>QEPC01009472.1:6568979-6666849 GCA_003113815.1 Sphenodon punctatus | reverse complement strand
TATTTTCAGGTTAATGTCTTATACCCTTGGGACCCTTTATCCACTCTTTCCTAAAATTGGCAGAAATATTAAGCATATAGAGGGATGTAATATGCACAAGTTTCATGAACATTGGATGCAAGATAAAGAAGTTGTAGTCATGAATGTGTATGGAGCTTTTCTTAAAATCACAATATTCAATTGCTTCTGAAATCAGTTTCCTTTATCTAATCGTTCCGAATCTTGGTCTACTTGGTGCGCTCCATTGGGGGGTACAATCTCCCTAAATATCATCAAAAAATAATAAGAAAAAAAAATGTTATGGCCAGAAATATGTTTTTTAATTTTTTCCTTTTATTTCAAAAACTAAATGTCATTTTCAGTTTGTGATTGCACTGAACTAAAGACCGAACCTATTCCGACCAAACTGAATCCCGAATCCAAACTCAACGTTCGATCCGAACCACCGAACGGCCGAACATTCGAACCGACAAACCAAACCGAACGGGCAAACCGAACGGACGAAACGAACGCAGCCGAACCGAATGGCCGAACTCGAACCACGATCTGTTCGCCCATCCCTAATTGTGGGTACCAAGCACCCCCAAAACGAGAGGTTCCCAAAGGTTGAGGACAGATAGTGGGGTCATGCCATGCGTAGAGGGGATCATGATACCAATTGATATCTGATGTCCTTTTCCCGTCTTTGGTGCTGTTTGAAGTTACAGGGTTGTAGACGAGTGACAAAATAGGGTCACGCTGTCAGAAATGGTGGGAGCCCCTTGACCTCTCTCCAACACCCAGCTGCTGTTCCACCTGAACAGTCAGGAGCGCTCACTGACGGGGAAACTGAGTCATAGAACCAGGCAGCAGGGCAGAGGGAAGTCTTGGGAAAAGGCAAGGACTTTGAGTCATGGGTTTGGCTAAGGCAAAGAAGGGGAGGGGACAGAGTTAAGGTTTTTCAACTGTTTAGGTTCCACCCAGATACCCCAGGTTTTGACCCAAAGTCTCTGGGGTCCAGGGGAAGGTCCAGTTTCTCCCAATCAGCTAAGGGCCCCCCGTGGCTAACCCAGAGAATGGGAGCAGCAAGGGGTGGCCATGTCAGAAAGATGGAGGACCTCCTTTCCAATACGACTCTGCCCCGATAGAATGCTGTGATGTCAAGACGTTCCACTAGGGCGGGCTTATGTCAAAAAAGGAGTGTGGCAGTCCTGGGGCATTATGACATCATAACGCTCCATAAGGGGGCGGTGGTACATCGGAAAGGGGACATGGCATCTCCATTGCTCCGCCATCTCCAATATGGCCCCACCTCTGGTTTTCTTCCTGGAGGGGGGATGACACAACACTAAGCAGGGTGAGGGACCCAAGGGGTGGGGCAGAGGTAACGGGTGCGACGTAGAGAAAGGTTAACTCCACGGCGCAGCTCATACAGGAGCTCCCAGCCCAGCCCAGCCCAGCCCAGGTCAGGCAGAGGCGAGGGACAACGTTGCTACCTGCCCAGGTGTGTGGGAACCGGCAGAGCTTGCCGAGGGATTAGCTCACAGGCTGGTGGTGCGGGGCCCGGCTTCTGGGAGCCAGTACTAAAGAGCTTTTGTGCTTTTGTTGCTGAGCTTTGACTTTCCGCCTAGTTTTATGGCAGAACAGCCTTTCCCAGCTGTGTCAGCGCATCTCGCCTCTGCCGCAAGGACTGGCTGGTGATGCTGTCTCATCGGTCAGGACTAGCTGCCTTGAGCTCAGCAGAGTTACACTGGGGTAAAAGCAGCGTAAGCAGAAGGAGAATCGAGTCCTTTCTGTTACCGTGCGGAGTCCCACGAGCACCCGGGTGAAGAACTACGGAGCTGCTTAGGCGCATGTAGGCTGAGATGCAGAATAACCAATCACAAGGGAGCTGAAGACAAGAGTTCAAGTTCCCTCTCTACTGTTGACCTTCTGGGAGCCCTTGATTGGGTTACTTCACTTCTCTGTGTCCCTCTTTGTTCACATTTTGAACCAGGGAGAGCATTTTATATTAAGTACCATTATTATTTTATTTAGCATTAATACAGCACTGACAAAGGGCATTACAATCCTTTTCTAGCTCATCCTCACAACAACTCTGAGTCATTATTATTCCCAATTTACAGATGGGGGAACTGAGGTTAAGGCAGTACGTCTGTAGCTAAAATGGGATTTGAACCCTGCTTTCTCAGGTACAAGTCCAGCACCTTAGCCACTTGCTTTAACCTTTAGGAGACCCACTATCTTTACAGTTTTACAGATGGGGAAACTGAGGCCCAGATAAACTAAATGATTTGCGTCAGGTCACAGAGGAAGCCTGTGGTGGAGCTGAGCATTGAACATAATCCTCAAAAGGCTGGCAAGCTTGTTTAATAGCAGGCAACTCTCACTCTCTCAACTAGCAATATTAACATAACCTCTGTTGCCCTGGTCTGGGTTTTAGCCAGTGACCTTGAGGTTAAATTTTCTGTGTCCCATTAACAGCCCTAAGACAAGACTCAGTGTTCTCATTTGAGATGGATTTGAAAGGAGGCCCAACATACCATCCTAAGCCCTCTCACTGATCACCTCGTACTTTAGCATCCCGTATCTAAGCAGGTACATTCAGGGAATCATAGACTCTTTGAGTTGGAAGGTATCTCTCCAGTCCAATCCCCTGCTTGGATGCAGGATGACTACAGCTACAACATCCCTGACAGTTGGCTGTCCAACCTCCCGTCCAATTTTCTTGACCTGGCTGATTTCGCCAAATACCGAGCCAGATTATTTTTCATAGGCAATGTAAGACCTATTTATTTGGCAGGCATTTAGTGGGTGGGGATAGGGTCCGGGGAGTTGCTGATATTTATACACAGCATATATATGTACTATATATATGCTGGAGAAGGGGGGTTAGAAATCTAAATAAATCAACAGATCTCAATGTTACCCTGTTTGGGTACCTTGGCCTTGTCGTCAGTCATGTCACCTTGACCGGTAATCACATCACCTCTGCCTCCCTAGTTATCTCTCAGGCTTGTTCCTAAAGTACCTCTTGCCTTGGTATCTCCCCGCCAATATCTAATCCCTTTGAGATCTAAGCTGGCGGGCTAAGTTGGGTTGAGCAGGATCAGTCGTTGACTAAGAGGCCTCCAACGGGACTTCCTGCCTGATTCATGAGGGCAGCACTCTCTCTTTCCAGTCAGCCCTGAGCCACTGACTAAGCACAGCTAGAATTGCTGCTGTTTGCGAAGCTAGGATTTTTTTTTTAAAAAAAATGTTAAAAACCACCTCTGGCATTTTTTTTTCCCTGCAAAAGGAAGGGTGTTAACCCCAGTCTTTGGCTAGACTTCAGCAAAGGTAATTAGCTTCTGCCTTTCCAAATTCCCCCTGCAGCTTCCCATAGAGTCAAGGTTCTGCTTTTCTTTCCACCCCAAACGTAGAGTCATCATGGGCCATCCCAGGCCTGCTTACATTTGGCCTCTTGGTGCTGGTTGGTTTGATTCCTACAGCCATCTAGGACAATGGGTGATTTCAGACGTGACGGGGCGCTAGTCCAACAGACGTGCCAACTGATCCCGGTGGGGAATCGGAGAGGGGGCGGGGCCATGTGGTGTAACGTGCGGCTGCACGGCCCCGCCACCCCACACTCCCTCGCCACCTGCCCTCTGGGGAGATGGGCGGGTGGCCAATGCGGCCGCAGAACCCGCCCGAATTGACTACGGCCCGGAATCCCGCCGCGGATTCCGGGCCGTGGTAGTCGTCCAGATGGGACGGGCCCCTTCATCGTGGCGGGGAATCACATTCACCACGCGATCGGGGCTGTCCCTGCTGGTTCCGCCGATCATGTGGTGAATGTGATTCCCCGCCACGATTGATGGGGGTGAACATCTGGGGGGGAACTTCCGTTCCCCCTTCAGACGTGACGAGACCTTTCTCGCCTGGTGGGAATCCACTGTGGTTGAGCGTGATCTCGTCACGTCTGAAAATACCCAATGTCTCTAGAGGTCAACAGGAGATGAGAGCAAGTGTTCCCCCCGTTCCACAAGGAAATACCAACTTTTCCGGAACACTTGCGAGTGTTTGTTGGTACTTCATGAGTCTCTAGAAATTCCATGTTCCGCCAATGTCAATATTGGCACCTGTGATTTTTTGGTTTATTTTTCATTTTTTTGGTCAGTTCCCATCTATTTATCCTCTTTCCACCATTTGTCACTTTCCCGGACTTTTCGGTACTTTGACGGCAGTTTTACAGGACTTTTGCAGCACTTACAATGGTTTCCAGCACTGTTCCGGCACATAGCTGACACTTTTGCATCTTCACGGACCCCAGGGGCGCACGTGGGGCACAGATGGGGCTTGGGATCGGCCCCGTAGCAACTCTGCTCAACTCACGAAAAATCATTTCAAATGGCGGAAACAGCGGAAAAGCCAGTAAGTTTCCGCCTCACGTGCATGAAGGCAAATGCCGTGTTTCCAGCGGAAACCGCGTTCACCACAATTTGTCATTTCAGGCCTAGTCGATAGGATGTGGCTGTGCAGCCTCTTTCCCTGTTGGCCCCATCGTTTTAGGAGAAGAGGACCATATTTAAAGCATAAATATAGATATAGGCCCTGTGTATTCGGCAATTTCTGCCTCCCCCACCCCTAAATTCTGCCACTAGGAAATGGAAAATCAGCAAGCTGAAAAAATGGTGCAAATTAAAGACATTTGGGGCAATGACCCCAAGTGTGCATTCAAATGAATTTCCCAGCATGCCATCTCGCCAATTTCCTATTAAAAAAAAAAAACTTTAAAAAATACTGCAAAGACCTTTCAGTAGGGGATAGGTCTTCTCTCCCCTTAGAGGTCATATGCTCCAAAGGGACCCCATGGCCCTGGAACATATACCACAGGTGGGGAACCCCAGACCCAGGGGCCAAACGCACTCTGTGACTAGTTTTTATGTGACCCTTTTCCGGTTCATGGATGCTAGACTGGGTCTCGAAAGGCCAGGCTTCGATTCCTTGCTCTTCCACAGACTCCCCGTGTGATCTCAGGCAAGTCACTTACCCTTTTTGTGCCTCCCTTTCATTACATCTGCCGTACTATGTCCATCAAACCCAGCGTCCTGTCTCCAGCAGTAGCCACTTTGGTTGCGTCAGAGAATTACACAACGGGTCATTTAATGGAGTGATCTTTTTCCCTGGTATTCACTCCCAGCCCCTGGCAGTCAGAGATCTCTCATATGGGGACCATTCCTTTTGTTGTGGTAGAGATCTCATATAACTCTTTATGGGCCTAAGACTCTTTATCTATTTAGGGATAAGACTCTGTGAACTTATCCAGTCTTGGGGGGTGCGGGGCAGTTATACGTATCGGCCTTCATGACATCCTGTGGCAGTGAGTTCTGCAGGTCGACGGAAGACGTCCTTCTGTCCCATCTGTGCAACGCTTCCTGCATTGTGAGAGTTGATGCGTTAAAGGTTTTGAGGGGCTCGAGTGGTAATGGGAGCACTTCAGAGAAGCAGACTGCCCGAAGGGAGACCTGAGGGGTGCCCTTCCTTGCAGTGTTTGAACCCTGTGAGCCCAGCACCGCTCAGACCTCCCTCTGAGGATAGCTAAACCATGCTATTGCCACATCCAAAGGGGTGTCTCATCCCTGTGATGCCATGGATGTTCCTAAGCTGTATGTATCAGTGCCTCAGGGGCAGCATGAGTCTCTGGGAACGGAAGTGAGGGATCAGTGGCAGCAGGCCGGGCCAGGTTGAAGTTGTGGAAAGCAGCGTTGAGTTCGCATGGTTCTCTCTAGCAAAGAGGCATTGATTTCATCTTTGCTAGAGCAGCAGAGCCTGTAAGACTCTTCCAGTGATTGGAGATCATCTCCTGTGCTCAGGAAGCGAGACCCTTGAGCGACTGTTAGACTTAGGCAGCCGGTTCTTGAGAGCGGAGCGCTAAGTGACGGCCTCCTTTAGCTCAAGAGCGGTTGCCTGTTCTCAGCACTGAAGGGTTCTAATTCGGAATTCAGATCCTGCTGATTGCCCCTGTGCTGTGGGTTTCATTTGAATTTTCTGGGAATAGCAGGTGCTATATTTGGTTCATGCTTTTTAGAGGCAAAGCTAGCAGCAAAATAACTGTTCATGAGTCATCCCCCCCCCACCCCAATTTTGAGTGGGTTGTAGTCGGCCTGAACAATATATGTCGAAACATTCCATTTTTCCCCTCAATTTTGGTTCATTTATTTCATTCATTTCTGGTTTTCCGTTCACTTTCACCAAGGACAATAACCGTGAGAAAATGAGAGGTAAAAACTGGAAATGGCCAAATTGAGACAAACAAATCAAAACTACGAAAATGCATAATTAATCCAAGCTCAGACAGGTAGTGTCTGTTACTCGGTTGGTTGGTTTTAGGTTGGATTGTTCAGATTTGATGGGTTTGCCCATTTTAGCGGGTTCTTGTTTCAGCTCTGATGGGTTCAGACTTCTTTCTGCCACCATGAGGGCAAGAAATTTATTTATTTAATTCCCCCCCGCCCCCAAAGAAGAAATTTGAGATCTATGACTCCAGCAGCCGGGTATTTAGAAATAATTCCAACCACCACAAGATTAATATGAAAATTGTACCACGTTTCAATCCCCTAGAGGTTTCTACGGTCAGGGCAGGTGATAATTATAACGATTTCTTCCTTCAGTCAGGCTTGCAAGGGTCACCTAGTCCAACTTCCCTTCACCGAGGCAGGATTGAGTTGTGCATTTGAACAGATGGGTGCCCGTCTTCTTCCCCAGCTGGGAGAGCATTGGTTGAAAGCGGCAGCGCTAATTTCACTAAGGTTTCCCAAAATTTGAAATTGAAAATGACATCTTTGCTGAAACTTTCACAGACATTTTAAATTTCCCATGAAAAAAAATAAATTGGAGTTTCACAATTCCAAAACCAAACCAAAGGGAATTTGTGACTTAAGCTTGCATATAGCCAGGATCAAACTTTGAATCTAAGAATTCCTGAAAGCTGAAACTCAGAATTTCAAAGTGTAACATTTTGGAATTTCAAAATTACACTTTGGGCAAATTTTGCATTTTTTCTCTCTCCCACTTTTAGAAATGGAGTAAAAAAATTGAAACATGAATGTATTATTATTATTAATAGTAGTAGTAGTATTATTATATGATGTTTATTAGTAATTATTAATTAATTAATTAATTGTTGTTATTATTATTAATAATAATAATAATAATAATAATAATAATAATAATAATAAATAATAAAAAATTAATATGGTACATTTGGACATATTTTTGTCCAAATTTTATTTTGCAGTGCATTTTTAACCTTGGTCTAGTCTCTTCTGGCCTTAATTCTATGACTCTTCAAATAGATCTTTTCCTGTTTGTTCTTACCCGGAACCATATTGTTAAGGAGGTATAGAGGAGAGAGGGGAAGGGGCTGGGGAGGAAGGGGCACATATGACTAGTGCTGGATGTTGTACATCTGCATAATGTCCCACAATGCCATGCAAGTGACTTCATATGCTGATGTTAAGTCAATTCTTTTTTCGTTCCAAGGCTCACCGTTTCATACGCTGTGCATGTAAAGTGATCAATGAGAACTAGTCCCTTGGGCTTTCAAAGAAGCATGGTCTGTTGCCTTACACCCTGCTAGTTTTCTAGCAACCTTAATTGCTTTAGACCCTGGCTGGTTTTCTTCTCTTCTGCCTCTGAGATTGGACAAGGAGATTTTATTAGGTGTAAGGGTCAGGGGTATGGAGCAGATGGTGGGATTGGGGCACAGGGGCAGGACTGGGAGCCAGGATAAGAGGGGAGACAAGGCTGGAGAGGGTGAGGGGTTCAGGAGCAAGGCAATGGGCAATGGGCAGCATCCAATCTGGAGCCTGCAGGGGTGTGAGTGACCATAGCAAGCACCAACAAATCAGGAGGAGAGCAACAAACCACAAACCACAGTGTTATGGTGACTCTGTGGGGTCATCCAGCAGTTCTAGAAAGCCAAGGCTGCTGGTTCAAGTCTTGCGTCCTGATATCCTGGGCCAAGAAGCAGTTGTGTTGGGAGCTGATGGACGGGGTGTGCTGCAGGCGGGGACGGAGGGGCTGGCAGGAGATGTCAGGGTCTAATCCTCCTGCCGCCGTCCTCACCAGAACTGGGTTGAAGAATGTGGGAGCAGGTGCTGCTGGCACTTTTAAGGTTCACCACCGGCCCATCACTCTGGAGTGTAGAGCTGGCATGCCCAGGGTCCCAGGCAGTCTGCCAGGGGACGCCGGAGCTCTGGCAAGGCAGGCCTTCATGAGGAGCTGTCTGGAGTAGCTAAGGGAGGGCGCAGCAGCTCAAGAGTATTTATTTATTTAGTTGCATTTCTTAGCCGCCCCCTCATGCCCATGGCATCTCGGGGCAGCTTACCGAGTAGAATGAATTCCCCTATATTATAAAGCAGGTGGCATCAGGGGGGCTAGGCAGACATGCTTCCATGCTGACTGATCCCCACACTGCAGGAGAGTCAGTGTAAGGGCTGAAAGGGGTACCCAGAAACCTAGCAAATCCATCCGATCTATTTATTTTGTTACCAGGCCCAGCTTATAATTAGAGACAGGCCCCTACAATCTAGGATGGCTAAGGAAGAGGAGGAGAACATAGGGGGAGAGACAAGGTTACATTCATTCCCATTTTACAGATGAGCAACTGAAGCTGACTTACTGCTACTAAGAATTTCTGTAGCACCACTGGGCATGCTCAGTGCTTTACAATCACAGATTTTGGAGACAGGTCCCTGCCTCAGTGGGCGTAACAAGGATGAGGGGAACACAGGGAGAGATAGACACACACGCATTCCTATTTTACAGATGGGGAAACTGAGGCTGTGAAGTTGTGAACTGCCCAAAGCCACCAGTGCCTTTATTTACTAAGGTGAAGTTTGAACTCTGGTCTCGTAGGTCCAAGCCCAGCACCTTATCCACTACACCACCCTGACACTCAGCAGATGCCCACTGGACTTGCCTGGAGACACACGCACTGAGCTCATGGCTAATCTGGGATTCGAACCCTGGTCTCACAGTCCAAGTCCAGCATGTTATCCACTAGGTAAAAATGGTGATTTGGGTAAGAAACAATACCTGTTTGAGCGTCATCGAGCGATCCATTTTGGTTATTTTCTTTCAGCTTTTTGTGCGTGTTTCTGGTTTGGGCATTTCATATTTTCATATTTAAGCATGCCATTTCAGCCATATTTGTACTGCTGCTGAAAATAGTGAAACCGGGGGTGTTTTTAGATGGGACGGTGCTGAGTGCCGCAGTGCTTTAATCCTGCCCGGCGTGAGGACCATCGGCACGATTTGGCCCAGGCGCCGAGCACACGTGATGGCGGCCAGGCCGGGGAGCGGGCAGGGAGAGGGCAGGGCGACTCATGAACATGCATCCGCATGGCCCCGCGGCCCGCGCCCTTCCCTGACGGGTGGCCATGGAAGCCTATGAGGTCACTGTGGCTGCCCAGAAGCACCGCCAACCTGGACCGGGGTAAGCAACAGCCTGTTTTACCGCAGATCGGGCTGCTGTAGCTCAGCCACAGTAGCGCTTAGGCCGGGCTGTGCCTTGGTTATGGGCCAGAGTCCCAGCCCAGACTAAGCACTACCGCGTCCTGTGTTACGGCCCAGGCCAACATCTGGCGGCTGTTTCAGATGCGAGGATAGCACGGATTTCCAGTCGCGTGGAAATCTGTGCTCTCCTCACGTCTGAAAACACGCTGAAATAGCAAAATGACTGCGGGGGGAAACAGAAACACTAAAAATCCTAAATGGCATATCCAAAACTTCAGATACTCGAGTAGCCAATTGCATTCAGATTCCTTACAAGCTGCCCAGAGATGTGAATAATACGCCGCTTTGGAACTCCCTTACCCTGGAGGTCCACCCAAGCCAAAGCCTGAATATCTTCAAAAGGCAACGTAAGACCTTTTTATTCGGTCAGGCGTTTAGCAGTCAGGGATAGGGTTTGGAGGGTTGGCGTGAGAAATGGTTTTAATGGGGTTTTATTGGGTTTTAACTGGATTTTATATTTTTGCATTTTAAACTTAAAATACAACAGTTAAGTCTATGGCTTAAAATACCAACTTTGGTTTCTCTTCCCTGGTCCCAACACAGTAAGGAAAGGCTTATAAGGTCAGTCCCAGAGAATGTCTTTGGTTTCTAATATCCCTGCCTGTGCTGCAGACCTGTGGGATTATCCATGAGCCAGGGGCCCAAGGTACATCATCTTCCTCTCCAATGTACCCACACTAGGCCCCCCTTCCCCCAGCTCCTCGTCATAGCCTGAGGGGCTGCCAGCCCTGCTCCAAGTGGATCTGCCAGTTCGGCAAAGACCGATGCGACTCAGCCTGACTCTCAAGGGCTGCACAGGAACCTGGGCTGCAAAGGCAAGAGACAGAGAGGGCTGAGGTCTCTGCTAATGAAGGCTTTGGCACTGGCCTGTCTTCTGCACTCAGGCATTGTTTGGCCCTGAAGCAAGCGAGAGGAGCTCAGCTGGGAACGCGCCGATGTACCCGGCTAATTCTGCAGAGCTCTCTGCCCAGCTGGCTGGCCGCCTCCCAGGCAGAGACTGAGCAACCAAAGGAGAACGTGGAGAGCTTGCTGGAGAGTAACTAAGAGCCGACTGTTCCCACTGGATAGATGCGCGCACACACACATGGACATGCATTGTACACACGCACGCACACACACACACACATGCATTGTACACACGCACGCACACACACACACACATGCATTGTACACACGCATGCACACACACACACATGGACATGCATTGTACACACGCATGCACACACACACACATGGACATGCATTGTACACACGCATGCACACGCACACACATGCATTTCCCTGCAGCTGGGTCAGGCCTCTCCAGTGGCTGCTCAGGGGTGTTAGTCTCTCGCTCGCTCTTGCTCTGTCTCTCTCTCTCTCCCTTCACTCTCTGATTCCCATCAATAATTTATGCATCTGCCCTGATGAATTATTGAGTGTGCAAGGGGCCGAGGGGCCGAAAGCCATCAAGCTTCAGTCACCTTGTGAGGAGACACCCTGCAGGGCTGCCGGCAGCCAACCCCGTATGCTGGCTTTGCATTAGGATGGGGAGCGGGAAGCTTTGCCTCTCTGCTCCTGTCATTTGCCGGAGAGCCTTCCTTCCAGATGACCACTTTCTTGGGTGTGCTTGGCAGAGCTGACTGCAGGGTGGGGGAGATGTCCCCTCCTGGACAGCAGCTCCTGCCGATCAGAAGATGCTTGCCTCACCTCCCCAAAGAACCCCATCTGTTTGGAAGCCTTGGGAGGAAGCACGATTCCCAGGAAGGGGGGGAGAGGGGGCAGTTGCTTGCTTGCTATTTCTCCCCCCTGCAGCCTCCTGCACTTTGGAATGTGCTGTTTTGAAAGTGCCTGCGTGAAGGAGCCTGGCTTTGCCTCTCAGGTGCCAGGTGGACGGGGCTGAAGTATTTGCAGGGCCTGATTCTTCCGACATCCACCGCTCTGGCTGCTTGGCATGGCGAGACCAGTTCACACTAGCTGGGGGACTTGTTATTTCTTGTTTTAAATAAATCAGGGATGAGCATGAAAGAGATCATTGTTGAGGTCTGTGTCCATCGTTCCCTGCTTGGCATCCAAGAGAGAGGATTTCAAAAAGAGCCCATTTGCTCCCATTCTGGGAACTCTACCCAGAGCCAGTCTTAGAAAAAGGGGCAGGAGGTGGATGCGGCAGTTGCCAAAGGCCTTGTGCGTTGCAGGTCAGATAGGAGCTAGGCATAGGGGTGTTTAAGGGGTGTGCTTTTGGGTAGGGGAAGGAAGGGCAGGATCGAGATCATGGATCCATCCTGATTTTGAGGGCATGTCCTTCTCCGGACTTTCTTCCCATGAGCTCCCCCTTTCAGCGCTTGAAGGTAGGGAACTGGATCCAGGGACCAGATCCAGGAATAGAAAGGGGCCAAATAAAAACTAGCCTTGGGTTGGATTTGGCCCCCAGGACAGAGGTTACCCACCTCTGGTCTATACAGACTTCTTCATTGGCCTAGCTAACTAGACAGCTGCCAACTCGTCACTGTTGACTGTCCCCTTGCCAAGCTGTCGTCGGAAATTATGTTCGATATTCAGACGAGTTTCTTAACTGTAGGAACTGTTGGGCAATGGACTAAATTGCCCAGGGGGAGATGGTGGAATCTCCTTCCTTGGATGTTTGCAAATCCCGTCGGGATAAGCGTCTGGATGCAATGCTTTACGCTCAGGATATCTAGATGACTCTTGAGCTACCTTCCAACTCTACCATTCTATGGGTGTTTTCTAATGTGACGGCGCCAAAGCGCCACCGCGGACGGACGCACGCGGCCATGTGGAGCGCTCTGGATGCTGTGGAGCAGGGCTGCCACTGCCACCGGGATCTGCCGGCCAGGCTTCCGAACTACCGTGGTGGGGGCCTGGCTGCTGGGGAGGGCAGGGAACCGGGCGGAAGTGCATCCGCTCTGCCCCGCCTGGCCCTGCCCTGATGTTGGGCCCAGTGGCCCGCCCCCCTCCCTGATGGGCAGCCATGGTGGCCAATGTTGGCCGCCATGGCACTCAGCACCCTGGCCACTGTGGACCCAGGTGAGTAAACCAGGCTTTCAAACATGAACACCCGTTTTACTACCGGTTGGGCGGGATTTCCCCGAGTCTCAGCCCGGGCTAGCTGCCATGAGTGGCAGGATCCAGCCCATGCTGTTGGGCACAAATTTACGTGACGGTGGTCCGCGGAGTAAAGCGTGCTAAAGTTCTATGAGTTCTTGGGGCATGGCACGGCACGCATGACACTGTGGCCCTCTGGCCTGATTCTATGACGGAAGGTAGCCCTCTCTCTTGGGATATCTGTCCCACTGGGGCGTTATCCCTATGGCCCTAGATGAGGAACAAGCTTGCATTGGTAGGCTGTCTTCCTCCTCTGCTTCCTGCCTCTGTGGCTAATTCCTGGAGAAAATGAATCTGGTCCTGCCAAGGTGCTGATTGCTAATCCACTGCCCCTTGAAACGGGAGTGCATATGGTCTCTTTTTCTGGAAGCCGCAGTCCATGCGGGACAGCTGAGGCCGGTGGGGTCATGAAGCTTACACGGAACTGGAGCCAGCTGCGCCGCTGCCCAGGACCTGCGGCAGCCAGTTCACTTTGAACGTGAACGCGCTGGGGTTTCGTACTGGCGGCTGAGCCGTAGCTGCCTGTGCTGGCAGGGCTTCAAGAAGGGGGTGGGACTGTCCGCTCTTTCCCTCTGAAGGCCTGGGAGAAGGACGGAACGCTCCAAGAAGGCTGTTTCCCAGGCCCTTTGCTTGCTACGTGACTGCCTCTGCTAGTCGGCAAGCTCCCACATGCTCCAGAGGCGGTAAATGCTTCAGAGCTGGGACGTCTGACAGGTTCTGGCTCCCCTCTGCAAGCACAAGCACTTTGGGGAGAGGCAGAGGGAAGTTAAGTGCCCTGCCGTAGCCTTCCTAGAGTCCCGACCGCACATGCCCCGGTCTGCTCCATCTCTGAAGGACACTAGGATGGGCCATACCATGATAAGGCTGGAGAGGGCACTTCTTTAACCATTTGTGGGCCAAGCTCTCAATGACCCTGGGCCCATCTTTGGTGAGGCACAGCCTGGTTGTGAGGCAGGACAAATGTGAGCAAATTATGACTGGGAAGAGGGGGAAAGACCACTTTTTCCCTGCCTCTTTCTGCCACGGCCACACCCTTTTCTTAGCATCTTGACGTCCCAATGCTGGGAAGGGTGAGGGCCGGGCAGGAGCCAGGGGACTGCAACTGCACCCATTTAAACCCCGCTCTCAGCACCCACGGCCGTCCCACCCCAGCACAAATCGCCTTGTGTCCTGGGATAAGCCGAACAGGACTAGAGGGGTCCTATCAAGATTGGCTGACTACAGGAGTCCTCCCAGCCCGAGGCCAGAGGGCCATAATATCACACGTGCCATGACGTGCCCCAAGAACATAATATATTGATGTTGAAATTGTTGTTTTATTCGTTAGGCTTGTGAGCCACCCCGAGTTGCTTTTGTGAGAGGGCCAGGGTAAAAATAGACAAAATAAATAAATAAATAAATAATGGACTCCCCCTTATTTCAGAGAGCCCCACAGCTCCATAGAACACAATCCACCTCCCCTTATAACAGAGCCCCCCCCCCCAGTGCCCCTTTACTGACATTTCGATCTGACAGGCCCACATGCCAGGTGCGCCATGGCTCCCCTCGTCTTCCATTGGCCCGTATGACGGTAGCTCCGTGGCCATCCCCGTGTCCCCAACCTCAGCTCCCTGAGTGGCAGGGCTGCGGAGCAAAGCAGAGCCTGACTCAGCAGAGCAGGGCCCCAGGGCTCAGCTGTGTTCAATCTTCGTTGCTGCTGTGGTCACCAGAGGGAAACTGCATGCCATGCCGGTTCTGCTTGGCCCGCACCTGAGCTCCTGGGGTCAGCCAGGCGGAGGTGACGGCAGGCAAGGGCAGCTTCAGATGGCATGAGCGGTGCATCTGAGTGCACCTTCGCTGGAAGGAGAGGGGGCGGGGCGTGTGGGCCAGAGGACCTGCATGTGTGTATGGCTCCACTGGACTATATGTGATGTGTTCCTCCCTGAACTCAGCCCACACCAGGATATCAATCTGCTAGAGCAGAGGTGCAGAAGGTTTCCCCTGATGAGGGGCCACTTGGAAACTTAGCACAAGCTGCGAGGACTGCCTAGAAGTTGGGGCTGGGAATGGTTAAGGCGAAGGGGTGCGTTCAGGCTGAGGAAGGGTCCAGATTCTGGATCTGAACCGTGGGGCTGTCCCCTCTCCTTGTGTGCACCTGCCCTCCTCTCGGCTCCCTCCCCCTGAGCTCGCTCTCTCACTGTTTGGGGGTAGGAACTGAAGCCAAGAGCCGGATCCAGGAACCGTAAAGAAGCCAAATAAAAACTAGCCACAGACTGTCGGCGTCTTTAGACATAACAAAGATCGGGTGTCAAAACCCCAAAGCATGTGTTTGGACGTTGCGTGTAAGCACCATAACAACCCCAACAGCAATTTGGCCGCCTGATGAACACGCAGTGTGAACACCACTGCATCGCAAGGACAATTTGCGTGTTCCGGCTAAACACGCGGCCAACATTGCGTCTAATTATTATTATTATTATTATTATTATTATAAACATTTATATAGCGCCAGTCACGTACATGGCGCCGTACAGAACACAGAAATGGACGCGGTCCCTGCCTGTGGCTTACAATCTAAAAAACAAGGAGGGGGAGACAGGGAGAGGGGACAGTGGGAGAGACAGGGGAGAAGACAAACAAACATTCAGGCGGATGCGAAGTCTCAGGTGCGTGTGCTTGGCTTGGTTACAATCAGGTTGGTTGCAGCAGTCTGCAGAGGAGGGCAGACAGTAAGTATATGGGGAACGACTAGCAGGCATTGGGAAAGGCGGCGAGGAAAAAGTGGGTCTTGAGGAGGGATTTGAAGGAGCGGAGGGAGGGTCAAGGCGGATGTGGGTAGGGAGGGAGTTCCAGGCATGGGGGGCAGCGAGGGAGAAGGGTCGAAGGCGGTTAGGTGAGCAGGAGAAATGAGGGAGAGTGAGTGAGGGGACAGAGGAAGAGCGGAGAGTGCGTGCAGGAGCGTGTAGGGAGATTAGGTCCGAGAGGTAAGGGGGAGATTAGTTGTGGAGTGTTTTGAACGTGAATACCAGGAGTTTAAACAGGATACGTTCAGGAAGGGGGAGCCAGTGAAGGGAGAAGAGGAGAGGCTGAACATGGTCGAAGCGACGGGCAGAGTGAATGACCTTGGCAGCAGAGTTTTGGATTGAGATAAGGGGGGACAGGTGAGAGTGAGGGAGGCCAGCAAGTAGGAGATTGCAGTAATCGAGGCGAGAGATAACCATGACATGAACAAGGGTTTTGGCCGAGGAGATAGAGAGAAAGGGGCGGATCCGAGCAATGTTATGGAGGGCGAATCGGCAGGATTTGGCAACAGAGTCAATGTAAGGTTTAAAAGAGAGTTGCGTGTCAAAGATGAAGCCCAAGCTTCGGGCTTGGAGAACTGGATGGATGGTGACCCCATCGATGCAGATGGGCAGGTTAGAGGGAGAGGAAGGGGAGGGAGGAAAAATGAGGAGTTCGGTCTTGCCCATGTTAATGATATCGCGTGCTAACGATAATGATATGCTAATGATATCGCGTGGCATGTTAGCAGGTACAACACGGGGAACAAGTCGGAAGCGCTTGCCTGCTGAGATCGGGTGGCGAGCAGAACACGGATTTGCCCCCCAAGGTGGGCTGTGCGTCTAAGCCGCGCCACATGGGGAACATAGGGCCAAACCGGTGTCCCTATCCAGGTGAAAACACCCATTCAGACACCCATTGACGTTATGTCTAAAGACACCTACAGTGTCTCACCCTTGGGCGTGAGGTTCCCCACCCTTGCTCTAGAGTCATGGCGGCACAGGCCGCTTCTTTAACCATTTGTGGGCCTATCTCTGAACCGCCCTGGGCCCATCCCTGGTGCTCAGCCTGGCTGTGAGGCAAGACAAGTGTGAGCCCACGAGAGCGCACGGGTGCGACTGATGACGTGCATCAGCGAGGATGTGTTTCCTTGTGTCCACGTGTGAGCAGCAATGCATGTGGGTGGGACTTGGGACGCCGTGTTTTTATTCTGGGAGTCCTGTGGGGAGCTAACAGTTGCTTCCGTTCCCCCCTCGGTGTTGTGCTGTCTGTGGCACCTTCCGAAGGGAATGTAAGACCTATTTATTTAGCCTGGGTTTTAGCAGTCGAGGATAGAGGGTGGAGGTGGGAATGGCTTTAAAGGTAAATTTGATAGGGATTTACTGGAATTTATATCTTTGTATTTTGTGAACCACCCTGAGCCTGTCGACATATAACTCAAAATTGCTGAATGAACGAACGCACGAATGAATGAACAAACGCACGAACGAATGAACAAACGCATGAACGAATGAATAAGAAGGGGAACAGGGATGTTTCAGCTGTGGATCTGAGAGATGCCACATTCATATCACCACACTTAATAACAGCTTTTCAATGACATTTCCTCTCTCATATCCATCTATCTCTAATCCCCTTCTTTCCTTACTCCCCATTTCTCTCTCTCTATCTCCTTCTCTCTGTTCTTGTTCCCCCTCCCTTCCTCCTTTCTCCCTTCCAACCCCCCTCTTCCTCCCCCCTTCCTTTCCCCACCCCTGTTTGTGTTTGAGGGTGCAATCGGAACCTGCTTTTCCAGTTTCCAGCTTTGCCGCTCCGTCCCGTTCTATTTTAAATATAAATACCAGCTGTATAATTATTGGAGCGTTATCTCTAAACACACAGATTAAGAGGAGACGCTACGGCAGCAGCAAAATAAATGGATTTAAATGGGACTACTGTGAGAGAATTCTTTCTCTTGGCAAAGGGAGGAATCACCTGAGATGGAATAATAATAATAATATGTAGGAGCATCTGACACTCTACATAAGGCCCTTTTCATCCCTGGGCTGTAGGGGTTGGCAGCAAAAAAATGTCTTTCCCTGCTGCTAAATTGCAACTGCAACTGGGGTGGAGCAATGTGACCCATTCCCAGACAGCAGCAACATTGCACAGCAATTGGAGGATGTTGGGTGCAGCAGCTTGTTCAGCATGTGATTGGTCCAATAGGAACTCAGCTCCTCTGCCAATCACATGCTACAATTTAGCTGCATGTGTGGTACCCAAATGGTCTAATAATCCTCATCTACCTGGGCTACTTAAATTGCTGTTGTGTCTGAGCACCTCACAACCTTTACCGTCATTAACCTCCCTTCTGGATGCAGGGCAGCATCCGGAGAGTCACAGAGAGACTAGGTGACGGGACAGGGGTTACACAGAAAATCTGTGGCGCAGCTGGGAAAGGATTCCTGAGTCTTTGATGTTTCGGGCTTATGCTTGTTTTTCACGTAGCCTAATCCCTGGATCCAGCGCCTACCCACGAGTGCTGGAGGAGTGCATTCAGGGAGAAGGGGGCAGAGGTGAGGGCGTGCACTCAGTGACAGGGGATGGATCCATGGCATAGATCAATGATGATCTCGACCCTCCTCTTCCTTCTCCCTCCCTGAGCATGCCCCTTAGGCACCTCTGTCCTCAACTCTCCCTGATTTTCAAAGCGGCCTGCACGGGGTGGGTTCCCCTGCTTTAATTGTTAGAGCACCCTGCCCCTTTCATCTGGGGTATTTGTCATGGCTGTAGACTTGTGTGCACAGTGTGTGTGTGCTTTTCTGAGTGTCCTTTTCTGTCCACGGACTGGACCCTGTCCTTCCCCCACCCTCCGATCCTTATACGCACTGCACTTCATTTCACCGGTGGTCATCAGCAATCAGTTGGTGGTAGCATTTTGCCCTACGTGTGTCGATGCACAGGGTGGGTGTATGGATCTGATCAGGCATGCGCCGCTTGGCTCTTTAGGCGCGTGCCAAGACAGTCGAGGTGTCTGCGCCTTAGTGCGCGGGATGGGTACGCTGCCGTAGGGATGTGTATCTCTCTGGGTGTGGGTGGGTAGGCACATGTTAGGTGCTGTAGATCATTTCAGCACCCCGGAAGCATTCTTCCACATGGGAAGGTGTCAACCCTTCACCCATCCCTAGGATTTTGGTGGCATCAAGTTGGCTCCTGAGTGCCAGATCTTCCTTGGGGGGCTATGGGGAAGGGAAGAGCTGCACAGTTACCTGGATAGCTTGGTGTTAGGGAATGGTGTCTTTCTGCATCCCCGGAGTTTGTAAACATCAGCTGTGCAGGTCTGGAGGCAACAGGGAGAGGTAACTCCCCCACTTTCCCAGGGTAACGAAGCAGCTGTATCAATGGACCTAGCTACTGGAGCGCCTGGAAGGTTAAACCAGAGCTGGCTATAGTGTTGTCAACTTCCCAGATTTCAGAAGAGTCTAGGTTTTGGAGAAAGTTCATATTTCTCTAGGTCAGCCGCTGCCCATGGCTAACCCAAGGAACTGGGGCTTCTGGGTCGGCAGGGTGCAGGCGCAACAGAAAGGGAACTTTCCATGGCTCCACCCCATGGAACACTGTGATGTCACAACACTCCATAAGGGCTGACCTATGGTGGCAAAGAGAGCCCCGCCCCTTTCCAACGTGACTTCACTTCCTTTCCAAGCATAGCGATGTGACGGCACTCTGTAAGGGTAGGCCTATGGTGGCAAAGAGAGCCCCGCCCCTTTCCAACGTGACTTCACTTCCTTTCCAAGCATAGCGATGTTACGGCACTCTGTAAGGGTAGGCCTATGGTGGCGAAGACAGCCACGCCCCTTTCCAACGTGACTTCACTTCCTTTCCAAGCATAGCGATGTCACGGCACTCAGAAAGGGGCATGATGGCATCAGAGATGGGCAGGAGAGCCTGTATACGCCCATCCATTTCTGACATGGCTACGTCCCCCACTGAAAGGGCCCAAAAGACTATCACACCCATTTTTTCCCCATTCCAGAACCTATGGTGGCCCCTGATCTGTGGTGATGGTTGTGGTGGAGGGAGTCACAGAATGTTGGTTGACCTGGGCTGAGGAGGGGAGATGGTTCAGTTAGGCAACTGGATTCTGCAGTCCTAGCAAGGAGGATTCTGGGAGCCCTTTTTCTTTCCTCTCTCTCCCATGTTCACTCAATCTTTCCCTCTTTCTCATTGCAGGCCTGTGGGCTCAGACTGTCCTGGTCAATGACACGGTCTCCGGGTTCATCGGGACAGACGTGGTCCTGCACTGCAGCTTCACCAATCCCCTCCCCAACACTGTGAAGATCACGCAGGTGACGTGGCAGAAGGCCACCAATGGCTCCAAGCAGAACGTGGCCATATACAACCCCGCCATGGGGGTTTCCATCCTGCCCCCTTACAAGGAGCGTGTGATCTTCCGCAACCCCTCCTTCAAGGATGGCACCATCCAGCTTTCCCGGCTGGAGCTGGAGGACGAGGGCGTTTACATCTGCGAGTTCGCCACCTTCCCCACCGGCAACCGGGAGAACCAGCTCAACCTCACTGTGCTGGGTAAGGCGGGGCCATCGCCTTGGGCAGGGAAGCTCAACCTAGTTTGATGCCCTGGGGTCTCTGGAACCCCGTCTCCTGGGGGCTCTGGGTGGGTGGAAATTTATCCACAAGAGTTCTCTTTTAGGGGAAATGAACGGTCCCATTTGGTGGGGGACTTAGAACCCCCCTGGTTCTAATCCTGGCCCTGTTCCAGTCTCTTGGGTGATCCCATGATGGATTTGTTACTAGAACGATAGCAGTGCCCAAAGTCCCTGTAATTGGGGCATGGGGCTTCCATAATGGTTCACTCTTACTGACCCCCCAGTGCACCTCCCCTGATGTTTGCCGTGTACGGTGGAGACACAGAGAGTATTACCAGATTTAACCGGAAATATGGGACAGGTTCACAACATTTTTCCTATATGTTTGCTGGTAGCCGCATGTAACGGTACTAAGTTGCCACTGACACACTCAGTGGCTCCCGACTGGACGCAAAAAGGGGGTGGTGCTTACCGTGAGCTGAGTTCAGCAGAAGTGGATGACGGTGGAGAATCCCCAGAGCAGTGGTGTGTTGTTAGAGGGCTTCTGGGAACACTCACAGTACTAGAGCACTGCTAGAGGTGAAATGAATAGCACATTTTTTATTCATGGATATTATTCACATATTTGGAGATCCTTCCATATATCCGACTAGTATCGGCATCTTTAATGAGTCTTCGATTATTCAAATATCTGACTTGTATCCGCATCTGTAATAGGGCTTTGGTTATTTGAATATCCATCGAGTATCCACATCTGTACTGGATCTTTGGTTAATCAGATATCCAACTAGTATCCACACCTGTAATGCATTGTCAGTTATTCGACTATCTGAGTAGTATATCTACACCCATAATGGGTCTTTGGTTATTTGAATATTCAACTAGTATCCGCATTCATAATGGGCTTTTGGTTATTCAAATATCCAACTAGTATCTGTATCCATAATGGGTCTTCAATTATTTTAATATCCGACTAGTATCCATATCATCATCATCAACATAAATTTATTTGGTGAGCACATGCCATAACAAAAATAAGTCTAGTATTCGTATCCATAATGGATCTTTGGTTATTTGAATATCCACATTCGTAATGGGCCTTTGGTTATTTTGATGATTTTATTTTATTTGGTTATTCCATTTTTCATTTTGGCTATTTGGTGGTTCACTTTGGTCATTTGCTGTAACCTAACTAGTGCCAAAACAGAGTAACTGAACACTTGAATACCCAAAAAGGAAAAACTCAGGAAAGAAAAGATCCCAAATGGATATCCAGATTGAATTGAGATGAAAATCCTCTTCATCGAATTTGGTATGAAATCACCAAATTTGACAGATAATATATTCACACCAAGTATTGGTTTCATCTCTGCCTACCACCGACACTCCCTGGGCCCCTCTGCCAACACTCCTGGCTTCCCCTGATGATCCAGATGCCACTGTCACTCCTAGGAACTCTCTTAACACCCCGCTGATTCTGGGCAAAACTCCCATTAAATCCTGCTCCCTGCGGCTCCCACCTCTGTGCTGCTGTGACTAGATGTCACTGGGGCTACAGGCAAAGACCTGCTCCTTGTGGACTTCAATGGGCTAGTCTAGAGTAAGTGGATGGTGGATCACAGCCTAAATATGCAAGAAAGATAAAGGGTGGGAGAAGCAATAGCAGAGCTTTAACCCACTTCTTGTTGGTCCCTAAGCACGCTACCTAACCACTAGGCTACACTGCCACCATGGAGCACCCATGCTTTCTCTAGCCCGGCCTCCTGACCCCAGGCAAGTCCCTTCCCCCTGCTCAGCGCTTCCACGCCACACTCCGTAATCCAGAGATAACACTGACCTACTTCCCAGGGGTGTGGCGAGACTTTCCGGATAGATATTTTGCTATGGGCTTGGAGGTTACGGTATGAAAGACCATAGTGAGGGGTGGGGCGTCCGTAGGGTTCACTGCAGCCGGGCTTCTGGGACTCTCCGTGCAAGGGCCACCCTCTGGGCTGCGTTGGGACCAGAGTTGCAAAACAAAGGAGAGCATTGTCCGGACTGTGCCTTCCCGTTATCTTTCCTTCCTGAGATGCCAGAAGCCTACCCACCCCGGAATTTATCCCAGGGGCCTGTCCTTCCACTTAGGCTTCATTTGTAAGGCAGTTTGCTAGGTATCAGCTCCGGCAAATAATTCAAGGGGGAAGGGGGAGCCCTGGGAAATGTTTCCATTAGGAGGGTGTGTTCCCAAATGTGAAAGATTTGGGCTAAACTTGGTCATTTCAGGTTTGGAAAGAAAAGCCAGAAAATCCCTGGATGGTTGATTTGGCTTTCATGAATGACTTTCCTGTCCCCCACCCTCCACCCCCCTGCACGTATCATCATACAGATTCGATCACAAGAATTCCTGTTTTATCTTCAGTTGTAGAGAGTCCGTGGGTGGGTTTCTAGCTGGAGGCTAGGAGACATTTTTCTGCTCTGACAAGCTGGGGCAGGGGTGTGGCTACTGGGGCAGGAACGGGGCTACTGGGGCAGGGGTGTGGCTACTGGGGCAGGGGTGTGGCTTCTGGAATGGGTTTGGGGTCCCAGCAATTATTTTTTCTTTTTTTTTCAAATTAAGCATGGCTTTCCACTCACCATCTTCAGAAGACAAGAAATCAGGGATTAGGCTCAGTGGGGTGCTACTACACTTTTACACACACACTGGCTGGCCATGTTGGATGCCCCATTTGAAAGCCAGAAAGCTGGGTCCAAGAGAGTCCATTCACCCCAAATCACCCAGTGAGAGCAGTATTTGAACGTCAGATCCTCAGTTCCAACCCACTGGAAAACAGCCTTGCCCTTGGAGGTGGAAGGGGGTTCATCATGGGCATTCATCTCTAGGTCTGTGGGAAGGAGAGTCTTGGGGGTTGTTATGTTATAACCATTCCCCATTGTACCCTCTTCTTCTCCCTCCCTCTTTGATCCTCTTTGTAGCCAAACCCACTAACCAGATGGAGGGCACCACGCGCCCCCTCATTGCCAGGTCCGGCATGACGGAAAAGATCCTGGTGGCCACCTGCACGTCGTCCAATGGGAAGCCCCCCAGCACCGTCTCCTGGGACACCAAGCTGAAAGGGGAGGCGGAGTTCCAGGAGATCCGCAATGGCAACGGCACCATCACGGTGATCAGCCGGTACCGCCTGGTGCCGAGCCGGGAGGCCCACCGGCAACCGCTAATGTGCGTGGTCAACTATCAGCTAGACCGCTTCACCGACAGCATGACCCTCAACGTGCAGTGTAAGTGGGAGAGGAGACGGGGAGGGCAATGGGCCGGGCATCCTGCCAGGTCAGTCGGCCCTGGGGCTGGAGTGCCAGGGTGGGGAGGCTCAGGGCCTTGTTACAGTGGTAGGAACTCAAGCTTCTCCCCTTCTCTGGGTAATGAAAACCCTGAGCAACCACTTGCAATAACCACCTGTCTTCCTCTCTCACCCATCCTTCCATTCTTCCATCCATTCTTCCATCCATCCTTTCTTTCTTTCTTTCTTTCTTTCTTTCTTTCTTTCTTTCTTTCTTTCTTTCTTTCTTTCTTTCTTTCTTTCTTTCTCTTCTACCCATCCTCTTTGTTTCTTTGTTCCTTTCTCCCTCCTTCACACGCCTCTTCCAAATTTTGTCCACCTTGTCTCTTTTCCCACTCTTTCTTGTTCTCTGCAACCCCCTCCGTCTCCTCTTCTTTCTTCTCCCCCTTTTCCATCCTGATTTCTTCCTCTTCTTCCCTCCCCACCCCCCAACTCCATCTCTGTCCCATTCGGCCTCTACCCCCTTCCCCTCACAGACGAGCCAGAAGTCACCATCGAGGGGTTTGATGGCAACTGGTACTTGAATCGAAAGGATGTTAAGTTGACGTGCAAATCCGATGCCAACCCCCCTGCCACCCAGTACCAGTGGAGGCTGTAAGTACCCATGTGCCATGCCCTTGCCCTCAACCGTCCATCACCCACAGGCCAACCTGGGGCAGAACCTCTTCCCTGCTGGCACGGGATTTCATTGCTGAGCCTTGATCTCCTCTTGCCGCCACCTGGATTAACCCCTTTGCTCTCTAGGCGAGAGGAGTATTGGCCCTCAGGGACAACACCCATCTTTCCAAGGGACCTCCATGCTGAACAGAAAGGCTCCCGGCTCTGTGGGAACTCAATAAGATCCACAGAAAAAAGCCTATTGAGACTAATTTCTTTAGGCTGCCCAGGCCTGCCACATCTATGGGCCAGATCCTCAGGGAACAGGTGTAGATTCATGGAAGCCTATGAAGATGAGTTTGGGACCACAACCCCTGCCTGCATATGAGGACACTGGGGCTCAGCTATTAGGGATGTGTGAACGTGGTTTGGAAGTTCAGAGTTCAGATCGAACTCGAATAGTTCGGTCGACCGACCCAAACTTTCGAACCGAACTCGAATTCGACCGAACTGTTCGGTCAAATCCGAACCAGTTCGGAAGGCCAAAAACAGCTTAAAACACCGGTTTTGAATGTATGAACTCGGTTCGGAAGTTCGGAATTTGACCAAGCTAGAATAGTTCGGTCGACTGAACCGAACTTTCGAACCGAACTCGAATTCGACCGAACTGTTCGGTCAAATCTGAACCAGTTCAGAAGGCCAAAAAAACCCGGTTTTGAATGTACGAACTCGGTTCGGAAGTTCGGAATTCGACCAAGCTCGACTAGTTCGGTCGACCGAACCAAACTTTCTAACCGAACTCGATTTTCGAACCGAACCAAACCGAATTTCCGAACTCGGTTCTGTTCACACATCCCTATCAGCTATGGGGACTTTCTATGGAGCTTCCTGCAACAGCCAATAACAGCCCATCCCCTAGCTCTTTGTAGCTCCCCTCTGGAATCCAGCCTGTCAGATGTTTCTCCCAGACGAGCTTACGGGGCAAGCTTGAGGGGGGACCTCAGTGGAACATTCCTGGACATTGGGAACAGCCAGGCCTTTCCAGGTGGCTGGATCTGATCAGGAGCTAGTGTCTCAGGGGCACTGTCGCCCAGAATGACCCAGGTGGCCCTGGAGTTTGGGGGAGGCTGCGGCATCTTCTTGGGTAGCTGGGGCAGAGGGCAGAACTGCTGGATGGATAAGCCAAGTAGGGTGGCTAGATACACACATTTTAGAGGACAGTTATTATAAATACAGGTTGCAGGGCTGCATTGGAGCCAGTATAGTCCTGCAACCTGTATATCCCATAAGAGTCCTCTACTGGCCACCCTAGCTGCCCTCTGGAGGAAATGGAAGGATATTAAACTCTCTCCCTAATCCCTTGTGATGCGATTCTCCCTGCCCTTGCTCCCAGCACCTTCCAGGCACAGTGGTGCAGCCAGATCTCCTTGTCTCAGCTGGAGAGGGGGGGAAGGGGAGCGTGCCTGGAGCAAAGCGCTCCTTCCCCCTCCCCTCCCTGCCCTTGCTGGCCGTACACAACGCTCTCTGGGGTTAGCAATAATTGGGCAGCATCGCAGGTTAAGCTAATGAAGACCCGCGGGCAGGGAGCGCTGGACCTTTGAGAGGAGGCTGTAGCAGGATCTATTGATACAGGAGAGCAAAGTGCCGTCCCCGGAGCTGCTAGGATACAGCGACTTGCATCCTTGGAATTAGATAAAGGGGCAGGGCAGGGACCTCAGAGTGGTTGCGACAAGCCAATACATGGCAGACAGTGTTTGGAAGACTGTCCCTTTTCTGAAGGGCTGCAGGAAACCCCGAAGGATTGTGTCTACTGCAGGCCACCGTAGACACAAAACAGGCAGGGGCGTAGCTAGCTTGGAATAGGCCCCTCCCCTGGTACCCTCACCGTGGCTGCACTGGGGCACAGGACTCTCTGCCCCCCAGACTTGTGGGTTCCAGTGCAGATCGGGAAGGGTCCGAATTAGTGCTGAAACTTGGTATTCAAAATTACTCGGTTTTTACCGAGTATTTCAGTATTCGACTCAGTTTTACCGAGTAACCAAGGAACTGACCTGGTACTTGGTACTTGGAAAATCCTCAAATGAGCAAAATACAGGGCTTTTCCTGACCCTTTATGTACTTGGTACTCGGAAAATACTCGGAAAATACTCGATGCACAGTTTTATTTTACCAAGTATTTACCGAGGCCGAACACTCGGAGCCAGTCCTCGGAAACTCGAAAATACCCACAAATAAAGTTTTTACTATTCAGTGCAGCCCTAGTCCAAATCATGGATCTGTCCCATGGATTTATCTGGTCTACCGCCAATGGGGTGCCCTAGTCTCTACTTTCTTCCCCTGACCCTTTCAGTGCTTGTGGGGAGGGAGTGGATCGTGGGTCAGATTCAGGAACTGGGAAGGAGCCAAAAAAAAAACACAACCAGCTGCTGGGTGATTTTTTGGCCTTTAGACTGCGCTTCATCCCCTCTCCTCTTGACTGCTAGAGACGCTTCCCTCCAGAGAAGCATTCACCAGATTTCAGTCATTCGAGAAAACCATTTCAGCCTCTCCCCAAGTTTAGTTGCGTCGTTGACGGCCAATGGAGAAAACAAAACAACACTGTGAACATCGATCCCTGAATTTATGACTAAGCTGGGGCTGGCAGGATGCTGGATGGAGCCCGGGGGTCAGTCTATTTTAGATTTGTTAACGCGTGGAGCTCCAACGAAACAAATGATCAGATGGGTTCTTTCCTGCTTGGCCGCGCTTTGTCGCCGAGAACGCGGCGCTAAGAATGTCCTTGCGGGAAGCCCCAATCATACTCTCTCGTGTCAACTTCTCAGATCAAACCCACTCGGTTTGCAAAAGCAAAGAGGATTTTCCCCTGCCGGGGCCAGCGTTTCCGCCGGAATCTCAAATTGGGCTCTATCTGCCTCTCGGCCCCAGGCCAGGAAAGTAGGGTCTGCAACCCAGGCCAGCGTTCCCACAAGGCAACCTGCTATTTTCTCTCTTTCTTCTGGGCTCACAGTTCCCCCATCCCATTTTCATCAGGAGGGGGGGCCCACACACCACTTTTAGGAGTCAGGACCACCGGGGACCCAGAATTTTATCTTTGCCCTGGCAAATCGCGAATTCTAAGGCCAGCCCTGTTTGCAACAAGGGGATTTCAGATGAGGGTTTCAATGAAAAGGCAGAATAAATTGCAGCTTGTGCTGTCATCGCTGGCTGGGCTCCGTGTAGCAAACTTTCTCTGGGCTGGAAATGCCCAGGAGCCATCCTTGGAGTTAAAGAATGGGCTGGGGTTCATGGGCCAAGATTCAGGCTCTGCCACAGACTCCTTCCTTAACCTTGGGCAAGTTCCTTAATGCCAGATTTTGAAAATGGCTAGGCTTGGGGCTAGATTTTCCAAGCAGTTCAGCCCCCTCCTTTCCCCAGCCGGTTGAGCTCGTCTGAAAATAGAGACACTGGCTTCTGAAAAGGGGGATGCTGCTTTGAAAAAATCTGACCCTGATTCTGGTGGGAGCCGAGCTCTGGGAAATCTCCCGAATCACCTTTTCATCTCCCAGTGCCTCCCGTTTCCTTCTAACACGGAGGCTGCAATATTCCTTTGATTTTACGTGTCGGTGTCAATTGTCAATTCGCCCCCGGCAGCCACTGTGTCATGCGGCCCCCGCAGCAATGGAGGTTTTGGTACAGAGAAGTTGGGGCCCCGTGTGAACTGCGTGTGCAGGCCCCTTTTTAGCCTAGGAATGGGATGGACATGTGTTGACCTACCCATAAGAAAAAAGAAATGTCCCCATAATTCAGTGTTAATGTTCAGTTAAACAAAACATTCCCTTCAGGGGCCATTGGGGACTTTGGAACTTCCTTTCCCTGGTGGCTTGCCTGAGCCCTAGTCTGAATGTCTTTCGGAGGCCGCGTAAGACCTTTTTATTTGGCCAGACATTCCATGGGCAGGGATAGATTGGGGGTGGGGGGAGGACAATGGGGGCAGTTTTAGTTTTGTGGAGGGTTTAATATTTAGTTTACATTTGTATTTTATGCATGTGTTGTAAAGCTGCCCTAAGCCTTTGGGGACAGGATGGGATATAAATCAAAATAAATCAATAAATTGGGGAACCCTCTACTTCCTCCTCCCCCCCCCAAGACATGGAGCCTTGTGCTCCCACATTCTGCACATCCTGGATCCGTCCCTGCTTCACCTCAGCCGGGGCCTTTAGGAACACGCCCAGCACTTAAGTCAGGCAGAGAAGAGGGAATGCGGGATTGGAAGGTTTGCTTCTAGGCTTTGCTCCCAAAGGCAGCTTGGGGGACGTAGCTGCCTATACAGGGCGCTTCCCACACACCCTTGAGAATGACATTTCATTTACACTCCGCTGTGATGGACTGGATTGGCTGTAAATTCCATCACTCACGGCTCCTGCCGGGAGCCGCGATGCAGAGGCCTGCGCCTGCTTACACCAGGGCTGGATTTGGCCCATTCCCTCCATGTCATCCAAGATATCCCTCCCATCTGCAAGCAGGGAGGCTTTTGCTGTCCAGGAACACTGGGGTGAAGGGGATATGAGGTACAGGAGCAAACACTAAGGATGGGCCTGCCCATCATTTCCCCGCATGCATCTTGCCCAACTTTGGGTTTTTCAGAAGCTAGATGAGTGGGTCATTTTAGAGGTGGGGTGGGGTGTCCAGGGTGTGACTTTGTGGGACAGAGGCAGAAGAGCTATTGACCTCCCACCACCTGGACATGCCACTCCCTTGCATACTGTTTAGTAGGGATGGGAATTTTGGTTTCGGATAAAACCGAAAGTACCCGAAAACAGCCTTTTTGGATTAATCTGAAATTTTGGTTCTTTTTCGGTTTCGGTACAATCAGATCTTTTGCACTGATTTTTGTACCAGATTTTTAACATTGCGGTTTGTCCCCCGTTGAAAAACCGCAATGTTAAAAATCCGGTACAAAAATCAATGCAAAAGATCCAGTAGTACCGAAACCGAAAAAAGAACCAAAATTCATTAGAACCGAAACCGAAATTGACCGAAACTGAAATTTTGCCCAGAGTCCCATCCCTACTGTTTAGCTTTCTATTTCTCAGGGCTAAGCTGTCAGGGACGAGGGTGCAGGGACTTGACCCCACCACACTGCAGAGAGAGCGATGGCAGGGTGGGGAGGGGAGAAGCGAGAGAGCGTAGGAGGTTGCTGCGACTAATGCACCTCGGATTCCATGCCCTGCTCTCTCCCCTTCGGCAGGATTTACAGGTCTATTAGGGCTGCGTACGGCCTTATTGAACAGAGAGGCAGGGAGGAAAGATGGATGCGACAAGGGGAGACGGAAGCGAGGAGGAGAGAGACACACACACGCACAGAAGGAATGAAGAGAGAGGGGGTGTGGGGCGAGACTAGGGTTGTCGCCGATGCACGAGTGCAGGGCCTGCAGCATGTATTTTTTATAAGTGTTCCTTAGAAATTTGCATCGGATTCGGCAGCAACCCTAGGCGAGACTGGAGAAGGTTGGGGGGCTGAGAGAAGCTAGGTCAGCTGTGTGGTTTCCCCCCCCTCTTTCTCCCAGACTCCTGCCCTCCCAGCCCCACTCTGCTAGCAGCCACCGGAGACAGAAAGGCAGAGGGCCTGGTGATAAAATAGCCCCCTTCTCCTCCGGACCGTGAAGGGGCTGGGACGAGGCAACCCCCCAGCCCAAACCACTCCATTTCATATACACACACACCCATTGTATTCCCATAAGCTCCTAAACAACTCCCCGCCCCTGGGCAGAGGAGAAGCTCTCTCAGGTGGCCCTGCCACCAACCGCATCTCCCTGCTTTCATTTCTGAAGGAGAGAATCAGCCAAATCCTGGAGGTCGACACAGCCAGGAAAGGACTGGGGGGGGGGGACAAGCACCCCCTTTCCCCCAGCTTGCCCCTCACAGAGCCACAAGAGGCTGCTGGGAAATTGAGGCAAGAGCAGAAGAGGCCTCAACCCCTCTCAAGCCAGACAGGGGCCTCTGAGGGAAGGACTCGACACTGCAAGGGAGCAGACCTTGTTCACAAAGGAGCGCTCTTGGGCTCACAGGATGGTGCCCTAAGGCAGGACATTGGGTGCTTTCAGACTGACGGCACCCGTGCTTCTGCTCTGCCTAACGCCCAGGCGGCCCGTCTGTTTGAAGGTGCCCCACCTGCTCTGCTCCAGCACCGGGTGCGGGACTCCAAAACATCCCAGAGCACCGCCAGTGGAGTGGGATGCCCAAACTTGGGGCACCGGCCGGAGGCGGAGCTGCAGTTTGCCTGCTTGGCGGATGGCCGCTGTAGCTCCGCTCTCGGCCTAGGTTGCCCCGGGCAACGCCATCTGCCCTCAGCTCTACGGTGTGGAAGAGGAAGGCGCCATGCAGGTGGACCGCGAGCTGCAGCAGCTGTCTGGCCCTTAGAAAGCTGGTGAAGGTGGGGCTACATGTGGGGAACGTAGGGCTGGCCAACCCCAGAGCGGGTCTGAAGACACCCATTGTTTTCAATTCTGCCAGGGTGGAGTTGGAAGAAGCCATGACACTCCCCTTTTAGATCAAGGCTCCTTCTTCTGTAGGGTGATGGGACAGACCCAGAGGACAGAAGGGGGTAAGTGCCCTGCTCTGGAGTAAGGTCTCCACATCTGGTGGCAACGATCCCACACTCAACCAGTGTAGAACGGGTGGGGGAGCTGGGAAGCAGGGAGAGGAAGGGTGTCCGCGGGTTTTGAGAGGCAGTGAGGGGTTGGAGGAAAGGCAGGGCCAGCCTCAACACAGGGCAGCCTGGGTCCTACTCTTTTCTTGGCTTCCATGGGCCTGGCGGTGGCCTCCAGTTTCACTCATTCAGGATGGGGGGGGTCACTCCCAGCAGGACACCAAACACAGCCCATGGAGGGGACGGGATGGAACCCCCAGGGCTTCCCATATTTTAGCTTTGCCCTTGGCCCCTCAAAATGTTAAAGCCACCCCTGAGGGAAGGGCTATTTTGTACATAGCTGTGCAGGGCCCCTCCCAGGGGCCGTGGATGGATGGGCACCGAGGGCTGGAGAGGAGGTGGGGAGGGGCTGGTTAAGGGATGTGCTCGGAACGGGGAGAGTCCATATCTGGATCTATATGCCATGGATCCGCGCTGCCCCTTCTCCTTGAGGGCCTGACCTGATCTCCACTCCCTTCCCCTGAGCTCACTCTCCCAGTGCTTGTGGGGAGGGACTGGATCCTGGGGCCGGATCCAGGAATTAGAAAGGAGCCAAACAGCCACCTGTCAGATTTGGCCCCTGGGCAAGATCTTCCCCACCCCTACTCTATTGCAACCAGTGCTTGAGGAACCCACACACACACATACATGGGTGGGCTGCTGCTCAGGTGGTAGAGCACATGCTTTGCGTGTACAAGGTCCCAAGGTCAATCCCTGGCAACTCTGATTCAGGATCTCGTAGCACACCTGCATGAGGCCTCTGCTGGGGATCCTGGAGGGTCTCAGGTAGCACGCCTGGGTGAGGCCCCTGCCGGGGATCCTGGAGGGTCTCAGGTAGCACGCCTGGGTGAGGCCCCTGCCGGGGATCCTGGAGTGCCTCAGGTAGCACTTCTGGGTGAGGCCTCTGCTGGGGATCCTGGAGGGTCTCAGGTAGCGCGCCTGGGTGAGGCCCCTGCCGGGGGTCGTGGAGGGCCTCAGGTAGCACGCCTGCATGCTCTGGGTATGGAGAAGGAGGAGAACTCCGGGGCTTGCTAGAGGTCAGCCCCAGATCCAATCACTGTGGCTCCTCTGCAAGACCTCACCCATTCACAGCTGGATGCAGAAACATCAGCCTCATCCCCAGTCTCTCCCTGACCAGGTTAGAGCTGATTGGTGGTGCTCAACAGCTGACCGGTGGCAGCACCAGTCTTAATCCCATCAAGCTTAATCCATTCCTGAGCAAGAGTATGGGAGCAGGGGCTGGTAAAGTCATGGGGCTTGGCCAGGCAGTCCCCCTTTGAGTCCCCACATGCTTCTGGGGTCAAGGGGTAGGGCATCTTAAAGAGCCCTGAGCCCTGGTACCCCTTAGCACTGGAAAACTCCTCATTGCTGCAGTTAGTAGGGACCATGAACTTCCTTACCTTGGCTTGCAGAACCTCTGAGGGCTGGGGTTGATTCCAGTTGGTCCAGACCCACACTGAGTCTTACTTGGGGGGTGGGGGTGCCAGTGCCTGCAACATCTTGAGGGCTCAGGTTGAAGCCCAGGGTTACATGGGCTCTGACGGCATCACTTCAGATCCCACGGAACTTAATGATAAAACTGCCAGTGACTTTGGTGGGTGAAAAGTTGGGCCACGGTCAAATGCTTCTGGAAGGCTCCCCCTTAAGGTCTAGAACAGGGATGGCTGGGAGGTAGCTCATGATATGTGGGTGGATCACAAGCTAATCTCCACTAAATCATGCTGTGGCAAGAGGGACCAACTTCTCACAAATTGCCTCGGGGAGTGGGGCTGATGCACCAGAGAGTGCCTGCAGGGCTCACGTGCGGCACTCAAGGCTCTCTCTAAAGGGGAAGGCTTCTCTCCACTCCTGAGACCAGTTGCTGAGGTGCCCTAGAGCTGGAAGCCAGGGGGAGGGGTCTTGGCTAGTGGGAGGGATCCTGGTAGACTGCCTAAGGTTGAACCCTGGATCAAGTGGATCATGCGCACCACACGTCTCGTCATCTCAATACATGTTGTAGGGCCTTCATTGGTGCCTTAGGTGCCAATGCAGGCCCTGAGACATGTATGAGCTTCCGAGCTAAGGCTCGCATTTTAACTCAAGAGCACTGAGGAAGTCAGCACTTGGGACCCCCCCAGTCCCCAGTTGGAGCACCCAAAGGCTGATCAAAGGATTCAGAGTGCAGACCTGCCACCTGGCTTAGAAAGCCGGGCTTCCGGAGATGATGAGTCGGTGGTTTATCACCTGGTAGGTCTGCCCATGAGAATGATGAATAGCAGAGGATTGGCGCCTCAAGTAGTGTCAGCTGATTTACTCCAACTGATTGAGACCAATGCAATGAGGCAGATTTACACCACTGGACGGGCTAAGCCTGAGCGGCCTCTTAATGGTCTAGGTTTTCAAGGGAGCTTGGGCCCTGAATTACCCCGTTCCATGGGGGGGGGGGAGCTTTGGCTCCTGAAACCCAACTAAGGGCAAGATGGTGAGAGGTTCTGGGTGCCCTTTCCTAGATTATTTTTATTATGACACCATCGAAGTGTGTGGCACCGAATGACCCTGAGTTTGGGACTGCTTGCAGACAAACGGGGGGGACTGCTGGGAGCCGAAATCACAGCAGGAGGATCACAAAGTCCCGCTCATGTGCATGGGGGTTTTGACGTGATTAGCCCATCTCTGCCATGATATCAGTGATGGGAGACAGGGCTGCTGTCTCCGGTTGCTGAAATCATGGCAGATAAGGCTTAATCACATCAGAAAACACACACCCCGAGCAGGACTTCATGTGATCCCCCTGCCGTGATTCTGGCTCGCGACAGTTTCCCTCTCTCGTGTGCAAGCAGCCAGAGACATATCCCTGCCCTGAGGGGCTTACCAGCTAGGATGGAAAAGAGAGAGAGAGAGAGAGAGAGAGGGAGACATTCAGGAAATGGAGACGTCAGAGGTGCACGTGCTTAGCTTAGTGGCCCTGCCCTGACCCCTCACATGGGAGAAGGGGACCTTGAAGGAAAGGACAGTAGAAGGAACAGCAGCCGGCCTGGAGTAGAGCAGAAACATGTGCCCACAAAGATGGTTATACCCATCAGGATTGCGGTACTTGACCCAGTCTGGTAACACCAGGTACTAATCGGTACCTGACAGGCTACTGGAGTTACCAATTTACCATTTTCTAACTTACCTTCCCAATTCTTCCAAGATCATCTGGTACTGATTTGTCCTTTACCGATCGGTAAAAAACTAAAGACAGTAACTTGGTAACAGTACTACCTGGTATGGTTGGGTAACCGGGTGCGCTGATTGGGCACTCAATAGACTACTTGAAAATGCGGTGATTAATCAACAGGGAGCAAATGCTCTGCCCAACTCAGCTTTAGTCTAGGGGGAGTGATGAGCTAGGCAAACCCTGAGGGAAGAGAGAGGTTTTTAGGAAGGATATGAAGGTCAGAAGTGTGGGACAATCATAAAACCGGAGAGCAGGAAGGGATTGGAAGGGCCATCTAGTCCAGCTCACTGCCCCGAGGCAGGATACCCTGTACCTAGTTTTCCCACCCCCTTACAGGTACCTGGCATAGACTTTATTTGAAAACCTCCATGATGTTCAAGAGATGTCTCCACCAGAGAGCTGTAAGGGGGGCTTTAGGCACAGGGTATCCAGGGAAAGGGATTCTGCAATCCATTGCTGAACTGTTCTAACCACGAGGACTTTTTTTTTTTCTTGGCATGTAACCTAAACCCACTTTCCTGTCATTTAAACCCATTCTTTCTTTGCTGCCGCTGATTTCATTTTGTAGCACCTTACAGGATCGGGCCCTGAACTGCCCATTTGCTCTACTTACATCTTCCAGGATCAGGCCCTGAATCATAGGGTCTTCAGGGGGACTTGTGAAGTGCCTGAGTCCCCTCTCTGCAGAAATTTGCTTCATCCTTCCCGGGCAATGCATTTGCGTTATTGATGGTATTGGCAGGGTTTCCCATGACTTGCAAATCCTCTTATTATCCTTAAGTCATTTCCAATATATTTGTTTGTTTTATGCACACCTTTGTGAATGTAACTCGATGCTAATTGCTTCCCCTTTGCTTGCAATAAATGCCTGTTTTTTGGGAGAGCAAGGGGGGAGGGATTTACTTTGTAGATTTTAATTGCCTTAACAGAAGTAATTGCCTTACTTTGTGTTGGTAATTAAATGACTGTGCTACAAAATTCCTTTTTTCCTGGGTGTAGAGATTTCTTAATTTTTGGTTTCGTTTCATGGTTTTCCAGAACTGCAGGCTACGCCACTCTGGTTTGATACCAGTGACACTTTGCTGATATCACTGGGGCCCAGCTTTGGCTGTTGTGCCGCGGCAGATTGCCATTAACTTTAGTGGAGCAAACCAAATGTGCACCCATTGAGGATCTATAGGGAAATGGTAGCATGGGAGGGGAGCTGGGGCAGTAGCAAATTGGGAAATGGTTTTTATTGGCTGAGAGGCAAAGGGTTGGGGTGTGAGAGTAAAGTCTTCTAGGAACGTACTTCTGAGATAGATTGCTCAACCTCAGGCCAGCTCCCATTCTGAGGACCAGATTGGAAATGGATCTGTTTTGAAGGCTCTGAAATATCCTATTGAGTTTGTCCACTCTGGGTTTCTACCGAGAACCAGAAGTTGCCGAGCCAGAAGGATGCGGTGAAGCGATCTGCAGAGCCAAGACACTTCAACTCAACAATTAGGTTTCCAAACCTTACAGGAATTGTAGCTGGTGGTTTTGGTAACACAGAAGGCTTCCTTACTGGTCTTACAGTGGTTTTACCTTGGAATGAATATTCATGGTGAATGCCATATCCCATGAATTTACGTGCTTAGATCTGTCGACAGAGATATTTGCCTGATATCTGCTTTGTATAATTCAGTTCAGTCATTTCTGTATTTTGATCCTTTGGTTAGTTAATGTGGTCCCTATCTATTATATATGCACTTGGGCAAAACAAAGGAATCAAAATGCCAAAACGGCCAAAATAACTTAAACTAATTAAGTTGACATGCAAATATCTCCTTCAGATGCTGATATCATTCAAATATTTGGAGGACTATACGAAAATGAGAATAATATCCATGAATCAAAAACCCACTCTTTTACCTCTAGTATAATTCCAGTGTCTTCACCAGACTTACTCCTGCTTTACACCATTCTAAGAGCCTGATCCAAATGCCATTGAGGTCAGTGGGAGCTTTTCAGTTGGCATCAATAAGCATTGAGGTGAGATTGGAATTAGGCCAAAAAATCAGGATATGCTTTGTTTAGAAGACAGTAGGGACGCGAAAATCGGAATTGAATCAATCCGATTCAGCCGATTTTTATTGCTTCAGATTAATCCGATTCCAGCGCAAGAACCGATACGCCATGCATTGTTCATTGAAATGAATATGGTCAGCTTCCCATTGACTTCAAGGGAGGAGGGGCAATTCCTATTCAAGTCAATGGGGGGAAAATACAAACTGTTTCCGATTCCGATTCAATTCATATCTGAAGCAATTTAATCCGATTCCGATTTTAATCTGATTCCAGTTTCCCTTCCCTAGAAAACAGGTATAAGTGACTGTGTGGTTTAGTTTGTGTTAATTTGCAGGTCTGAGTGCAGTGACCAGGCCAGGAGTAGGGCTGATGAGGCAGGGTAGCTGCTCTTGTGGCACTCATGGTAGACTTTTGAACTAGTCTGAAGAGCCAGGGTTCTAGCTTGGCTTATGTGGGAAATGTTCTAGATCGGTGTGATGTTGCACCTTCCAAAGCATTAGTTGCCCGATTTCCTTTTTCCTGAAAATTTTCTACATCACAATAATAACGTTGGGCCCAGTTCTCCTCTCTGGCCATGTGGAACAGCAGTGGGGCCGATCCCAAGCCCCATGTGCACTACTGCGTGGTTCGCACATTGCACGTGCATACATGTCCATGTATGCTCTGTACGCCAGCCAGCAGGGCTTGATATTGGCCCCGGTGTCTATTGAAGTGAACGGGACTAGGAGTGAGAGGTAGAACCCATGAGCATCAAACAGAGCCCTCGCTAGGAACCAAACACTTTGTTGTTCCCCCGTTGCAGGTTGAATGGATCGCTGCCCGACAACGTGGAAGTCCAGAACAGCACTCTGTTCTTCAAAGGGCCCGTCACCTACAGTCTTGCCGGGACATACATCTGTGAGGCCACCAACACCATTGGCACTTGGTCGGGCCTGGTGGAAGTCAATGTCACAGGTAGGAACCAAGCTCAGCCTGTCCGGGGGAAAGAGTTTGGGTGGGGATCTTAATAACCGTTGCACTATCCGCTGTCTCTCTTAGTGGGGCTTCCTTCCTGAGCCAGGGGCTCTCTCTCTCTCGCTTTCTCTCTCTCTCTCGCTGGGTAAAGTAAAATCAACAAAGTGAGCAGGTTCTCTGGCTTTCTGCTACACTCCAAGGGGTTTGTTTTCGGAGCGTGTGTTTTATTTTGCTGGAGTCTCGTTTCATCTCCTCGCGTGCTCTCTTCTTTTGGTACACTGAGGGTCGTTTGATCTCGTTCCCCCTTGTTTTTCCCTTTTCCGCCTTTGGTTCAAAGTGAGTGAGGGGAGCGTTAAATCTCTGCTGTGCGGTGAGAAAGGTTCTGAAGAGTACCGGCGGAAGGGGTTGGAGGAGGGGAGAGCGGCAGCTCCCAGACAGCCGGCAGTTGCATGCCAAGCCTCGGGCGCAGGGATCATCTGTTTGGTCTCCGTGCCTTTCAGTTTCAAGTGACTCCAGCCATGCTCCTTCCAATGCACTGCTGCTCTGGATGTCTGCTAACCCAACTGCCACTCAGGTCCCGGGCAGAGGCTGAAGGAGGCAAGCCGCTTCTTCTAGGCAACAGCAGGAAGTGATGTCAGGAGAGTAGGCAGCAAGGAAGTGATGTCATGAGGTGTCACACTAAGCTGCAGAGAGACGCATGTGGTGACGTCTGTGAGAGGAAGTGACGTCATGTGGTCGTGGGTTTAGTAGCAGTTTGGAACTGGCGTGAGAGAGTGTTGGGTTCAAATCATAGAGAGAACAACGTAGAGAGGAGATGACAGCAGGAGTTGGTGTCAAAACAAGATGTGATGTCATGCATAAACAGGCCAATAGCAGAGTTAGGGAGTGACATCACAAGCAGGTAGGAGACCCTCTGCTTACTATAGATAAAGGTTCCCAAATTAGGGGTCATGACCCCCAGTGGGATCCCACCATCTGCAGACGGAGTCGTGGTCCTGACTGTTAACTGATCACTCGGCATGTCTGCGTAACTCTCGGGGTGGGGTGGGGGTCACAGAATTACACAGACATCTCAGAACGAGGTCACATGGGCAAACCAGAAACCACTACTTCTATAGAGGCTTGCCAGAGCTAGCAGAGGCTGCCAGGCCGGCTGTGCCATCCTGGGATCCCAGTTGCCGGTGATGGTGTTTGTAACGGAGCTCCTTTGCGGAGCAGTTTACATGGGGGGCGGGAGGGGGTAATTATGTGGTGGCAGCTTAAAAATTAAAAAACTAAGGTCAAATGACCCCCAATGTCTTTCCCAACATCCTAGAGGAAGCCAACTGCCCCCCCCCCAATGGAAGGAATGGCCTACCTCACAGCTTGAATTTACCTGCACTTGGCTAGTCCCTTCTCCCCAGGAGCCAGGGCACTGGCAGAGTTACATTTGGGTGGGAGGGCCACTTTGCCCCACCCCCTTTCCAACCAACACGATGTCATGACGCTCGGAAGGGACAGGTGAGAGATGGGGGGGGTGAAACCACACACCCCTGAACCTCCTCCCAGCACCCAAGCCCAGGAATGATTCATCTTCCATGTTAGTGGGAGTTCACCCTGACTTTTTTCCTCCTCGGTGCTCCAGCTTTAATCCTCCCCTGTGCAGCAATCCTGCCCAAAAGCTAACTCAAGATGGCTGCCACTTGATGACTAGGTCACAGCAGGACAGCCGTGCTGATACAGGCACCGTAGCTGGCCGCTGTCACACGGTTCCTCCTGTTCCAGGTGGGACCACGTTCCCTGGTTCCAAAGCCTTCAGGAAATCCTCGCTGACTTGCTGTCAGATTAAGTCAGAAGCATTGATCCGCAGAGGTTGTCTCTCCTGTTATGCTGCAGGGGGCTGGAGGGGATTTCTGTCCCGTTGCTGCTACACATGTCGTGCCCCCACCCCACCCCGTGGGGGGGACGGGAGGCCGCAGAGCCGGCATGAGCTGCGACGAGACGGACTGGGGAGAATCATGCTTTCTTCCCCTGCCGCTGGTGCTGTGAGCTCTGGGACGGATAGCTAATGAGGTGCTCTGCTAATTGAGGAGCTCTCTTGAGGGGTGTGGTAGAAGGAGGCAGGAGCACAGAGGAGAAACAGGAAAGCCGCTTTTGGGGAGTCCAGATGCCTGGGTTCCTTTCCCAGTGCAGTCACAGGCTCACCCAGCTGAGTGCAGTCTAAACATAGGGCTGAAAGTAGGGACAGAATGAGGGGGGTGGGGGGTGTCCCTGTTAGCCGCGCTGCTACGCAATTCGCCATGTCTCCCTGGTCAAATCATTGAGGCTCAAGGTTTTCCTGGTTTTGAGATGCCTCACTTTAGGGGAAGAAGACAATTATGGGGCACCTCAATCCTGATATTCTCAGCAGTTCTGAGCACCTTCCTTTTTGGGTGGGATGTCCAGGGGTTGAGGGTGCTCCTCAGGTCTGAAAATGTGACCCACAGCCAGGCGCCTCAAACTGAGCAGCTAAAAAACAGTGACAAGACTGGCTTGTCTCAGGGCCTTAACACCCATAAGTGTTTACAGGATTGGGTCTTGGCACCCCAGTCAGGAATAAAGGCAAATCCAGTACAGAAAAGGGCATCCAGAGGGGCAATCCATGAGCCTGGCCCAAGGGCCAGTCAAGAAGCCAATAAGTAAATAAGTAGTCCAAATAAGAAGGGCCAGAAATCTAGATCGGGGGTAGGAAAAGAGGTTGAGGTCAGAGCTGGGGCCAGGGAAGGACCCAAGGCTGTAAGTGGAGCTGGATCAGGGGCAGGAATCAAGCAGGAACAGAGGCTGGAAGTATGGATGGGTCAGGGACAGGAACCAAGCAGGAACAGAGGCTGGAAGTAGGGATGGGTCAGGGACAGGAACTGAGCAGGAACAGAGGCTGGAAGCAGGGATGGATCAGAGGCTGGAAGCAGGGATGGGTCAGGAACAGGAACTGAGCAGGAACAGAGGTTGGAAGCAGGGATGGGTCAGGGACAGGAACAGAGGCTGGAAGCAGGGATGGATCAGGGACAGGAATCAAGCAGGAACAGAGGCTGGAAGCAGGGATGGATCAGGGGACAGGAACCGAGCAGGAACAGAGGCTGGAAGCAGGGATGGGTCAGGGGACAGGGACCGAGCAGGAACAGAAGCTGGAAACAGGGATGGTCAGGGACAGGAATCAAGCAGGAACAAAGGCTGGAAGAAGGGATGGATCAGGAACAGAGATGCAGGGATGGATCAGGGGCAGGAATAAAGCAAGTACAGAGGCTGGAAGCAGGGAGGGATCAGGGGACAGGAATCGAGCAGGAACAGAGGGTGGAAGCAGGGAGGGATCAGGGACAGGAATCAAGCAGGAACAGAGACTGGAAGAAGGGACGGGTCAGGGACAGGAATCAAGCAGGAACAGAGACTGGAAGAAGGGATGGGTCAGGGACAGGAACAGAGGCTGGAAGCAGGGTCAGGAATCAAGCAGGAACAGAAGTTGGAAGTAGGGATGGGTCAGGGACAGGAACCGAGCAGGAACACAGGCTGGAAGCAGGGATGGGTCAGGGACAGGAATCAAGCAGGAACAGAGACTGGAAGAAGGGATGGGTCAGGGACAGGAACAGAGGCTGGAAGCAGGGTCAGGAATCAAGCAGGAACAGAAGTTGGAAGTAGGGATGGGTCAGGGACAGGAACCGAGCAGGAACACAGGCTGGAAGCAGGGATGGGTCAGGGACAGGAATCAAGCAGGAACAGAGACTGGAAGAAGGGATGGGTCAGGGACAGGAACAGAGGCTGGAAGCAGGGTCAGGAATCAAGCAGGAACAGAAGTTGGAAGTAGGGATGGGTCAGGGACAGGAACCGAGCAGGAACACAGGCTGGAAGCAGGGATGGGTCAGGGACAGGAATCAAGCAGGAACAGAGACTGGAAGAAGGGATGGGTCAGGGACAGGAACAGAGGCTGGAAGCAGGGTCAGGAATCAAGCAGGAACAGAAGTTGGAAGTAGGGATGGGTCAGGGACAGGAACCGAGCAGGAACACAGGCTGGAAGCAGGGATGGGTCAGGGACAGGAATCAAGCAGGAACAGAGACTGGAAGAAGGGATGGGTCAGGGACAGGAACAGAGGCTGGAAGCAGGGTCAGGAATCAAGCAGGAACAGAAGTTGGAAGTAGGGATGGGTCAGGGACAGGAACCGAGCAGGAACACAGGCTGGAAGCAGGGATGGGTCAGGGACAGGAATCAAGCAGGAACAGAGACTGGAAGAAGGGATGGGTCAGGGACAGGAACAGAGGCTGGAAGCAGGGTCAGGAATCAAGCAGGAACAGAAGTTGGAAGTAGGGATGGGTCAGGGACAGGAACCGAGCAGGAACACAGGCTGGAAGCAGGGATGGGTCAGGGACAGGAATCAAGCAGGAACAGAGACTGGAAGAAGGGATGGGTCAGGGACAGGAACAGAGGCTGGAAGCAGGGTCAGGAATCAAGCAGGAACAGAAGTTGGAAGTAGGGATGGGTCAGGGACAGGAACCGAGCAGGAACACAGGCTGGAAGCAGGGATGGGTCAGGGACAGGAATCAAGCAGGAACAGAGACTGGAAGAAGGGATGGGTCAGGGACAGGAACAGAGGCTGGAAGCAGGGTCAGGAATCAAGCAGGAACAGAAGTTGGAAGTAGGGATGGGTCAGGGACAGGAACCGAGCAGGAACAGAGGCTGGAAGCAGGGATGGGTCAGGGACAGGAATCAAGCAGGAACAGAGACTGGAAGAAGGGATGGGTCAGGGACAGGAACAGAGGCTGGAAGCAGGGTCAGGAATCAAGCAGGAACAGAGGTTGGAAGCAGGGATGGGTCAGGGACAGGAACCCAGCAGGAACAGAGGCTGGAAGCAGGGATGGGTCAGGGGCAGGCTCACAGGCTGGGTCATGGCAGAAAATGGAGACACATTGCTCTGCCAAGTTTTCTAATGCAGCTGAGAGGCCTCATGAATGGGGAGGGATTTGATTTTGGCTACAACGCAATGCCACAAAGTCAAAATATTGAAGATAGCCAAAACAAAACAACCAAAATATTGAAATAACTGAAATACCAAACTATCCAAAACAAAGTAACTAAACTGGATATCCAATAGAGAGGAAAATGGATAGAGGTTCCTATCCACTTAGTTTGAATCAAATCATATAAGGCGAATATATTAGATAAGACATTTGTGTGAGATATTCTTTCACTCTCACACACCCCACTCTCATGGGCACCCAGCTCCCACTGATTTTCAGGAGGAGCTGGGCATCTTGCCTCCCCTTGAGCCTGTGAAGATTTCCTTGCTCCCTGTCCGCATGTTGAGCCACCAGCGGTGGAAGGAGATTTGAAAGGAGAATGCTAAATAGAAACGGATGTTTCAGACACGGCCGTTAGGGAGGTTGGCCAACATGAGGATGGTTTCGTTAGTGCCACAGAGCAAGGGAGGGCAGCGCTTAAAAGAATTGGTTTGGGGATGTGACAGCAGCGAGCGTCATGGATATTGAAGGCTGGACCTTCCCTGGTTGCCAGCAGTGTAAATCTGAGCGTATCCCATTGCCACAAGTGGAGCAATTCCATATTTGTCCCTATGTAGCTGAGACCAGAGAGCGGGCTTCAGACCACCCTCACAGCATGAAGCCGAAACCTCTGGCCCATGCTCTGGAATCTGTGCTTGGGATCAAGCAACTTGGGGAAGAGAAAGGGGTAAGAGTGGGCACCGGAGGATGCCACGTTAGAGGGAATTAGCAGCTGCCTCGTTAGGCCAGGGATACACAAAGTAAAACCCTTTTAATAATTCATGGGATTGGAATATGTTTACCCAGCTCTCCCTAAGGGGCGATTAGGCCAGCGTTGGAGAGGGCTCAGTCAGCCTCGCTGAGCTATTACAGGTACATTTGTTTGGGGCTTGCAGGCAATTTAAGGATTGTCAGCGGAGCACAAAACCTCTTTTCAAGAGCGGCTTGCAACAAATGGAGCTCAGCCTTGTGAGCAAGCAGCCTTGGGGAAACCGAGAGAAAGCCACTGCGGAGAGAAGCTCAGCACCCTCCGTGCATGCTTGCAACATGCTCACACATGCTTGCAAAGACATGTCCACGTCCGCCCTGCAGCTCAGCACAAAGCCCAAGCAAAGGGACTCGCACGGCTGCGCTGGTCTCCCTCATGGCAGGCCCAGTGATTTGTTTCGGGGAAAGGCTGAACGCTGCTATTAGAGTTATAGCACATTAAAAAGATTGATAAGTGAAAATTTAATATTTTATTCCGGCAATCTGTCCACGGAATAGCTTCCCCTGCCTTGCAGGACGTTTGTCAGTGGAGGCAAATCCGTGTAGTGAGGCGTGACTATTTATTACAGCTAGTTGTGTGAATCAGGAAGGGACTCTCCTGATAGACTAACTGGGTCGGCACGCGGGTGCCCATGTGTCCGAGCGCCCTCCCGGGGCTGTGTGGCTCCCCGCGGGGGGGGGGGAGGGAAGGCGGCGCGCTCCAGCAAGCAGGCGTGCACGGGAACAGATTTGTGCGGCGAGGCACATTCGTGCAGACGCACAGAGGCACATTTCATGCGCAGCCGAACGCACACACAAACAATCACACCCTCCTGCAACCGCCCGCTCGTCTACCACTGCACATTCCGCCACACTCCCCGAGTCACATTCATGCACCACTGCACGTTTCCTGCACACCAACTCCGACACATCCCCACAGAGAGAAACGCAGGCAATGGCACCCTTGCACAGGTTTGCCCACACGTTGACACACATTCACAAGCACTCAGATACATAGAGGCCAGGAGCTCGCCGGCGTGCCCACAAGCGATCACTGTGCAAGCCGGCTTTTCTAGCTGATGCGCAAACACATTCTAATCTGCAAGGGGAAAGGCACACCTATCCCAGTCTTGCCCATACACCGATGCACGCTAGGATCGCACATTGATAGATGGCAGTGATTTATTATTAATCATGATTTATTATTAGCAATTAATTTATTAATGATGATGATGATGATGATGATGCCAACAATGTGCCTGGCATTGACTAGTCATGATTTCAGGCAGGTCCCTGTCCCCGAGAAGGAGTGGGGTGGGGGAGGCTACCAGTCTAGAAAGGACAAGGGAGGGGAGACAAGGGTACATAGGCGAGACAGGGAGACTTTTATGAAGTTAAGAAGTCACAGATGCATGGGCAGGGGTATGAATGAAAACGGGTATCGGTGAGCAGTCTGTGGGGGTGAGAAGCTAGGGAAAGCCTGATGGAAGGGATGGGGTTTTTAAGGAGGGATTTGAAGGTCAAGAAGGAGAAAATAATGCTAGGGAGCCAGGCAGGTGCTTTTGGGGGCTGCGGGAGATTAACAACCCTCTCCATCCCAGAAGTGAGGCGGCGAAACAGCATCTGACTCAGCCAGTGCCTGGGGAAAGGATGCAGCCGTCACAGGAGACGAAAGCAGTATCTGATGGCTCTTGGGCTAGAAGGTCTCAGCTGGGCTCAGTCTCTCCATGCAGGATGTGCTGTGCTGCACATAGACAGTGTGCGACGGTCTCCCCCAGCCCAGCCCACGCACTCCGCCAAGCGTTGATCCCTGGCGGGAGAGTGCTGTCACTGCCAGACGGGAGTGGGGTGGGGTGTGCCGAGGTCCAGGAGAGCTGGGGAGCTCCCTGTTATGTGCGCATGCTGGCTTTGATCAGAGACCGGGGGGAGGGGAGATGTTATGAACACACAACTAAATCTCTGCAAGCCCCTGAGCTCCGGGCAAACTTAATCAAAGCCAATGGAGAGTAACAGAGACCGAGCTAATTGGCACAGGGAACGCTGGGGGAATATTGCCTGGAGGCCGAGGGCCGTCTCACTTCGTTCCTGAGCTCCCGGGCCTCCCCCGTCCCCACCCGACACCGAGAATTCCTCCCTTCCCTGCCTTCTGTTGCGGCGGCTGCAGGCTTCGCGCAGGCAGGCTCATCAAATGGAGCATAGCCCGAGGAAGGGCACACGGAGTGTGGCTGTTTTCTGGGCGTGGGGCTAAACAGGAGAGGGAGGGGGTGCAGAGCAGAGCGGGGGAGGAACAAGGGGAGAGAGAGAGAAAAGTGATTCCAGGCAGCAAAGCTTCCAAGCTAAGGATGTTGGTTGCCCAAAGGCTATGGGGAAATCAGTGGGGCCTTTGGGGCTATGGAAGGGGCAGGGGCATAGGTGCAGCAGGTTCAGTTGCACCAGGGCCCAGAAGCTGGGGAGAGTCCCCAATCCATGCAGAATTTGTGTGACTTTCATGCGGAGGCATCGGGGTCTGTGGGCAGGATGAAGGGGGGCCATTCCATCTTCTGCTACTGGAAAGGGGGGGTTGTGTCTCCCTTCCAGGAGCATCTACTGTTGTGAAATGTGGGGTCCCCACTTCCCTTGTCTTCTGCCCTGCTACCCAATTTTTGGTTCAGAAGGGGGCCTAAGGGATTTCCCCCCCCACCCCACTCCCCAAGGCTCAGAGCAAGATAACATCTCAAATTTATCAGTGGTTATACATCAAATAAATCCCATGAACTGTATACAAATTCTAAAGTTCTCTTACAAACTAATTCCCCAAGCCCTGTTCATATTCACAAAATGCCTGGCCAAACAAATGGGCCCTTCCTTTTCTTTTTCATGTAAACCAAGATCCTTCTTGCCCTGAGCTGGTTTGAATATTTATGGGGAAAGAGGAAATCTGACACTGTTTTTAAAAATCTGAATTCCTGTGTGCTTTCGTTATGATCAGTTCTATAGCAAGAGTAAGATAAGCTTTATTGCTGGCCACATAGCCATAACAAATAGACAACATATATCAACACAAATAGCCAAATACATAGAACTGCCAGTAATCTGGATGGCCATTATTCTATACAGCAAATATGTAAAAGTAGATCCCCTCAGAATCATCCCTACAATCATCATAACAACCTCCAAGGGAGATATAGCATATAACATGTGGCTTAATGACCCCACTCGTTTTACCCACCCAATACCTAGATATAATCAAATGATCTACTCTTTTATGTAAGTTCCATAGCACTTCTAGTGTTTTCCAATCCTCCAGGTCACAACCCAGTAAGGTAGGTCATGATTATCCCCAGTTTACAGATGGGGAAGTGAGGATGAGAAAGAGTGACTTGCCACCCAGTGAGTTCATGGCTAAGATAGTTTTTGAACCCAGCCTCCCAGATCCAAGTGCTGCAGTTTACCCACTAGGCTATGCTGGCTCTAAACGTTAACTTGCAGTTTTGTTATTTGGTAATTCGATTATGCAAACAAAACCAAAAGGATCAATTGGGTTTGATGTCAGACAGTTAAAAAACAAAACAAACTGGCAAATGCAAATCTATCAGAATGAAACCGAACGGGGAATGCAAACCAACACCACGGTTTTGAAATGGCATGGGTGAAAATCGGAGTGTTCAGCAGTGGAAATGATTAACAAGTATGCAAATTAGATCCACACATTTTATTCCTTCCTGTCTCTGCTGCTGCATGTCCGTGCTCCTGCTTGGACAATCGAGGACGTCCCCAGAGACTCAGCACCCCGTATCGATTCACTGGCTAGCCCTGCACTAACTCTGTCCTTTGCTCTCCACCACAGCACCAGGGCCATGGGTCAGCCTGGCAGGGCTCAGGAGCAGAGAGCTAACCATCACCACCTTGTTTGCTGTGCAGTCCCTTGTTTGCTGTGCAGCACGGACGGGGAAGCTATTTACTTGCCAGGGGTGACCTCATCCCAGCAAGGTCACCGCAAACAGCCTGTTGGACTGCACCAAGCTCCAGGCAGCCTGATCCCAGCCCCCTTTGTGCAGCTCAGAGCAAAGCGTAGAAGTGCGGCTAGAAAGCTCATCGGCGCAGCCAGAGCTAAACCGCCTGGTTGCGCGCAGTTGCTATTTAACTGCAGTCCCTCACGGTTCCTCTAGGGGGGGAGCCCAGTGTAGCGGTCAGGCTGGCCTTACCACTGCGCTTTTCCTGGGCCGACTGTCCCAAGCCCTGCTATTTTATCCACTTCCAGGGGCCCCCACAGTGGCCCCCATTTTTACCAGGACACACGACCGCCTCTAGAGCTTTGTGGAGGCTTCTCGCCGTGAGGGAGAGGGGGGTGTAGCCACGAGGGCCCGCACATTTTGTTTTCTTTATTTGAAGGCCGGCCCTAAGAGTGAGCCCAGAGATACCGTATCCAGCCCCCCTCCCCCCTGCAAGGCCTGACAATGTAACCGGGCTGCTGCCGTCTGTGTCAGAGGCCCTGATGGGTAGCATTTGATTGACAAGCAATAGGTGACCTGACAGAGAGATTAAAACCTAAGACACATCTGGCATCGGTCCCAAAATCCATCGCAGCTTGAAAGGCCGACAGCAGCTGCTGAACTTCTTGGGTTGGTTTCCAGCGGTTTCGCACACATTCTCCTCCCCCACCCTCTCTCCACTCCTGCTGCACGAGGGAAGGAGAAATCGCACCGCAGGATGAGGAGGGCAGTGCAACAGCGTCACCAGGGGTAGACCAGCATGGCTTAAGAGAAGCCAGTATCGTACAGGATGGGGGTGGGGGTTCACCCCCTCCAGCCAAGGGACTGGATTGGGATTTTCAGTGCAGCTCCCACAGCTTGTCAGCTGACTCCCTCCCTGCCCCCATCTCAGTGCTACCCTCTAGGGAGCCCATCTTCAACACCAATGGGGGGGCAAGATCCATTCCAGCCCTCAATAACCCAGTCCAGGTTTTGCCGCCTGGGGCCAGAGATATAGCTAGTTTGGAATGGGCCCTGGTGTGGAAGATGGAATGGGACCTCCCGGCTTGCCACCCTTCTAGGGGTAGGGGACACAACTTCACTAGGGGACATGGACCACTCCCAAGGCTCGTAGGCCCCAGTGCAACTGCACCACCTGACCGTATTCTGGCATGGCCACCATCCCACTATGGTGAGAAGGAGTCTAAAATGGAAGTCCTTTCTGCTTCACTGCAGTTAGTCCCAAATATACAGCTCAGTCTTGGGTGTCCTGAAATCTCATGGGATCTTGGCTGAAGGTGGCAAATCACATGACACTTTTGCCACCCAGGGCACCAATCACAGCTCACATGTTTTGGACTTTGCCATTCCCGTAAATTATGATATACTTCAGTTCCCCCCAGACCTCAGCCAGATCACAGCCCAGGCACCATTCCCATAAGGTCCCTCAGGGTGGAACTTCTCATCACCTCTGTGTTAGCGATGGGCATTTGGATAGAATTACAGATTTGGATCCATTACGGATTTGGATCTGTAATTTGTGGATTTAATTCTGGATTACCTATTTGGATTTGTCCCACTGATGTCGATGGAACACCAATCCGTACTCCCGGGTTCCATTCCTAGCCCAACGACAGTGGGTCCGACCTTCCCCAACCCCTGTTTCCAAGGGCCCGAGTGGTACTTATTGGCCTCAGAGGGGTTGACTGAATTTCCGCCACTGCTGTCTGGGCTCCGGCAGGCTCCTTTGCCACGGTGCATTCCCTGCTCCGGATCGCACATATTAAAAACGGCCCCCCCTTAACAAAAATGGCGGTGGCCAAAAGGGGGTGGGGGGAAATCTGTATCCGTAAGTATGGATCTGTGGTGTATACGGATTAATCCACAACTGCCCGTTTTCGGATAGTTGCAGATTAATCTGAATTCAGAATGCCCATCCCTACTCTGCTCACACATGTGCACTTGCACAAGTGTCCAGATGCACGTATGCATGAACCCACATGCATCATATTGATATAGTTACTGTAGGAGTACCGTATCCGGTCTGGGGTGCCACACTTTAAGAAGGATAGTGACAAACTTGAGACGCTTCAAAGGAGAGCGGGAAGGGTGATAAAGGGGATGGGGAGAGAGATTTATGAGGAGAGGATGGAAGGACTGGGAATGTTTAGCTTAGATAGGTTAAGGGGGACATGATTCCAGGTTTCAAATATGTAATAGGCTGCTGCCAGCAAAAAGATGCCTAGTTGTTCCCTCTGGTCATTGAAGATAGGGCTAGAGGGAGCAGGTTTGAATTAAAGGACAAAAAGACGGCTTTTATACGTGCACGCGGCACCGTGCCGTAAAATCATGCGCCACGTCAAAAATACCGAGGTGTTTAGTCCACGGCGCGAAAGCCTGCACGAGCGACGAATCATGCGCCTGATGCCACGTCTAAACCCCGGCTGCGGGACTTTTGACGCGGCGCACGATTTTACGGCGCGGTGTCGTGCGCACGTGTAAAGGCGGTCAAAGATTTTAGGCTAAACATGAGGAAGGATTTTCTACTTACCAGGACAGTTTGGTTGGGGAATGATTTGCCACGGGAGGTTCCATCACTGGAGGCCTTTTAAGAAATAGGTTAGACAGATGTTTGTCAGAAGTAGCGTAGGGACGGATCCTGCTTAAGGGGACGCTTGATACCCAGGAGGTTCCTTTCAGCTGTGGGAGTCTATGATAATCGACCTGGTTTTAAAAAATTAATAATCAAAATCTCTCTCTCTCTCTCTCTCTCTCTCTCTCTCTCTCATATATTAAAAAAAATGTTCCTGGCTGCCACTCTCTCCAGCTATAGTATGCATAGTCGCGGTATTCATGATCTCCCCATTCTTACCTGGATGCGGGGATCTTCAGACAGCTTCCCTTCCCATGCAACATTCTCAGCCTGGTAACAATTTTCCAGACTTGGAAGTTCCAGGCGGGTGGTTTTGGTGGAGCCAACTAACTTGACCCCCGCTTTGGACACTCAGAAGAGCAGGCTGCTGCTGGAAACACAGTGCACGATCCTCTCATACGTCCGTTTTTTTGTGAGAACTTTGCTACACCTGGTAGCAAGGCAGACTTCTCCTCTTGCGCCTGACATCCTTTTTGGGCAAGTGAATCTAACTCGATTTATTCCCTTAAGGAGATCAGCGGAGTAACCACCAGGGCTCAGTCTGGCCAGAGTTCCCTTGGGTGTCATTCATGCCGGCCTTGTTCTTTTCATGCTGGTTTTGTAGATGTAAGGTAAACTCAAAGGCTCTGAAGCTATTGGGATTGCACCACACTAAGAGTTTGAGGAGCATGGCCATAGAGTTCTCAGTCCTCCAGTTACCAGAGTGCACCCGGCTATAGAGTAGGAGGAACTTAATCAAGTCGGAGAATTTTGAGAAGCAGGTTGCACTTTAGGTCTCAGTGCTTATTGAGCACACAGGACGAGAGTATCAAAAGAGCTCGGCTCCCATCCACCCAAAATGCTGGCTGTGGGTGTTTTTAGACAAGTGGCCATGCATGTTGCAGGGCCACATTGGTGTCCTATGCAGCCCTGCAACATGTATGATGGATGGGGAAGTGCTTATCTAAAAAACTACCCTGTGTCCCTCTGATTATCTGGCAATTGAGGATGCTGTGGGAGCTTAGACCTTTTGAGAATCTGGCATTGCCCTGCCCAGGGCTAGCTAAATAGGAACTTGACTCTTAGGCAAATCTGGCTCTGATTTGGGGTGCTGAGTGCTTGCCGATCTGGCCCTGAGCATCTGCCGCGAGGTCTCCCAGACACTGCTGGGCAGAATCCTATTGATTTGAACCTCCCTGGGAGCAGAATCGAAAACCCAGCTTCACTTGCTGGCATGCCCTTTCCAGCTGTGCTTCCGTGACAGGTGAGGCCCGCCGTGGCGATGGCGGAGACTGGGGGGGTGGGGGTTGGCTGTGAGTGAATGAAATGGATCGGGGGGTGGAGAGGGGAGACGAAGCTCCCCTAAAGCAGCCCAGAGCTCCCTGCAGAGAAGCCTGGATTGTCTTTTAGCTTGGAGGGATCAAAAGCAAACAGTGGGCTCCATTCCAGGGCGAAAGCCAGAGCCACCTCTCCTTTCTCTCTCCCAGCTGCTGCCCCAGGAGGCCTGGCGCTTGGCACTGGGACAGGAAGCCTTGGCTGAATGCAACAGCTGGCAGGGCGTGTGGGGAGAGAGGGGGGGGAGAAGATAGTGTTGCTGCTTTAATTCCTCTGAACACAGAACTCCCTGTTTTATTGGGGCGAGGGGGTCGCTGAAGTAAAAGCTGGGTTTGTTTCCCCACAACCATCCACTCCTCTTTTGCCCATTTTCTTCGCTCCCCCCCTCCCCTTTTTCACCGTGACTTTAATTCTCTCCAGACTCTTCCTAATGGATTTCTCACATGGGGCTCGAGCATGCTCAGCCTGGGGACACTGGGATCATACTGGTTTCCAAGACACTGGGTGGGACGCTGTGAATTCATTCCGCACACTGCGGTTTTACGGGCGCCAAATTGCCATTTCATCCAATCCACTCAATCCAGGGAATTATTGAAATGTGACCAACCCACCGTGCCGACTCCTCGGCCTCATCACCCGCAAAGCCTGCAGGATAAGCAACAGGGGCACGAGGACGTACCCCGGCTCAGGATCTGGTTCCCGCTGAGTAATTCATTAGCTACAGGGGTGAACTCTGGGGCAGGTGAGGGAGACAGAGAGGAGACACCGCGGCGGCTGGTGACTTACCTCGCGCGCTCTGTCTCCCAGCTGCTGCCAGGCGTGACCGAGAAATACCCAGGAAAAAGGCACTCTGCAAACCTAGCTCCCAGGTGGCCACACGCTCAGCATGCAAGCAGAACACAGACAGGTGCAGCTGCTGAGGTGGGAAGGAGCGGGGCAGTAAAGCAGGGTGGGGCTAGCTGGGCCTGCAAAAAGGGAAGCGGGGATCCTTGGGCCATTTCACAGAGACAGACAGATTGCCCTGCAGAGGGAAGAAGGCTCACGCGGTCTGTCTTTCCCTTTCTCTAGTGTAGTTGCTTTGGGTACCCGGCTGAATGGAACAGCCAGTAAGAGCAGAGCAAAGACCTAGCGACCACTCAGACCGGCACCAATCCAATGGGTGCTTTTAGACAGACTGCACCCCTTCCCCCCCAGGTCTGCTCTGACGGCAGCAAGTTTAAATGGAGCCCCTCCACCGTCCACCCGCACGCTCCCCCTTCCCCTTGTCGGAGCTGTAGGCAGATCGGCAGCCACTCTAGGCTGCCACCCACAGCTCTATGGCTGTTGCCAGGACAACCCGCAGCCAGCCGACTGGTCTATAGACAGACCGCCGCTCTGCCCCCCCAGCCAGCGCTCTGGGTTGAGGTGGCTGGCTCCGCTCACGGTGCTCCAGGAGGTGAGCGGAGCTGGGCCGGAGCGGGCAGGACCAGCTCCACTCCTGCTCTGGCCTCACCCCAGAGTGGCCTGCCTTTACACGGTCATCCCAAGGTGGGACAGCGCATGAGCAGACAGGTGTCCGTCTGAAAGCACCCAGTGTCTAGCACAGGGATGGAGAACCTCAGGCCTGGGAGCCAAACTCAGCTTGTGGCAAGTGTTTATTTGGCCCCTGTCTGAATCTAGTTCCTACCCCCAAGCAGTGAAAGATTGAAAACGGGGGAAGGGAGCAGAGCTCTAGGCACACTAGGATGGATGGATCCATGGCAGAAATCCATGATCTGGACCCTCCTCTTCTTTCCCTCTCCTTGAGGGCACCCCTCTGCACCCCCCACCCACCCCCACTTCCTTGGAACTTGCAAGACTTTTCCAGGGGGCCCCCGGGAGGGAAAAAGTCCCCCCCCCTGCCCTAAAGAGAGGTGTGCGGGGCCCAGAGGATCATTTCCCCATGAAGCCTGGCGAGGTTGCAGGTCTAGGCGAATCAATGCAAGCTGGTGGAGGGGCACTCTTGGGGGCGGGCCTCACCCCAATGAGCCTCAGACCTGGTGCAACGGAAGTTGAACCATAAGCAGCTCTGCTCCTGGGGGAGCCCCCGTCCTTGAACAAAGCCAAGGCTTCCTGGGGTCCGCCTGGGGTTCCATTTTTGTGGAGGGAGGTGGGAGCAGCAGAGCCAGGCTGCTGTAGACTAGAATGCAAAGGCTGCAGGTTCTCTTCCCCACCAAGCCTCTGGAGGTCAGAATTGGTCTCTACCCCCACCAAGTGGCAGTGTCAGGAATGGCCCCGCTCCGCACTGACTCTCCTTTTGCTCTGCTGTCCTTGGTTCCGCTGCTCTTCGCTCCGTCTGGATCTTCTTTCTCCCTCTGTTCTCCATCCTCCTGCCTCCGTCAGCCCCTGATTGCAGCTGTGTCGTGATGCTGACAGTGCAGGCTGCCCGACTGACTGCTCTTCCGCTGCTAATTTGCAATCGCCCTCTGAATCCGGATTCTCTGGAATGCCCTCCTCCCCAAATCACCATCTGGTCCCCGAGGGGGCGAGGCAGGGTCCCATTGTTGAGCAAATTCATTTCCTCTCTGCAAATGCGTGGAATGTATGGCTTTTCACAGGTTTTCAAATGGGGAGGGGGGAAGGGCGGGGGTGAAGCACCATGGCAACGAGGCATTGCAGGGGCGAGAGAGCGACTGGCAGGAGATTGCACGGAAAGCAATTGTCCCCAGTCTCATGCTTCTGACTCATGCCGTAATGAGGCTGAAAGCAAGAGTGGAAGGAGCTCTCTGCAGTACCTCTGTCTTCTCTCTTTGGGTTGAGCCACCTGCTTCTGAGGGAGTGGAGAGAAAAGTACAGCGGCGCAGAGAGCCAAGTCTCACCCATCAAGGCCCAGAGACCTCAGCTGACTTCTGTGAAGGCGCCTTGTGCCCCGTGTCATGAGCAAACACGAGTGTAACTAGCCCTCACTGTGCACACTTGGGTTTATTGGTATACCATATAATCATGCCGCCATATCAATCGATCGGAATACTGCCTCCAGTTCCAGGTGCCCAATCTCAGAAAAGACATAGTGAAACTGGAAAAGGTGCAGGGAAGGACAACAAAGCCATCCGAGGGACAGAGAAGCTACCGTGCAAGGAAAGGCTCGATAGCTTACAGCTCTTCAGCTTGGTGAAGAGACGGTGAGCCCACCTGACAGGGTTATTGTGAGGATTAAAAGTTGTGTTAATAATTAGTTCTGTGTGACACGATCTGAGTGCCATAGCAGGGGGGCTCTATATAAAAATAAAAACTAGCCTTATTATTATGAATTAAGATCATGAAAGATGTGGAACAGGTAAGTAGGGAGCTGCTATTTACCCTTTCTAAAAACAATAGAATCAGGGCTCACCCCACAAAGTTAATAGGGAGAAGTTTTAAAACAAACAAAAGGAAGTACTGTTTCACCCAACATACAATAACATTATAGAACTCATTGTCGGAGGGTACTGTCCAGGCCAGTAGCATAGCAGACTTCAAAAAGGGACTGGATGGATTTTGGAAAGTTGGGTCCATAAAGGGCTACTAGTTGGATTGGTCGGGGATAGGGCTGTAGCAGAATGTCGCAGCGGTAGCTATTTCCACCGGAAACAGCGTTTCCGCAATTAGTGGTACGGCGTGGCAAAGGCTTTCATTCTGCTAATTTCATTCCGCTACTTCCACAGGCTTCACAAAATAGCGGAAACATGAGATTTTCGCTACTTCCGCCATTCCGCCAGCGCCACAAAATAGCGGAACAGTGGTTTTCCGACAGTTTCTGCAATTTTTCTTCAATTCTGCAATTTGCAGAATGCCGGCGGAATTAGCGGAATGTCCACAGAAAAGCCGTGGTGTGTCACGGGCAATTCCAAAATGGCGGAACGGAATCGCGGCGCGGTAACAGCTGCTGCCGCATCAGCCCTAGTCAGGGGTACAAGACCCTTGACAGTCAGAAGTTGGGGGAGGATGGCAGGAAATGGATTACTCCATTGTAAACTGTGTACTCCCCTGAGGCAGCCGAGGCTGGCCACTGTCAGAGACAGGATGCTGGGCTGGATGGACCATTGGTCTGATCCAGTAAATGGTACTTCTTTATGTTCTTATTGTGTGAGAGGTGGGATAATGCATTTGCTTTCTGGCCCTGAACTAAAGTTGAGGGCCAGATCTTTAAGGAACGAACATTCAAAGTGTCCATACTCTGGGTGAAAATGGGCCCTATCCCTATGAGAACTCTCCCTATCTCATCCCGCTGTCTCATCCTAACCAATACAATTGTGGTATGTATGCATATTACCCGCAGAGGTAAGAGTGGTGATTGGTTCACTTACCTCTGGGTTGAGAATGACCCCACTTGGCATAGTGAGAACAGAAAGAACGGGAAGATGTAGCCAAGAGATTCCATGGCAGTTGGGAAGGGTCAGCGTTGACAGATTGGCATTTCATCTGCAGCTTGTGGTTGGGGTGGGAAAACTGAGGTGTGGCAGGAATTGTAGCTTCCCTTTGGTTTTTTGGTTTTGATTTTTGAGAAATCATGAACTCTGCCTACATGTGCAACACAGTTTGACTCTGGTTATCTCTGCCTGTCATTGGCCTGAAACGTTGGCTTGGCTTTAGCACACATGGGGATCATCCATCTGTTCTTCTGTCTGCTGTCTGTCCATTGTCCTGATGTCCCTTCCCTTGCTGGGGGAGGGCAAATTCAGGGATTGATTGGCATCTGTGCAGTTGATGGGCTCCCGCTCGCAGTAGAGGAAGAGGTCTGGTGATAATCTACAGTGAGCAACTCATGAAGACTGTGTTGCCATGACCATACTAGGACCTGCAGTCATGTTGTGGAGAGCAAGTTGCTCTGATACAGGGCCTTATTCTGGGAGTAGATGAGATTCCACTCCGTGTACAGTCATGGTTCCCAAACTGGGCTCCATGGACTACTGATGGTTGATGAGCTTGGTAAGTGGCCCACAAGTGTTCTACGGAACTATCCATGACTACAACAAAGGAGGCTTCAATTGGTGTCAGCTCTAGGGTTGAAATGGGTCTCCGTGGTGAACATCATATCCACCGACTTCATCTCATTCAAACTCTATCCGCCAAAACTGATGATAACTGCTATTCGGGTCCATCTTTCTCAGAGATCCATTTTGGTTTATCAGGATGGTATTTCAGTTATTCAGTTGTTTGGCTATTTGGTAGTTGTTGGTGGTGGTGGTGGTATTTATTAGCACCAACAGTATGCCTGGCACTAACCAGTGGTGGTTATAGAGATGGGTCCCTGTCCCAGCAGGCTTAGAATCTGGAATGGACAGGGGAGGGGCTTCATGAAGGTGAGAGGTTGCAGACGCACATGCTTGGCTTAGTTACAAGGCAGGCAGGGGATCCGGAAGGATGACACAGTATAAAAGTAGCTTGAATGGGCAATCTATGGGGATGAGGAGCTAGGGAAGATCTGACGGAAGAGAGGGGTTTTCAGGAGGGATTAGAAAGGTAGGAGGGAGGAAGCAGAGTGTACGTATTAAGGCGAATTTGTTAACTTCATTCTGGCTATTTGCATATACACAGTAGCCTAAATGAGGGAGCCAAAAAACCCATTAATCGAATGGGAATATCTGTTTTGGTTGTGGAGATAATTTGGATATCCAAAAATGCGAATGATATCCGCAAATACAAAATCCATTCTTTATTTCCGCCCTACTCATCCGCCATCTCCGAGGTGTCAGATCATGTGACTTTTGCTGGTTGCAAGCCTCCCTTCCCTTGTGGCACTCGCAGAGACGGAGGCTGCCCACCCCAGTGCAGCTGCCACCAACCTTAGATGAGGTCGCACCAGGTCGTGAGGTCTACTTCAGGGACATGGTGGTCCGTGACACAGTTCCAGAATTGGGGGAGTTCTTGACTTTGGAGCTGTCTTGTGTACTGAAGGAGCCGCAACCAGCTGGCTTGTGTGTCTGAGCAAGAGGCCTGTGTTGGCAACTGGAGATGTGAAAGCAATACCAGGAGGATGTGAGAGGGGTACAACAGGTCCAGGGGGAAATCATGGCCACCCACAGTCTATGGCCCTTTTTACACGGGCTGCAGCATGGGGGGGTGGGGGGGTCGGTGTGTGCCGCGGTCTACGTGCGGTGGGTGGGGGAGGATGTAGACGGCTGCGCTCCTATCTACAGCCACCGCCACCCATCAACCCGCACAGAGCAACCACCGTTTTCGTCAGATGCTCCGTGCATGGGGGATGGGTGGAGGTGGGTGTGCATGCACGTGCGCGGGAGTTCGCGCGCATTCATACCTACCCACCCCGCTGCAGGATTTACATGGGTGGCACCCATCTAAAAAGGGCCTATGACATTAATCGGTGGACTCCTTTTGTTTTTGTGAACCAGATCCTGGTTTTGAACCAGATCCTGGAGTGCTCAGATGGAATGAACAGAAGCTGACATTGTTTCTAAATAGTTGGCAGATGTGATGTGTATATGTCTGTCATGTGTGCATTTGTGAGTGTTTGTGTTTGTGTGTGTCCTTTACTGATGATCGATTCTTGCATGTGTACTGAACTTTCCTTTGCAAGGGAAGACACGGGGCTGTGTTCTCTCTGTCTCTCTCTCTCTCTCTGCCTTGCTTTGGGTTCCTTTGAGGGCACTAGACAGTGATTTTGCAGGCAACTATGAGCCAGGATCCTTGGGTGCTACTCCTAGTTGCGACCCCTTGTTTGACCTTGGCCAAAACCCATCCCCCTTGGTGTCCCTGAGTTTCCCAGTCTATAAAATGGAGGCAATTCACCTAACCCACTTCTTGGGCTCTGAGAGTGAGGAGCTATGAGGCTAAGCTAGTGCCTTAGCTTGGAGGAGCAATGGATTATTGTCACCAAGCCTCTATCCTGCTTCTCCTGACGGCAAAGCTGCACCAACCCCTGGCGATGTCTTGGAATCCCTATGTGTTTGACCTTGGGGAGAGCTGACCCCCAACATGCCCAACTCTGTCCCACAATAGGGTATTGATGGGGCTGCCAGCCTCAAGCAGCTCAAACCTTGTGAACCAGACCTCCTAAATGCCTGAGATTAGCTTTAAAATCATGAGATTTTTATTTTTTTTTAAATGCAATATGGGTTGACAATCCTGAGTGCCTGTCTTCATACTGGGAGGGCTAGAAATAGACTCTTATTTAAATTATGTTATTAATTAATTAATTAATTAATTAATTAATTAATTAAAATTATTTCCAGTTGTACTAAGATGTTTTCATGACTTTTTTGCCACTCTGAAACTTTCTAAGAAAGCACCTCAAATCACACAACTCATGCTCAGATCTCCCGGTTGAGCAGCCTCGCATATTCCTAGAGCCCAGCCGGTGCTGGATTTCATTGGCTCCCCCACAGAATTTGACCCTATAGGCTTGCCTTAGCAAACAGCCTGGCATTTCCAAGTGAACAGTATTCTTGCCCATGCGGGTGCTTGGGCCACTTGTCAACCTCCAGTTGGCCTCCAGGACAATTCCAGAGTCTCCGCCTAAGATCCATATCTGGTTCTCGGAGACATCCCCTAGCCTAGGCATGTAGGTGATGGTTGGAGAGAGGGAGGTTAAAGACTCACCAGGGATGTATTGCAGTAACATCACACAGGCACGCAAAAAATCAACGGCATCTCATTAAGGTAGAGAGAGGGATTTACATTTTAAGCCAGTGGCTCTTGGGCCTGGCACCAAACTCCCTTCCCCACCTTAGTGTCAGTGGTAAAAAAAACAAATAAACCCCACAACATCCCATCCCAAGACAATCGCCAGAGCATGATCCTCATGCTGCAGAGGCCCAGGTTCAGCAGCTGGAATCAGCAGAGACCGCCCCATGGGCTAGTATCATTCCACAAGGGGTTTTGCACCAGCCTCTGGCATTGGTCAACGTCTGAGATGTTGGGACTAGATGGGCCATTGGACTGTTCCAGTGCAGCAGAGAGGGGGATCCCAGGGCTTGCTCCTATAGCTGAAAGGAGTATCTGCCAAACCGAGCCAACCCGTTAAATGCAAATGATCCGATCCAAAGCAAAGACATCAAGCAGTAAACACTACTCAGTCAATGACCTGTTTTCATCTTTTTGGGTCATTCAGTTCAGTTTGTTCCACTTGTTCAGACTGTTGGTTCATTTAATACATTCATTTTGGCCATTTCCAGGGTTCCACCACCACCACCATTTTAATTTTTCCATCCTGACAAAAAATGACCAGAAACAAATAAACAAACTGAACCGAAGGACCCAAAATTGTGCAGGGGAAATGGTTGTTTGAACATTGCTTGAATGTCATTCGAGTCGTCTATACCCTGCTCAAAATTATGGGGGGGAAAACCCCACAAATATTTATTTTGCTACTCATTTCAGCTCTAAATTGGTCTCTTCTGAGGTAGAGAGATATCATGCTACCTGGCTGGCGTCACTACCAACAGGGTAGTGACACCAAATGAGGTGACCCATTTTGTACCAGTGCAGGGCAAACGGGTGCGGCCAATATTTTCCAGTGCTGCTCACCTCTTTCGTAAATGGCTCTATTTTATTTGCCCAGTTTGATCCGGCTTGGTCCTGGGTTTTCCCAAACACTGAGAACCTGGGAGGCGAGGGGTGCACAGTACGTTCCAAAAATCAAGTTGGGACGGCCCAAGACCACAGCCATTTTGAGCATTCCGGGCCTAGCTCTGAGGGACAGGTGGGGGTTCGGCTTTCTGGTGTGCTGGGTACTTGCATGCTGCTACTGGCTTGCGCAGGATGGGAGTCAAAGAAAACACTCACCAGTGTAACAGCGGTGTGCGGCGGCAAGGCTATAAGAGACGCATAGAGATGAGCGCTAAACTCTAGGTAGGCACCTTCCCTCCCCTGATTTTTCCCTCCCTTTTTCCTTACCCTCATCTCCCCACTAAAAATTTAAAGCGCAAAAAAAAAAACAAAAAAAAAAGCAAACAACCTAAGGGCGCACTTCCGCACAGATTGACACTGTTCCCCCTTCCATCTGTCTTTTCCTACCCAGAATTCCCCTACACCCCGACTCCACACGATGATCGCAAATCAGTGGCGCAGCCGAACATCCCCACAGCCGTGATTGGGGGCGTGGTGGGCGGAGTCTCGCTGGTCCTGGTGGTTGCCGTGGTGCTCTTTGTGGTGCTCCGGCGCCGGCGTCACACCTTCAAGGGCGACTACAGCACCAAGAAGCACGTGTACGGCAATGGTTACAGCAAGGCTGGGATCCCTCAGCACCACCCGCCTATGTCCCAGAACCTCCAGTACCCTGACGACTCAGATGATGAGAAGAAGGCCGGCCCCCTCGGTGGCAGCAGCTATGAGGATGAGGAAGAGGATGCTGCCGGCGGCGATCGCAAGCTGGGAGGCCCCAACAAGTATGAAGATGACTCGAAGCGGCCTTACTTCACCGTGGACGAAGGGGAGGCCCACCCTGAGGCCTACGACGAAAGGACACTCGGCTTCCAGTATGACCCTGAACAGCTGGACATGTCCGAGAACATGGTCTCGCAGAACGACGGATCTTTTATTTCCAAAAAAGAGTGGTATGTGTAGCTTGCCCCCCCATACTCCTTCAAACTCCTCCCCCACCTGCCGTGCACCACCTCCCAGACCTGGGCTACCAGGGACCACGCATCGCACGCACATTCACACACTCACGCACGCAAACACGCCTCCGCCCGGCCCCGGGGCATCTCAGCAGAGACTTTCAACTACCTGCCACCGACTCCGAGGCGAGGTAGTGAGGGGCAGTGGGGAAGAGGGGAGGTGGAGGGTTGGTAGTTTATCTTCTGAATTGTTTCTCCGGGAGGAGGTTTTTGGGTGGGGGAAATGGATGAATTCCATTTGGTTTCTTTTTAAATTTCTCAGACAACCAATTTTGTCCCCCGCCCCGTCCCCCTGTGCTGTTTGTATTGACCAGTGGCTTAGATGTAATTACTATTTGCTTTAATTACTACTGCCCAACCTTGTATATTATACCCCGCCCCCTGTTTGTGTCCTAAAGTGTCTCTAGTTAACCCTTGCGTTCCCCCCTCATCCCGAAACACTGGAATTTTGTATGTTGTCTTATTACTTTTGGGGAGGGGAGAGGGTGAACGAAGGTCGGGGCAGGGGGACCTAGGTGAGGAGGGGAAAGCACAAAACAAGGATACGAGAGACGCTACTGTAGGGTGACGCCCTTTCCTTTCCAACTCCGCTCCCCGCCACACACCTGTGAAAATCCATTTTGCCGTTTTTAATGCCTAAGGAATGAATTACTAATAAAAAAGCATCAACCACCCTGAAAGGTGCATGAGCCCTGACCCTGGGAAATGGAGCTGCTTCCATTTTTCTCTTGGGGCTTTGTTTTATTTTGTTGGTTTTTTAAAAAAGAAAAAAGATTTTAAAAGCAAAAAAAGAAAAAAAAAGAAAAGAAAAGAAAATTCCAGCAGCCATTTGCGATGTTATTTATCTCTTCAGTCCTTTCATGGTGTTTAACTCTTTGGTTTTTCTTCTTGGCCAATGAGGGGTTAACTCAACCATGCTTCCTCGATGCCCAGCGAGCATTCCATTGCATGCCGCGGCCACAAGCACACTAGGGCGTGGCCGGCTGTAGCAGAGACCATTGAGAGAGCCGGTCCTATGGCAGGGCATCCAGAGCCAACTGAAATCTATGGGAGCCATTCCATTGATTTGAGTGGGGACTGACTCAGGACAGGCGTTTCTATGTTCAAACCTCATCTGTCATTGGTTTGCACCTTTCCTTTTCTGGTACATGAGGGCTGTTGTCCATCTCGCCTTTAGAAACAGAGGCTGTTTTTAAAATGTGGGTCTCACCCCCAAATAGGGGGGGGTCATACCACGATTGGGTCACAATCTTGACCGGTAATTGATAGACTTTGTATATCTTGTTGCCGTCTGGAATCCCAGGATTAAGTCTCAAAATGGAGTCAAAGCATTTTGGGAACCACGGCTTTAAAACTTCCATAGCCCGCTGTGTGTTCCACTGGGCTGCCATTGGCCAGCCTCCTGTCTCTGGCGGACTCAGTAAAGATGTCAAAGAGTGATTGGCCTGTGGACGTTGGCCATGGCACACAGCTACATGGTGGAACATCAATCATCTTGGATCACAACCCCCATGCACAAACGGCTGAGCCGCCAGCCTGTCATAAACCATTCGCTGCCACAAAATTTGCTTTCAAAGGAATAAATCATTCCCTTCCAAAATAAATCCTAAATTTCAAATATCGATTGAAATACAGTGTGCCGGTTTCCATGAGTATTTCAGCTTTACACTGGGGTAACTCCATAGAAAGCATCCGATAAGCTGGGGTAGAACCGGAGTGATGAAGCAGAAAATTGGTGTATTTGGAACAGGCCACACCAAAATCTCACCCTGGGTTCCTTGCCCCCTCCCCTCATATGTAGAGGGTTTAAAAATCCAGATCTGTATTTCCCGCTGCAAGTGGAGTCAAATCAGGCCCAGCTCAAACTTTATGTGCAGATTTTTATTTGCTGTGGTAAAAAAGAAATTCAGATGCTACCCTTGGAATGGCTTTCTGTTTTCCAGTGGCCTGTGCACTTCCTAGCTGACAAGGCGCCTTCCAATCCACCGTGAGACAAGCTTCTCTCGGAGTGTAGCCGAGCCATCAGAAGCTGTGAATTCTGTCAATCTTCTCCAGTCTCTTCACAGCCAGCCTTAGAGATTCAGAGTTGCAGCTGAACATTGCAAGGTCTGTCCACTGCTGCAGGGCGTAGATCAGGAGCAGGTGAAAGGACCTGGTCTTGAAGCGGCACCCTTGGGGCCGTGGTGCTGATGGCTAGTGCCCCTGCGCCATCAGTTCAACCAGGCTTGGCCTCCTTACTGCCTACCCTCTACCCCAGTGTTTCTGTTCCTAACTCGCCTACCTGCTTCAGACTGACTATCTGGATTTGGGCCTGACCTCATTCTGGGGCCTGACTCTGCACTTCTACCACCCCTTTGCCTTGTCCAGCTCCGTGCACCTAACCATGGGGAACCTGCAGCCCGTGGGCCAAGTCCGGCCCATGGCTGTTTTTTTATTTGACCCCTTCCCAATTTCTACATCTGACTTGTGGCTCCAGTCCCTTCCCTCAAGCCCTGAAAAAGGGAGCTTTGAGGAAGGGAGCGGAGATGACGGCATGCACTCGAGGACAGGGGAGGGATCCACGGCACTGATGCATTCTTTCCTCCGTACTGCACCCCTAACACCTGTCTGTCCCATGGAGCTTGAGCTCATTTTCAAAGTGCCCCTTCCAAAAGCAAAAGGTTCTCCACCCCTGGTGTAGTTCTCGGGTACCTCTACTACGCACAAGACTAAATTCTGTCCTTTCCATGCCCAGGAACGTCCGCGCCAGGATTTAGGGGATTTGTTTTCTTTCTTTTTTTCTATACTACTGAGCGAATGATTTTTTTAATTTAAAAATAAATAAATAAAGGAAACAAAGCCCCCAAAATCTCCTCTGCTTAGATGCTACTTAAAGGGAGAATTGTTAGGTCAACAGCCTGGCAAGGCATTGAGAGCCAAGACCTCATTAGAGCTTGCTCTCTCGCGCCTAGAGATATCAGCATGCATAGTACCGAGAAACATGCTCTAATCTGAGGCCCAAACGTTTTTGGATAGGAGAGTGGTGGGATAAGGTCAGAGATGGGGAAGTAGAGCTGTGTCCCTCCTATTTCTTTGTCAATGGGTGTTCAAACATATGGTGCTGACCGAGCTTGGCCCGATTCAGCCAAGATGGGCCAGCGTCATGGCAGTACATTTGTTCCAGACCTTCCAGATGTGGTCCCAGATCAAAGCGGACTCACAGTCCGCGTGCAGATGCCGCCCAGCTGGACTAGAGTGGGAGAAGCAGGTAGGGACATTTCTCCCCGGCTCCTCCTGGCTTGAGGGGTTGCCATGGCACCCAGCCATGGTTGCCTGTAATAGGCAGGCTTGACTTCCCGTCATGGAGGGGGCCATGCCAGGAACGCAGGGGCATGGTCGACCAGCCGCACGTCACTCCCTACCCCCCCCCCCACTCCCCAACGGGAGGAGGCCGCTGGGATATTTGTTCCCATCGTCTCTGGGGCACATTGTACCTTGGAGAGGGACTCACTTGCCAGCGTAAAAGGCTTTGGGTTAGAATCCAGTTTGGCTCTGAACTTCTCAGCTGGATGCTTTAGCTCTTAATGGGCCAGACCAAAATCCCGCGCCCAGCCACGCCTCCTCAAACTTTGGGACCATTCAAAATCTAAGTCCCGGGCTAAATTTTGCAAGTCAAGCCCACCCAGGTTCTGGAAATGGCATGTCTAGATGAGTGTGGAACCGCAGGCAAAATCCACAAGCTCAGAGAGATAAACTTGAGACAAGAGACTGTGGTTTGAGGGCTGGGAAATGCTCAGATTCCAAGATGGCTGCCTCAGGGAAGGCCCCACTCAGACCAACACATTGATACAACGGCCCGAGGGAAGCTACAACTTTTGTGGCTGTCGTGGCCGACAGTCCTCCCCACATTATGCACGCACATAAACCCTGCCCCCTCTCCTCCTTCCCACCCATCTCTCTCGCCCTTGTTACATTAACAAAATTCCCCCTGGCTCAGTCAAAATAGAGCTAGGCATTTTCCAACTGTGCTCCTCGCCCCCTCCCAAAATCCGCCTCCAAATTTTGAGAGCCAATAGAGATAGGTGCCCCAATCATCCTGTTCCATTTTAACCCATCCTGGTCAATTTTCTGGTTACCCTAGGGCAGGTTAGAACCCATTCTCGGCTCTGCCAGGAGATCTCTTTTCCCAGCGGGTAGAAACATGATCCAAATGTTTTTCACTGCCAGGAAGCCGGAGACCCGATAGGCTTCACGAATCCAGTGTCAGGGCCTACGGATTTCTTATTGTGAGAGACATGGTGGCTGTTTCCATGGAAAAACAGGGGACGGGAGGGAGCATTCCCTGGGCATGCTTGCATCCAAGCCCAGAGATGCCATGCAGCAAGCACTTGCCAGCAGCCGCTCCCTTGCCAGGCTCACATGGAAGCGTGCAGTCGAGCGATGCACCATAGCGCCTCATTTGTGCACACAAGCCGCTTAAAAGAGGCACATTGGCAATTCTTGCACACTCGAGCATGATGCAGATGGTAGCTCTCCTGTGCACAGTCTGGTTCAGATCCTGCTAATATTTATAGAGGGGGGTGCATGTGCGAGGCCTTTTCCGAATCCTGGGGTTAGCAGTTCAGTCTGTTTCTCCGCAGCCAGCCAGAGGAGGAGGGGATCAGACAGCCTGTTCCAGTGTAATAAAGCATGACCGAGTGTGTAATCCTCTGAGCAGGCTGGGGAGAACTGGGAAGCCCAGGCTGCACGGCTGCCTAATAGCTCCCAGACAGGTGGGGCAAGGAGACATTTTGCACTCACGAACAATAGACTCGTTTTTGAGAAAGGCCCTGTGAGCTCTGTGCTTTCTCGCCATGCCACCCAAGGAGCAGGATCCGCAGCACTCTAGAAATCCATCAGGACCCCCGAAACTACACAGGCAGCAGAGGTCAATAGGTTTGGAAGCTCCAGCAGCAAAATGACCAGTGCCTACATGGCTAGGAACGTTCCTTGCCACCCAAGCAAGCTGGGCACCGCGGTCTCCCTTACCCGCACTGCTTCTGGCTACCGTCCCTGCGAGGGGCGGCCATTTAGCGGGTCAGCTAATTGGACGAGAGACCCTCTCGGGGGCCCTAATTAACCAGGCTAAACGGTTTCCCGTTAATCCATGCCGTGGGATAAGACGCCTCATGAAAAGTTATGGATTGAGGGTTTGTCTGAGAGCGGCTTTGATACGATCACACTATCAGCCACTGCTCCAGGCATCATCTCTGTCCCGGGGAGCCGCATATATCAGGTTTCCGGGGACCCATGAGGAAGATTGTGTCTGTCTTTGTCTCTGATAGCAGGAGGGAGAGAGAATTAAGGCAATACCTGACGGGTGGTATCATTCTGAAGGTGCAGAGTGGGGGGAGGCAAGGGATTGACAATGGAGTTCTGCCCCCCCCCCAGCCTTCTCTGCGCCCCCATTCCTCTCTACACTGAACTAGTCGGATGCAACCCAAGCAACTACCCCAGTCGGTGCCATTGTACGTGTTGGTGCCCAGTCCCACGGAAGCTCGGTTAGAGCTCTGGATGGCAAAGCAGCAGAGGAAAACTCTCTTCCTCTCTGCCCTTGCTATGAGGGAAATCTCCGATGTCTCGGATAGTGGGCCAGATTCTGGCCCCATTCGGGATAGCTGTAAAAAACCAGTGGTTCCGGGAAACACGTCCATTTTGGCAGCAGGGCAGGGCAGAATGAGGCCCAGTCACACCGCCTCTCAGATAGCCGTCTCTGCGTCTTACCTGCACAGCTAAACCAGAGCCATGGTCCATGGGGGACCCCAGAATTCCCTCTTACAGGTGGTTTAGTTAGTTTTAACCTCAACCTGCTGCTAATCAAACTGAGCTGAACAGATGTAAGAGTCCACCAGGGGATCTGCAGGAGTGCAGCTTAAACAAGGAGAGAGACAGGATCGGAATGGGCTGACACCCTCTGATCCAAGGGGTTAGCAAGAGAGAAAGTCAGATTTACCAACCGGCGACCTGATGCAGAGAAAAACAAACCTGCCCTTGGGAAAATCCAAACTCTTTGCTACGTGGCAGCTGCCTTCCTGTCCCCGTGAGCTGCTGGGGACTGAACTAGCTGACCCTTGGACTCTACGGGCATTTTCAGACGGGACATTTCATTAGGAATGAAAGCCTAATTTCCTAACCCTCCATCATCATTCTGCAATGCATCGCGGAGCGCCAAGATTAAATAACCGCAGAACGTAGGAATGAGTTTCCATTTTCTTCAACTTAGAAATCAGAAAAATGAAAAAAATCAGATTTTCTTCTTTTGTCCCAGAAATCGGTGCGCTGAGCACGGACGAAAAGCACCATGGGATTGAAATTCATCCCGGAGTCTCTAATTCCTGATTCACAAGTACGGTTGTGTTCAGATGGACTATCTGGGATTAGAGTTACCTAGTAACAGAATGTCCGTCTCAACAGACAGGAGTTTGTAAACCCTAGGTAGTAAGCTCGGATTACAGCAAGGGTTAGTTTGTCCACCTGAAAACACCCTACAATTCTAGGATTCAAAATCCTCCTGGGTGCAGTGGGTTCTACCCCCTGGAGGGGTTGCTGGCTGTTATGGGGTGGTGCAAATTTGAGCTCCGCCTGGAAGGAGAATCTGGCCTGAGTTATTCCGAAGAACCTAATGGTGTAAATGAAGGAGTAAATGGGAGGCAGTCGGTGGGACTATGTTAACTTCAACCAGAGGAGTGGAATCCGAACAAGCTCTCCCCTCCCCAGCTTCTGCAGGTCAGGATCAACATTGTTTACAAGGACTCTGGGTTCAGGGACCTTGGAGACTGGCATGGAGACAAGAGATTTGTGCAGATGCCAATGGATTTCAGATGCCCACTTCCCAGTCACTCTGTGGTTTTGAAAGTACTAGCCCATAGATCCTCCCATTCCATAGAATCCATAGAAATGCCTTTGAGGATAATGCAGTCCAATCCCCTGCTTGAAAGTAGGATATCCCTTGCCTGCAACCATCGCAGAAAGATAATTCATCTAGCTGAGTCCTGAAAACCTCCCTCCATGGAGGGAGATCCCACAACCTCCCTGGGCAACTTATTCCATTGACCAACAATTAGGAAGTTTCTATCTAACCAAAATACCCAACGTCAGAGGGGATGAACTGTGACTATACCGGGGGTATAGTATTTTGCTTAAAGTGGGATTTTGGGTTGTTGTTTTTTTTACCAAAATCTATTTTGCTGCAATTTAAGCCATTCCTTCTTGGCCTGCCTCCTGTGACAGAAAAGGACAAGTCTTCACCATCTCTTCTGTGGGATCCTTTTAGATATCTGAAAACTGTTCTCATTTCCTCTGTCTTTATTTAGTCTTCTATTCTCTAGGCTAAACCTACCCAGTTCTTTCATATGTCTTCATCTCATGTCCCAGGCCTTTAGTCTTCTATTCTCTAACCTACCCAGTTCTTACCTCATATGGCAGCATTGTAGTCACTGTCCTCTGAATCATCTTCAGTTTGTCCGCATCATACTCGAAGAGTGGTGTCCCCAAACTGTCCAGTTCCATGCTGAGAAGAGGTTTCCTCATGCTGCGAATTGGAAGCCACGCTTTAGTTGAGACACTGATCCCCATGGTTGCCAAAAGACATGGGCTCTCCTGGGGCTGTCCAGATGACTCTTGCAACAACTCCTTCCTTCTTCCAGAAGCAGCCAGGATGCTCTGGGACAGTGCTTTGCCAAATGAGAACCCAGACATCCTCTTCCCAGGAAGGGCCAAGCGGATACATTTGACTTTCCTGGAACAGCTGCTCCTCTCAACCAATAATGTCCATGCCCATGGAGAGAATAGACCTATTGAGTGGCCATTTGAAATCCTCACATTTAATGTGGACACGCAGATTCTTTGCTACCAGTCCTAGGCATTATTAGCAAAGTACCAGGCCTTGCATTTCCCTGGGGATAAGGCAATGGGCTCATGCCACCCCTTCCCTGCACACCCTTTTTCACTTGTCCGTCCCAACCAATTTCCCATTCACCCGCTTTCTCTTGAAGGCACATCACCCCCTGGGGTGGATTGCTGAGCCCTTACACTAAAGCAGTTCAGAAAATGCACTTCTGCTTATCCTACCCAGTTTAGTTGTGAAGCCACTGATCTAAGGTGGGCGCTGGGGACCTTAGCTGGGCATTTGGCCTGCAGGACAGATGTTGTATTTTCATCCCATTGAGCCAATCCTGCTTCTCCACAGTACTTGCTGCTAGCAGAGACGGTGCTGTGAATCGGGGCCACCCTGTCCTATAGAGCAGAGCACAAACATAACTAGAAGGGGTGCAGTGAAAGAGGAATGCCTGCCTAGGCCTTCCCCCATTCCTGGGACACTAAGAATCAAGACCCCCCCCCCCCCTCTTCAATTCTCGTATTCCATACACTTGTGCCCACAGGAGACTGTAAAGCTTGAGAAGTCTAAGAGTGTCATTAGACATAACGCTGTTCAGTGTTCTGAAACACAGTGTCCTACCGTTACAGTGTTTAGACAGACCGTCAACACAGTGTTCACTCCAAACACTGATTAAACTGTCAAGACCTGGCAGCGTTCATTTCCAGTGTTTGGGGTGAACAGTGTGTTGACGGTCTGTCTAAACACTGTAACGGTAGGACACTGTTACAGAACACTGAACAGCGTTATGTCTAAAGACACCCTAAGTGTTTCTAAAGGGGGTTCAAGCACCCCAGAATAGCCTTCCATAAAGTGCAGTCATTGTAGAGCTCCTGGGAATCAAGCTGGACCGGACCGTGACAAAAGATGGGTTGTTAACATAGGTGATGCCGGTCCAGCTGTGCCCAGTTTGCCCAGACTGAGCCAGCATCATAGCGGGCCATCTGTTTGCAGCCTGCCAGATGTTGTGGGCCTGCTTCCTACCCCAGCCAGGTAGGAGCTGGGCAGGAAATGTTGGCCTGGTATGAGCCTGGCCCACAGTCCACGCCCAGCTCCTGCCTGGCTGAGGTAGAACAGACGAGCCAGACAGGAACGTCTATTCCCGGCTCCAGCTTGTCCCTGCGTGAGGGGTTGCCATGGCACCCAGACACGGCACCCTGCCTGTAATTGGCAACCATGGCTGCCCAACATGGCAGGGGGCGGGGCAACGTCGGGAATGCAGCTGTTCCCACGTTTGTTCCCACGGCCAGAGCGTTCCTGGCTGGGGGAAGCCCTCCCCTCCCCCATGTGGGACAGACGTCCCATGAGGATGTCTGTTTTCACCCATGGACATAGGCAAGTTCTGAGAGAGCATCTTAGAAGGTAGATGCCAATGTAGGAACTGAACACAATTGGTCCTGATTTGGTATCTCCACAGGGAAAGAGAAACAGGTGGTTGGGGCGGGGGGGGAGGGGTGCCTTTAAGATCCCCAGAAACAGGAAGATTGTAGGCTGACTCTCTCACTCAAGAGAGGCCTGGTCTGGCTGTAGGATCACAGGCAGGGGATGGCAAGGGGTGGGTTATGGAAATAGCTTTGTCCCCAGACATCTTCCCTTTCCCGTGTGCACAATAGGCTATGTGGAAGCAGACGTGTCTGTGCTGGGAACAAAATTGAATCTGCTTTATTTGTTTGGAAACGTCCCAGCTGTTTCACAGCCAGGGCTTATGTCTGGAATTATCTATCACAACTCACTCCAGCAATGTTTATTTTCCTTATTTAATTATAAGATTTCTCCCCCCAGCCCCCTTAAATCATTTTTATTCATCCAGAAAAAGAAAGCATCTGATGTGTTCTTTAGTAAGCACACAAACTAACACACAAGTGCATGCGTGCACAGAAATGCGAGCACGGAATTGATCTCAGCAGCACAAGGAGCGAGAAACACAAAGGAACCATTTCCGACCATTTAGTCAAAAGAAGCTGACAGCTGTTGGGCCCAGATCACCGGGTGGGCCTGGGGGAGAGGTTCAGAGTGCTAGAAGCAGGAGCACAGTTAGAACAGGCTGTCTCTGATCTCCTGCATCATCAAACGCACAGAATTGCAACCCACATCAGGCATGACTTATACGGCTCCCCTTCAACACCCGATCCACAGAGGATATGGGGGTGTTATTACAGTGGAGCTAGGGAGCTTGGCTGTGCAACTCTGACAGTTCTTGATCAATGGCCACGACAATGGCCATTGTACAATGATTCGTCTCAGTGTCTCAGCTAATTCCTTGAAACAATGAAGGTGGTGGGGGCTTGAGAGAAACCCCTGTCTCCCTAACACAGGGCCAACGTTTTTAACCAGTGGTCCAACCCTTCCGTTTCTTATACAGGCCACCATTTCAGCACCACAGACATCTCTGGTGGAAGGAGAGGGCCGGGAAGCTGGGTCCATGAGCGGCAGAGAACACACATAAGCAATCCCCCCTCCCAATGGAGATGCTCATGGTGCCATGAGAGGCAGAAACCTGATTTGCTACAGATGCACTGATCTCAGGAACAGGCTAAGGACCACTTACCATGGCCTTGGAGATCATGCATGGTCTTCACACTCTAATTTCAGAACCAATTTGATGAGCGAAGTTAGTCAAGCTTTGTAGCATGTTGGCCAGACTTCCTAACACTGATGGCAGGAAGGTTGCTATGAACAATAAGGAATATAGGAACCACTCCAGTCCTAGCCTCTTCCAAGAAGAGATGTTGGCTGGAGAGATACCTTGAACTCCTTCAATCCCGGCTGTGCAGAACTCTGTGGCTGCACTGACCAAGAGGAAATATAGGGTGTCTCCAAACCCAACTTAATCCAACAGCTAGAACTGTTGGGAAAGGTTGAGTAGTATTGTTTTTTTTTAGAAGAGTTAAACCTTCTCCAGTGCCAGCCTCTTCCAGCACAGGGCACTGTGGGGCAATGTGTAGGAACATTGAATGGGTGGTGGGACTCATGGTTTTTCCAATTCCATCCTCTCCCAGCAGGAGGTGCTGTGAGAGAATGAAAAGACTCATTGAATAAATGGATGGGTGGATACCCCAAGTCCCATGCTCTCCCGCTAGGAGGTACGTTATAAGCACTGTGTGCACTGAAATGTGTCCTTTATGGTACGTGGCTTATGTTAGCACTTTACCCCCATTTCCATTCATGACTCCCCCACCCCACCCCAGTCTGACGTGATCCGTAGTGAATTAAAGCATTTGTTTCCTGGCAATGTGCCCCCTTCCCCCAAGAGAGACAAGGTAGGCCTGGGGATTAGAGGAGGCACCAGCTTTGCCAAGCCAAACCGCCTCTCTTAGCATCATTCCAAAACTCACCTCCACTTTTCAAGGGGCCTTGACCCTGCCTCCCTCACGCAATTGGACGATCCCTTCCAATGGCAATGGCAGAGTCGCACAAGAGTCAAACTGCACAGAGAGCCAGCACAAGGCCTCAAAACTGGAATTAAAAGACCCCTCAGCTTCTTCTCGGTGTGGGATTTGACCCATGAGTTGTGTATGCAGGATCAGACCCTTTAAGAGGAGGAGATTATCCTGTCCATTAGAACAGTGTGGCATTCCATGCGTTAACCACTCAAGGGTGAATGTATACGTAATGACTGTGTAGGCCCAGATTCCCACATGGTGTCATTCAGCATCAGTAAATCTATGCACCATCTGAGAGTCTGGCTTTTTCTCGATTTCTTTTACTTTATTTTGATTATTTTTTTAAGTGGTTCTTTAGCTCCAGTGGCTTTTATTTTTTCTTTCTCCCTCCCCCTTTGCTGTAATTATCATTGTGGAATTTAAAAAGCAAAAAAAACAAAAAATATTGCATTTTTTTGGTAATCTGTGTTGTAAGGTGCTTTTGTAAAAAAGAAAAAAAGAAAAAGAAGAGTAATGTATCCGACAGAAATTGCTTTTATGATTTTTGGGTTTTTTTCCATTCTTTGTAATGACTTTTATTTTGTTTTTGTTTTGTTTTGTTCAGGGTGGGGGAATTTCCATGATTATAATTTGGGGCAGGCATTGGCTTTGCCCCCTTTAAATTGTATAAAAGAAATAGTGGCTCAGCTGTGGAAAGAAATGTACTTTTTTATAAATAAAGAATTTTAAAACAAGGAAACAGCTCATGTCTTTCCCCTGATTTTTGCTCTTGCAACTCATGATGGCCTGGCTGCAATGTACCTGTTTCTTTAAGGGGGGATTGTGAAATACACATGTACACACACACACACTTTGTGCAGGGTTTAATTTGGGTGGGGAGTGGGACTTGCTAGGGTTTAGCCCTAGGAATTAAATTCAAGCAAGGGGTTGAGGGTAGAACCCGAGAAATATAAGTCTTGGGGAACATTAGTAAAAGTGGAGTCAGCATAGAACAGGATTGAGGAAAGTCCGTAGTATAAGACAGCCATGCTCCCCCAGAGCATGATGCAGGGGAATAGGGGCTGTTTGTGGAGCATCATGAATCTGATCCAGAGCACCATACTGCCTCTTGGGTCCTCAGACAGCCTCTTGAAAGTTTCTGCCTCACCCCGAAAGCAGGAGACAGGCTGCTTAGACACTGGCTGCCACTCTCTGCACAGTTCCCTCCTCTGACAAGTTTTGGGGCAGGGGCTGTGGTTTCTGGAGCAGACTCGAGCTCTGGCAATGTATTTTTTTTACAAATGAAGCTCTCTCTTCATGTCATTTGACTCGGTGTCTCCAATAATGGGCGTGACCCTCTGGAAGGCAACTGTTTAAAAGTCAAAGCTTGGAAAGGATCAGATTGGAAGAGCAAAGTAGGTGGGACTTTTGCAAGCTCCACCCACACAATAAGCTCCACCCCCATCAAAACCATCCCTTCTTCTCTCTCCTTCCTTGCACAAGAAATGAGTTAGTTGACAATGCTGCCATATCTATTATCATCCAGATTTGGCCACTGTGGCGGCAGTGCACAACAAATCTTTGTGCAACCTAATAAATGTGTCAATTTTGTGCTATCTGAGCCCAAACCTATGGAGCAGATAACAGCCATTCCTTGTTTGCATTTTCTTAGGTGCATGTGTCAAATATTTCAAATTTGGGGATTTTGATGACTTCATTTTGACACTGTTCACAAGAATGCACATGTGAAGCAGCTGAAATAAAGTCATCAAAATAGTGGGATAACCAAACTGAAATCAACAAAATCACGAAATAATCAGAATGGAATAGGTGAATAAATGGATATGCAAATACTCATTTTGGTTCTGGATATTATTCAGATGGTTGGATTACTATCTGAGAATGCAAATAATATCCGAGAATGCGAAATGTTCTGTTTCCACTCTGCTTCACGTAATGGTGAAACGGGCAGGCAGTTCAGTATTTGCAGCTACTATTTACACAGTAGAATAGGCATCTGAACATGTGAATTATATCCGCTTCCAAACCAGATATATCTATATATGTGCTTGTTTGGTTCATCGATTGGTTTCGTTATTTGGCATATTTGGTTTAGTGAGCATGGACAAACCAAACCAAAATATCTGCTGTGGCTATCCGGACGGAGAAGAGCAATCATCTAATATGTCGAATTCCATTCGAAGAAACCAAATTCAATGGATAATGTATTTGTATTGGTCATTCGTTTCTCTTCTAAGTTCACACCATTCTGACCTATTGTTCTGGGTTGTGCGTAGGCTCCTACGCACAGGAGCCGAAATGGGTATCTGATTTGGCACTCAGGTAATACCCACATTTTCAGGTGTCCAAATCAGTACCCAAATATCGATCGAGTACCCAGAAATCTGCAATACTGGCAACCAGTATATTGACATACTGAAAACTGGTATACTGAAATACTGACTTTTACCAATAAATTCCGAAAATGGGGATAAAATTGGGACAAAGTTGGGATTTTTGTATACCAGTAGTCGGTATTTTAGTATACCGGATTTCAGTATTTTGGTATGTTCAGTATTTCAGGTATGCAATAGAAAACTGCTTCAGGTACCTAAATACCCAAAACATTCAGTTTTGTTTGGGTACCAGAAATTCGATAGGTCAACCTGTTTTTGCAGGTACTTGTTTCAGTTCTAGTCCACATGGACTGTGCTTGGTTCTTATTTTGGATGTTTCCTCAAGAGTTGTGTTAGCCAAAGGAATCTTGAACTCATTTGTGTTTGGATACATTGGTTTACACCATTTTCTTCTGGGGCCCAAGGCAATTTAAGATCCAAAGAAGAAAGGAAAAGGTCCTCCCAGAAAGTGGCATGAGAGGTCAGCCAATAAAGAACATAAGAAGCTACAGTAGCTCGAGAGAAGTACAAGTACAGATTATGGAGGGGTGACCTATCTCCTGCTAACCACTTTCAACTACCGGTAACCAGAGGTTTTAGCCCCAACTAGTAAGCAGGTTTGACTCTATTCACTAAGAATTTGTTTAGTTTCCGTTTGAAACTAGTTATGCTGCTGGCTTACACTGAGTTCCCATGGGATCAGGATTTGGGGGAGTGAGAGACATTCTCACAGGATGAAGTAAGACTTGGTTGCAATGAAATGCCAATCAGTTGGCCAAATTCCAGGCAGAAGGGGTTCATTCTAGTCATGGATGTAACATGGTAGGGATTAGTGGTCATTGTCCCCATCGAAGAACTCGTGGCCCGGTTTTGTACAGGCTAACTTGGAAAGGGTTAAATAACAGACATGCTCCCAGCTGAAAGAGTCAAAAACAAACTGGGTTTTCACCTCCCCACCCCCATGCCCCCCACCACCACCTCAATCATCCCTGACTGTGGTGATGCTCCCAGGGGCGTCCTTCTGAATGCCAGCTGGGGTCTTGTCATGCCAGAGCATCTCCAGGAGAGGGGTGGGGAGTGTGGCTGGGTGGAATCTTTCTGTCTGGAAAGGTTTGACCTGAGGTCTCCTTGAAAGATCTGCCAGAGAAGGGAAGGTCAGTGCATGTCCAGAGACCTGCAGGCAGGCAGCACGCAGCCCCCCAGCCAGGTGTCCATATTTTCCATCTATTGTACATTTGCCCTTCTCCGCTGACCTTCCTTCTGTAGCATTAGGGAAGAGCAGAGTAGCAGATGTTTGCAAAGCAAGCTCCCTTCAGCTGCAATCATTCAAACCAGTAGCACCAAGAGAGACGGAGAATTGTGGGAGAGGGGGCACCGTCGTCACTCACTGGATACGGAACAGCTGGTTCAGCAGACCCAGCCAAGTTCACCAGGAGAATGGAGAACAAGGGATCTCGGACTGAGCTGTGGGCCAGAAAGGAGCTGAGCGGGGGGGGTTAGGGGGCGGGGGGAGCTACTGGTACACACGGCCATGCAGCGGTGACTCAGGGGAATGGCTGCCCTCATTTCCCAGGCCATGGCTTACAGCTGAGCAATGATGGATAAAGCCCATAACACAGAGCCTCTTCTCTGCTCGGGTTGCAGGGAGGCAGGCGCGGGTGCCCTAAAGTATTGGGTTTCTCTGGAACAAAATGAAAACAGGCTGGTGGCTGAGATTCCCCCGTGCACATGAGGAAGAAGATGGTAGGAAGGGAGGCTTGGATCCCTTCCCAAAACCATGTCTCTGCAACGCACCGTCTGGCACAGCCAGGCTTGGCAACGCTTGTTGCTAGAGTTCCAGTCGTACCAGGCTCTGGCAAAGTCCCATGGATGGGCAAGGAAGCAGCCAAAGACTGTTTGCAAGGAAAGCGAACCGCGAGCGCCTGGGGAGGGTGGGGGGAATTGCACTCCCTTGACTTTCATTTGGTCCCAGACTTTCTCAGGCCTCCTGAGGGGGGTGGTCGGGATTACATTGGAAAGGGGCGGGGGCAAAGGGCTTCTTTTTGGACATAGCCCCTCACCTTTCCTGAGGTTTGTGGCATCAAGGTGCTCAGAAAGGGGGTGGGGCTACATCAACAAGAGGCAGGAGCAAATCACCAGTCCCGCCCCTTCCCAAAGTGGTCCCCACCCTTCCAAGCATGGTGAGGGCATAAGGTTTGGCAAGGGGCATGGCCACTGGGGGCGGGGGGGTGCAGAGAAAAAAATATTTTATTTTGTTATTAAAATTGCATTTGTTTTCGTTAAATGTTTTGTTGTTCATTTTTGTTTTCATTTTCATTATTTCTGGTAATTTTCAGTTATTTCCAGTATTATCAGCAATACTGGAAATTGCTGGAAATTACTGGAAATAACAAAAATAAAAATTTGTGTTACTTTCATTATTTTCATTTTTGTTATTACAAAAATGAAAACGTCATTTTCGTTTTTGTTATTGTAATAACGAAAAACACAATGCACACCCCCTAGTGGCCACATCAGAAAGTCATCGGGCAAAGGGGATCCCACCCTTCCCCATGGATTCCTGTCCCCCCCCCCCTGCAGTGTCCCCAGGAGGACCCACTTCCCCTTCACTTTGAACTAAAGAGAAAAACCAAAGTCTGGGTTCTTCTCTCAGCCAGGGATGCTGGGGCACTGCAAGAAATGGTGGGGTGGACTGCTGTCTGAGCATGGGAATATTTTGGAAAGCCAATGGGTGTTTTTAAATGAGACGGCCCCCACGTAAGGATTACCTGTCCCTGCATGGGACCCGTCTCGTCTGAATCCCGTGGGGGGTGGGGTGCGCTCCCATGGCCACCCATCCCCCATGCATCTCCCCCCTCCCACACATGGGGCTTTCAGCAAAAATCCAGAGTGCCCCATGCATGGACAGGATAGGTGGGGCGTGAGCAAGGCGGCTTTGCAAGCATTCCCCACGCATGGTTCCCCCGCCCCACGCACTGACCGCACTTACCCCCACCCCCGCCAGCCCGTCTCATTTAAAAACACCCACTGACCCACTCATTAGAAATGGGGAAGGGTCACCCTAATTCATTTTTGATGCTTCAGGCTCATCTGTTTCACATATCTGATTCTTTCTACTTTATGCATAAGCTCCATTGGGTTGGGGGGCTCCCTCCTGACTTGGTTCGAGACCCCGACAGGCTGGGGCTCCCTGGATTTGAGGTTCTGTCAGCCTGTATTTTACCCTGCTCACAGTTAGTTTGTTAGTTAGTTAGTTAGTTAAACTTAATACCTTGCCACTGGCATTCCGGGGGTGGCTTACAACATAAAACAATACAATTTCATAAAACATCAATAAAATCACAAAAAACGAACTAGAAACAATAGAAATCTTTGTATAAAATCCACCCTAACCCATCCCCCCCACACACACAGAAAGCCTGGTGGAAAAGCCACATCTTGCAATTACATCAGAAGGCCAGGAGTTCCAGACTGAGGCAAACCTCAACCGGGAGAGCATTCCAAAGCAACAGCACGGCCGCTGAGAACTCCCTCCTCTCCTTCCGGACCTGCCGATAACTTGGGACCTCTAGGAGGGCATCCCCAGATGATCGCAGGGGTCGCCCCAAGATCCAGGGGGGGGGGGCATCTTTCAGATAAGCGGAGCCCAGGCCGTGTAAGGCTTTAAAGGTCAAAACCAGCACCTTGAATCGGCTCCGAAACACAATTGGCAGCCAGTGAAGCGCCCGGAGCGCAGGTGTTATGTGCTCCCCGTGGCTCATCCCTGTAAGGAGGCGAGCCGGCGCATTCTGCAGCAGCTGCAGTCTCCGGACCATCACCAAGGGCAGCCCCACGTAGAGCTTCACATTTATGCACCGATCCTGGCAGCCCTCACCCCACCCCACCCGCCAACACATGGGGCCCTGTGCGCTCACGCCGTCTGCAATACTTGGGATTTGCCCCACATCTGAGCTGCCGCAGTGTGAGGGTGTATCTATAACAGCGAGCAACAAGAGGTGAAAGCTCCACCAGGAGGACCCACAAGCCTGGGGGAGGGTCCACACTCCGTGATGCAGTTGAGTCCCCTACTGCTTCGGCGGGCCAGGGGGGCATTCCATATTCTGCACCGGGGCCCTAGCTAGGCCTCTGTGTAACCGTAGTGCTAAGTGGGTGGCAGTCGAGATTGACACCGGTGAAGCCAGAAGAGGGATCCAAAGGTTGCATGGGAACATCAGGTCGGGTGGCCCTTCTCAATGGAGCCAGGGAGGGATACTGATTTAAGGCGGTGGTTTTCAAGCTTTTTTTGATCTGCGGCCCCCCTTCCGCTAGTCAGTGGCAACTGAACCTCTCCCCCACTACCACCACCACAAACACACTCCTTCCTCCCTCTCTTCCTCTCCCCCTCCTATTACTTTCCCTCCCACTCCCCCTTGTGGTTTAATTCTCACTCCCCCATGCCACCCCATTGGTGCGGAGTTTCCGCCCAACTCAGTAAGAGGAGCTAGGTGTTTGACAGCCATCTGTTCTTCTTCTCCCTCTGCCCCCTCTGCTGAATACCTGCCATGTTCCCACCCCCACCCCCACCCCTAGTTTGAAAATCAGGGATTTCAGGCACTGAGTGTGGATGGAGTGCCCTTTCCCCTTGGGTGAGGAGCCAATTGCCAAGCCAACGTTGGGGATGAGACCCGGAGAGGGCCAAGCCCGAAACCTCTTACAGAAGGAGAGAGGGAGGCCTTTAGTTCAGCGTTGCTGTGGCTGCTGCGGGGGTGGGGTGTTTATCGTGATCTGTCCTCTCCCTGCCTATTAACGAAACGCAGCCCATCTGCTTCCCTGCCCGGCCTGTGCCCATCGGAAACCCTCTGCCCCCTGCAACCAACATGCAAGCCTCCAAAGCCATGCACAGCCAACTCCACGTCCCTTCCAGAGAGGACTTCTCTCCTTCCTCAGTCCTGCCTCCTCCCTGACCCCCTTGGGCAAGGTTGTACCTGTAATAGGGAGTGGCAGTGAACCTACATCAGCGCCCACAAGCCAGGGTGGAGGGGCACGACTCCCTGGTGCAAATGCCATCTTCCGCACCAGGGCCCATTCCAACTTAGCTACCCTCTCTGCCCTTGGAGCTGCCAGGCTCAACTTGGCCTCCCCATTGGAACCCAGTGCCTGCCCCCCCACCTGCATGAAGCTCTGTTTAGCTTCCTTTCATTAGTACTTCTTTAAGAGACCTCTGTCCTTGGCGTCAGGCAGCTTGGCACGGCTCCAAGGAGTTGGCCACAGAGCAGCTGGGAGAGGGCGCCTGACCTGAATACAGAAACGGATGTGGCTGAGAGCGAGCATGTTTATCTCCACTTTAATTTTAAGCATGGAGCCGTAGCCTGGTAGGTATGCGTATTATTTCCAGCAAGGCGTGGATAAGCCTCTCTGGGGTGCCCAACGAGCCGGCATATATCAGGAGTCATTGCGCTGAGCCCTGCCGTAACACTGGTGCAAGAGAGGTGGGATCCTTCCCCCAACCCCCAGCTCCAAAATCTAGCAAAGCTTAGACCCTCTTGGTTGAATACAGCTCCCTGCCTCCCTGACATGAGTATGTAACCCATCAGTCAGCGATGTGTATCACGACTAGGGCTGAAAGGCAATCTTCATTTTTTTCTGATTCTTCTCAACTCGTTTTTAGTTCTCAACTTGTTTTTAGTGAGAATCGATAATCGAGGAAACCCCTGGTCCTTGACACTTTCACGATCAAGATTTTTTCTCAATATACCGTTTACCGTGAATACCATTTACTGTGATTTACCATATACCGTATACCGATTTTCTGTGTTCCGCTTACCATGTTCATCTTGGTTATGTGCATGAAGAAAATGGCTGCCCTTTTCCAAAATGCCAGCAACGCTGCTGGGCTGAAAGGCTGAAAGGCAATAAGAGGCATGCACAGAACAGCTGCGGTGGACATTTTGTGCATGCGCTTTACCAGGACAAACACTGTACACACTGGTTCATGGCAAATAGGTATACAGTAAAAGGTAAATCATGGTAAACAGTAAATCACGGTAAATGGTAAACGGTAAATCGAGAAAAATTCTCAACTGTGATTTCGAATCATTACCAAGATCGTCCTGAGAACTTGTTTATGATTCTCGATTCTCATATTTTTGTGAGAAACAAATTGATTCTCATTTCAGCCCTATCACGAGTTCCCCTCAGTGCCTAATATACGGTATCCCAGGAGTCTTCACATACACCCTCCTACAAAGGTTGCTTTGTGAGCTCCACCTATAAAGATTTGGGCTGTAGCCCTGACTCTTGTCCATTCTAGACTGTAAGCTCCTCGGGGCAGGGACCTTTCTGTACTCCCAACCGATCAGTGCCAGGTCGGTGTGCTGGAGCTATATAAATAAATAATAATAATAATGTGAAGAGCCATAATAACAGTGGAACTTTCCCCATGAATTCAGTAGGGTTAGGGAGCTCCTTGCTCTTTGAAGTCTCAAGGGTCAATTTACAGCATCAGCTAAGAGACCAGCTATTTTTGTTGGTTGAGATTCACTTGGGATTCAAGCCTCCCCAGGCTGACTCTGGATGAGCTTCCTCTCTCCAGTGGGAGTATGTGACCTGTTGGGATGCAGAGGTTACAGAGCGTGATGAACAGGATGTACCTGGGACAGGATGTACCAAGTTTGTAGATGAACAGGTGCAGCAGGTGCAGCTGCACTGAGGTCCATGAGCCTGGAGGTCCCACACACACATAGACTGCATTGACACACTGCCATGGAGTTGCCCCAACAGGGGCCACGTTCCATCTTCTGCACCAGGGCCCATTCCTGCCTAGACGTGCCCCAGGGATGTACCTCCATTTCAGCCACCGGCTACCCAAGTTGGAGGTTCAGCTCTTGCTCCTTTAGTTCTGGTCCCACCATTGGCCAAGATGGTAAGTATCCCAATGGGGCTTTGGTGGGATCATCTCAATATGATCACGGCCAGCCAGGAGACATTAGGGCCGTTGCTGGCGGGGATTGTCATTGCCTCCCTGGGGGAGGGCAGGGTGCCGGACTGCCTTAAGGAGGTGCTGGTGCAGCCCCTGCTCAAGAAACCATCATTGGACGTTGGCATCCTGACCAGCTATCGATCGGTCTATAACCTTCCCTTTTTAGGGAAGTTTATTGAGCGGGTGGTGGCTCGGGAGTTACAGGAGCATCTGGACCGGATTAACTTTCTCGATCCCTCGCAGTCAGGTTTGCACCCTGGATATGGCATGGAGACTGCACTTGTGGTCTTGGTCGATGACCTCTTCCGTGAGTTAGACCGGGGTCATTCAACCCTGTTGATCCTATTCGATCTCTCGGCTGCATTTGATACCGTTGACCATGAGTTGTTGGTGACTTGGCTGCAGGACCGGGCAGCGATTGGTGGGACCGTTCTTGAGTGGTTCCGCTCCTTCCTGGCTGGGAGAGTTCAGCGTGTGGTCCTGGGTGATTTTTCATCTTCTCCTCGGGGCCTCACATATGGAGTCCTGCAGGGTTCTATCTTGTCCCCTCTCTTGTTCATTGTGTACATGCAGCCTTTGGGAGAGGTTGTTAGGGAGTTTTGCTTATGGTGTCATCAGTAGGCTGATGACACCCAGATTTATTTCTCATTTTCATCCAACTCAGGCCCGGCAGTCTCGGTTCTTACCCGGTGCTTGGCAGCTGTGGGGGATTGGATGAAGGCGAACTGTATGAGGTTAAATCCCGACAAGACGGAGGTGATGGTCATGGGGAAGGCCGGGGGAGTGGTGCCTCCCATTATTGATGGGGTCCGTCCTGCCCTGGTATCTCAGGTTCAGAGTCTGGGGGTGCTCCTGGACCTGCAGCTCCGCCTGGATGCCCAGGTGGCAACTGTGGCGAAAGGGGCATTTCGCCAATTACATCTGGTGTGCCGGCTTCGGCCGTATGTCTCGGACTCTGACCTAGCCACGATCATCCATTCTTTTATTACCTCGAGATTGGACTACTGTAATGCACTCTACGTGGGGCTACCCTTGGTGCTGGTTCAGAGGCTGCAGCTGGTGCAGAATGCAGTGGCTCGTCTCCTAACGGGGACGGGCCGACGCGAGCATATTACACCAGTGCTTTGCTCTCGGCACTGGCTGCCTATAGTGTTCCGGGCCCAATTCAGGGTGTTGGTGTTGACCTTTAAAGCCCTGAACGGCCTTGGCCACGCCTACCTCCAGGACCGCCTCACCCTCTGGGTCCTGTATCAGCCCCTGCAGTCAGCTGTGGGCGCCCTCCTCGAGGTCCCCCAGGTTTCTCGGGTGTCGACCTTGCACAGAGCGTTCTCTGTGGCCACACCACGGTTGTGGGATTCCCTCCCGTTGGAGGTCCACCTGATTACAGACCTCCCCTCTTTCCGTAGACAATGTAAGACCTGGCTGTTCCGATGTGCTTTTCCTGAGGGAGAGGGGGTGGGTGGGTTGGGTAAGGGTAGGGGGTATGTTGTTTTTATATTGTGTTTTAATAGTGTTTTAAATCCCATTATTGCTGTTTTTAACTTGTTTTAATATGTTGTTAGCCACCCCGAGATGCTTTTAGCAGGAAGGGGCGGCATACCAAATTTATTACAAATAAATAAATAAATAAATACCCTATGGTGAATCTGGATCACAGAGTCTGCCATTAGAATGGGATTCAGCTCAGCATAAGGAGGGAGTGACCACCAAACCCACTGCTTCTTTTCTGGTGCGTCGAGTCTTAGGGACTGAAGAGTTGGAAAAGACCTCCAGGATCATCTCGTCCAGCCTTCGGCTCTGACGCAGGATATCTTCTCCCTACAGCATCCCTGTCAGATGCCTGGCCGCTGTCCTTCCTTGAAAACCTCCACAGACGGGGATTCCACGGCCCCCCTGCGCCACTTGCTCCATGGTCGAACTTTTCTTCTAGTAGTTAGGAAGTGATTTCTAATAATGACCCTAGCCCGTTTCTTCTCCTTTCCTTGGCAGCAACCAAGAACAAATGTCCATCACCTTTTTTATGATATCCTTTAAAATATTGCTAAATAGTGGACATATCCCTCCCCCCCACACACACACACTATGGCCTTTCCTCATATGACTAATATTCCAGACACTTGCCCAATTCTTCATTTTTCTCCTCTGAAACCTTTCCAGTTTGTTGACATCCTTCTTGAAATCCTTTCTCCAAAAACCAATATGGTACTCCAGCAGAGGTCCAACCATGAGAATAGGTGTCTTTAACTTCCCATGTCCTGGATACGATGCTTGTCTTAATACAACTCAAAATGGTGTTGGCTTTTTTTTTTTTGCAATAGCATCATACTGTCACTCATGTTCAGTTTGTGATCCACTTCCAAAGCCGGGGGACTGCTCTTTTACAGAGGCACAGAGCTGGGAAGGACCCGAAAGATCATCTACCATGATTGAAGCTCTAAATAGATCCAATTGGGGTAGCATGAGTTCAGAGCTGCTCCACAGAGATATCCAATTCCATGTTAGAATTCCTACGAGTCAAGTTCTCAGCTAAAAAATCCTGATCGAAATCCAGTGTGGAGAGCAACTTTTTGCTGTATGTCCCCAGTAGAGTTTCCCTCTTTTATTTTTTATTTTCATCCTCTTCTGGGGTGTATCTCTGCACCCATGAATAGCTGCCATATTCTGCACAAAGCATGTCTTGTTTGAGGTGGGAAGAGTGTTTCTTGGAGTGTCCCATATTTGTGGATTTTGTGACAGACCTTGGGGTTTTGTTGGATAAAAAAAATATGTAAATATGGGGAGATATTGTGAGTAAGAGATGAATGGAGAACTAGTCCAGAGTCAAATAAGATCAGAGTCATAATAGTTAGACCAAAACCAATCTGAGACAGAATCCAGAATCTAGTCCAGAATTCATACTGACATGAATCAATCTGTGGTCAGTCAAGAACAAATGCCAGAGCTAGTCCAGAGTCAGTCTGGAATATAGTCCATCCAGAGTTAATCCAGATCTAATCCAGAACATGTTCAATCCAGACAACAGAGTTAATCCAGGGCTCATCCAGGATCCACACTGAACAGCGTAAATCCCAAACTAGTCCAGAGTCAGAATGGAATATGGCCCATCCTGAATTAATTCAGATCAAATCCAGAACACAGTCAATACGGAGTTAATCCAAGTCTAGTCAAAGATCCATACTGACCAGAGTCAATCCAGAGCAAGTCAAGGGTCAGTCTAGAGTATAGTCAATCCAGATCTAGCCCAGAGTCAATCCAGAGCACAACCAATCCAGAGATAACTCAGAGCTAGACCAAGACCAATCAAGATTTAGCCCAAAGGAATTGTAGAATGTTCTCACTCTAGAAGTAATCCAGACTTGATCCAGAACAGGGGCAATAAAGTAGCGCTTGCATCAGTCTAGATTCCATCCAGAGCAAAGTAAATTTTGTGTGAATCATAAGTCAGTTCAGAACAAGGAAGGTTCTAGGGTCAAAGGAGACCAGTCTTCTAGCTCTCATCTGAATAATTCGGGATCACTTATCAGCATAGCACAGAGCTGGAATTGTTTGCAGCAGAAAATGCCTTTGACGAATGTAGCTCATTTTTTCTGTCCCCAGATTATCTGCAAACGGAGTTTGAGTTTTGCTAATTTGTTTGTTATTTGAAATTGCTTTATGCAAACACCTCTCAGCCAAGGGACCATCTCCTCATTGAGGTTGCGAGGCAGAACAGTTCCTCTAGGAACGTGGCGGCACGTGTAATTCCCCCGGTTGGGAACAAATGTGATGAGCTGGAGGAGAGAGGCGGGAGCCAACCCATTCTTCCAGAACACAACATTTCCCACTGCCATGGCGTATTGAAGGACTAAATCTCAGAAACTCCTGCTCTGAGCATACATGCTCTCCGACCCTCCCTACTGACCTTCAAATCCCTTCTGAAAACCTACCTCTTCCATTCAACTTTCCCCAGCTCACCACCTCTACAGGCTGCTCATTAATGCTCCTTCAACTGTCCTTTAATTCATTCATCCCTAAGCACATGCACCTGTGACTTCTCAACTTCATGGTGGCTCCTTCTTGTCTCCCTACATTGTAAGCCTCCCAGGGCAGGGACCTATCTGTAATTGATAATTTGTCAGTACCAAGCACATTGCTGTTGTCATCATCATCATCATCATCATCATCATCTTTTTATTTATTTATTTATTTATTTATTTATTTAAATATTTTATATCCTGTCCCTTCTACCTAGGCAGCTCAGTGCAACTTAATAGATAAAAATATGAAATATATAATCAATATAAACATTAAAAAATATAAAAAGGGGGGAAAGAGGGAAAACAGGAGAAAACATCCCATCCCCCCCCCAAGAAAAGAGGGGGAAGAAAAGGATGTCAAGGAGACATAAAATCCTGAACAAAAATAAATACCCCACCCTTACAATAAAAACCCACCCTCACCGATCTCCCTCGCGAAAGGTCTGGCGGAACAGCAAGGTCTTGCATTGGCGTTGAAAAGAGGAGAGTTCCGGGATCTCCTGGGCCTCTGCTGGGAGGGAGTTCCACAACCTTGGTGCAGTCACTGAAAACCAGGGGGACTTCAGCAAGGGGACTCCCGCCAACTGCAGGGGTCGATCCAGAGCATGGGGAGTGAGGCGGTCCCACGGATTCAAGGGGCCCAAGCTATTTAGGGGTTTATAGGTAAGAACCAGCACCTTGAATCGGGCCTGGAAGATGATAGGCAGCCAGTGCAGAGAACGGAACATCGGTGTAATATGCTCCCGACGGCCCGTCCCCATAAGGATTCAGGAGATGAGCCACTACATTCTGCACCAGCTGCAGTCTCCAAACCGTCACCATGGGTAGCCTCATGTAGAGCACATTACGGTAGTCCAGTCCTGAGGTATCGAAAGCATGGATGATAGTGGCCAGGTCGGAGTCTGAGACATACAGCCAAAGCCATCACACCAGATGTAATTGGTGAAATGCTCTCCTTGCCACAGCCTCAACCTGGGCATCTAGGTGAAGCTGGGCATCAAGGATCAGTCCCAGGCTCCGAGCCTGGGGAACCAGTGGGGGAGTGAACCCCGTCAGTGACAGGGGACACCACACTCACCTCCGTCTCCATGAGCATCACCTCCATCTTGTTGGGATTCAGTTTCAATCGGCTTGTCCTCATCCAGTCCCCCACAACCGCCAGACATCGTGTGAGCACCAAGACCGCAGGGTCCTGTTTGGTGAAAAAAGGGAGACAGAGTTGGGTGTTATCAGCATACTGATGGCATTGACCACCAGAGCTCCTCACAACCTCACTCAGTGGCTGCATACACACGTTGAACAGGCGTGGAGACAGAATGGAATCCTGCGGGACTCCGGGGAGATTAAAAATAGTCCCCGAGCACCACTCGCTGAGTTCTTCTGGTCAGGAACAAGTGGACTCTTTCAAGAAAAGTCCCGCCCACCCTGGCTCGGTACCGCAGACACGTCACCAATAGGGATGGGCGAACGCAGTTCGGAAGTTCGGAGTTCGGACCGAACTCGGTCTGTTCGGTCGACCGAACCGAACTTCGAACCAAACTTGAATTTCAAACTGAACCGAACTGAACAGAATTTCCGAACTCCGAGTATCTTGCTCCAACTGAGCTCACAATCTGTTAACCCTTTATATTACGTTACACATATCCCCCAAATGTGTGTCATCTCCCCCCAAATGGGTGTCTTGCCCCCATGTCCCCATGACAGAGTCAAGGTTCAAAGACAGTTTTTTGAGCAGGGGCAGGACCACCACCTCTTTAAGGCAACTCAGCACCCTTTCCTCCAAAAGAGAGACACTGAACACCCCTGCCAGCAATAGCCCAACATCTCCCGGCTGGCCTTGACCAGCTAGGATGGGCACATATCTAATTTGCAAGCAGTGACTCTCTGACAGCCCCATGCCCCAAGAATATCCTCTGTATCAGCAAGTGAGATCCACTGAAACTGATCCCACAAAATCAGACAAGGCGGGGTTTCGATAGCCTCTGGTTGTTTAGAGGTGTGCACCAGGGTCCCATGTCATTTTGATTTTTTCATTTTTGTTATTTAAATCTGTTGTTTTCATTTTTATAAGTATCAAATTGTCGGTTTCATTTTTGCTTTTGTTTTCCATGGGTTTCAATGGAAAACACATTTTCAGATGTAATCTTTATATTTTTAACTATATTTGGCTGAAACATGGAGTGGGTATACCTCCAATAGAGAGCATTATGTGTACCAAATTCCAAAAGGATTGGATAAAGGAATCCAATTTTAGAAGCGGTTGAATTAATTTATTTTGCAAAAATCTTCATATACATTCTTAGGTGTAACTTCTTTTCCTCACACTTAATGTAGAGGAAACTTGGCAAGGTTATACTCCTTTGCATACTTACTAACTCTGCCAACTTTCAGAAGGATTTGATAAAGAGTCCTGGTGGTTTAAGCAATTAACTTATAAATTTATGTCTGACTGTAACATCTTTGTAGTCCAACCAGTGTACAAGAAATTTGGCAGGGATCTATATTACACTTTTATGATCATCTCTGCCAAATATAATAAAGATTTGATAAAGGGTCCCAATTTTATATGCCTGCACAGCATATGCAGAGAAGGAGCCTATGCCAGGGATTCTCTTACGTGTCACTGTGGCATAAGATCAGTTTGTGATGCCAACTGGTCAGCAGAAATGTCAACCAAATATCCTCATTCTGTTCTGTTACCATCCCAACATCTCTCTCCCACTTGTTACTGGGACGTCAGAAGCATCTATTTAGGAAAGAGCCAATAGAGATTCTCTTATGTCCTCTGTCTCAGTGCTGCAGGATGTGATTGTCATGATAATTGACTAGCCTGGATGTGTAAACTCTGTCTCCTGATTGCTCGGATGCTATCCCCAAAGTCCCAGTTATGTCCCTTCTATACCTGCCTGAGGGCCGCCCTTTATGCCTGCCTCAAAGCCACTGCCTATTGGTCCTGTAAAGCTAGAAACATGCAGCAATTGGCCAGTGAATGTGTCCATCAGTCTTTTTGGTTGCTCCACATCCTCCCTCCTATATCCTCTCTCCCCCTGCCATGCCAGGTGCCTGCCTCTGACTGGCACTGCATGTGCTGCTATTTATCTGAATAATGGCTTCAAGAGGACAACTTCAATTGCTTATAAAACTGGGTCCCTTTATTACATTGTCCTGTAGTTTGGCAGAGATGACAGGGATGGTATGTGATACATTCCTGCCTAATATCTTGTAAACAGGATGGAATATATAAATGTTACAGCTGGAAATGTATTTTCAAGTTAATGTCTTGTACGATCAGGACCCTTCATCCAATCTTTCTGAGAAGTGGCAGGAGTGGTAAGCTTGTGGAGGGACATGATATTCATAGGTTTCATGCAAATTGGATGGAAGCTAAAGAAGGTGTAGCCATGAATGAGTATGGCGCTTTTCTTAAAATCACAACATTAAATTGCCTCTAAAATCTGTTCCCTTTATCAAACCATTTCAAAGCTTGGCACATAGTGCCCTCCATTGGGGGTATATGCATGCCACATTTCATCTCAGTTGAATAAGAAACAAAAACGTTGTGTCCGGAAATACATTATTCACTGTTTTCCCTTTATTTCAAAAACAAAATGTCTTTTTCGTTTCAATTTTCGTTATTATTTTTTGTACTTTTCGTTATTGCAATAACAATAATGAAAATGACAATTTTCATTATTGTTATTGTAATAACAAAAATGACAAAATGACAAATGACACTTGCTACACTTGTAGTAAGTGCGGTGTTGAAATTGTGGTGAATCTGAGCGATTTTGTCAGCAAAGTAATCAACAAACATGTCACAGCGAGCACTGGAAGATTCCAGTTCCGGACGGAGAGAGGCCAGACTGACCATCCCCCTCACCACCCGAGAAAGCTCCACTGAATGAGACTTTGTGGATGCTATGAGGGCAGCAAAGAACTCCTTCTTTGCTTCCCATATAGCCATGGCATAGGCTCTCAAATTGGCTCTATGTCGCAATCTGTCGACTTCAGTACGAGAGCGGAGCCACCATCGCTCCAACTGCCACTCTTCCTGCTTCAGCAACTACAGATCCTCAGTGAACCAAGGAAGCCTGCAGTGCCAATGCCTATGGAGCGGACGCTTGGCCTCAGTCAACAAGGTGTTCCAAAGATCAACAAGGCCATCATGCATCCAGTTGTCAAGATCAGAGGGTAATTTCCCTTTCCGGTTCCATCAGTCTCTGGGGACGAACCAACCAAACTGGTTCCACACCCCTCTAGGGGCAGACGTGTACTGGGAGACACAGCTGTAGGAGGTAATGGTCCATCCATGACAAGGACACTGTTGACACCTCCCCGACTGGGTCACCTGCCTCAAGGCCAGTGCATAAAATCAGGTCGAGTGTATGTCCCCCATCATGTGTTAGGCCAATGACTAGTTGAGACAAGTCCATGGTTACAATGGCAGCCATGGACTCATGCTCTGCTCCCCCGAGAGTGGTGTCGGCATGAATATTGACGTCCCCCAAGACTAAAGTCTTCGGGGACTGTAATACCACACTCGACACCAACTCTGCCAGAGCGTGTAGGGATGCAGCTGTACAGGTAGGTGCATGGTATACTAGCAGCACCCCTAACCTGTCTCCTGCCAAATCAACCACAAGATGGAGACCCTCACTACCTGAAAAAGTCTGCACTGGATACCTCCTAACAGACCTAAATATAATGGCTACCCCACCCCCCACCCCTGCCCCATCTCTCTGACTATGGCTGATGCTGCACGGAGTACCCAGAGTACTCATCATCATCAATCATCATCCATAATTCCCTCCAGGCACCCATCCCTATATAGAATATTAAACCTAAAATTAAGATACCCAGCCACACTGTTGATGCTGTTACAGCCACCTACCAATCAGTTGTACAAGTTAGCCTCATTTTGCTCCACAGAGGACTTCCTCACCTCAGCCCTCTCAAGTTTAAAGTACACCAGCTATGCCCATGATGCCCCTGCCCATCCCTAGCCCATATGCCAGGTATTCAGCTGGCAATGAGGGGACAGGCACGACAGAGTTAATTCTCTTCCCTCCCTTCCACCCATGAACTGTGACTGGCCTCGCTGAGCGATTCACTCGAGTTCTCGTCCTTTATGTTTCCATTTCCCCTTATCTCTTTTCCTCTCTGTCTCCTCTGACTCCTGCCAGCCTGTTTATCTGGCAGTTCTGAAAAGAAAATTGCCAACTTCACACCTGTCAGGTTTAACTGATCGCCTGTCGCTGGGAGAGAGCAGCGAATGTCCGCCTGGCCCTGGCCTCACAAGCTTCATTTTCCCTGGGGAAATTGTCCCGTCCTCTGAGGAGTCTGAACGCTTCATTTCCCACTTCTGTGCTTCATCCCAGGACAAGCCGTTCCCTTGCCACAGGCCCCTCCAGCCTGCTCCCTCTACAGCTGGAGAGGAAGCTCCTTGTCTGTGATAATAACATCCCTCTGTCTCTACACTGCACATTTCATTCCGGCAGCTCTGCATGTTTTACCAATGTTCATCCTCTCAGCTTCAGAGATAAGGCTCTGCTGCTCTCCTCACCGAACAGGGAGGGCAATTCAGGCTACAGAGAAGCCAGTGTCAGTGGCAGAGCTAGGAAGAGAACCCAGGAGTCCTGGCCTCTGCTTTTATCAACTGGACTATAGTCCCTCCCAGATAGGGATGAAATGGGTATCCGTGGGTACCCTTTGCTATCCGTGGGTAATAACCCCATTTTTTAGTAGTCTATCAGGTGCCCCGGTCAGTATCTGAGTTCCGAGTCAGACGCCCGATTATCTGAAAACACCAGGTATGGCTGTTACCGAGTTACCCAATTTACCATTTCCCTCACCAGTAAACCCATCAACTGGAAGAGGAATCGGAACAGAATGTCAAAAAAAAATAGGTAACAGAGTTCAGAAAATCAGTACCGGAAGTTGGGGAAATGATACCGGAATTGGAAAATCAAGACATAAAACAGTATTTCAGAACATTGTGTACTCTGCCGGGCACCAATTGTGTGTGGATTTGTGTCCAATGTTGCCTGGTCAGGTACCAGAATGCCAACGGGTGTATCTGTTTTTGTGAGTACTCAAGGAAAGCCTACTACGCCAAAGAAAGCTTACTTATTCATACCCATGCAGGAGCGTAACAACAGCCACCTCTGGGGTAGGGGCCGTGGGCTCAGACACACACACCCCACACATCCAAGACTTGCGTACACTGATCCCCAAATAGTGGTATCCCCCACTGCCATCGCCAGGGGTTTCTGTGGTGACTGCTATGACAACCTAGATTTGGGTTGGGGAGATTCCGTCCTCTGTGGGGTGAGACCTCTGTTCATCTTTGTCCTTCACTGGGCCCCAATTGCAGAGAGACTGCACTTTCTCTGAATGTTTTATTTAGAAGAGCATTTGGCGGGTGGAGATGAGAGCTGGTTGGGTTATTGGGGAGGGTTGTGGGGAGGGGTGGAAATTGGAGGGAGTGAGTGTTTTATTGTAATCATTTTTATTATTATTTTATTATTATTGTAAGATGCCCTGGTGGAAAGGGCATTTGAAAATAAATAAATAAAATACCAGCCCAGTACACTTGTTAAAAACCTCACAGAATACACATAAAGGGGATGGGGGTGTGGAGTGCAGGGGTCAGCTCTGACAGAACGTGTGATTGGTTAGTTAGAATATCACCCATGTCCGAATCCTCCTCCACTCTTCTCACTACCCAAAAGCCCTTTCCTTCTGTCTGACCGTGAGCCAATCTGGAGCTCAGAAATATGAGGAGTGGTCAGAAGGAACCTGTGCCTTCAGCCTTAGCTACGACACCCTTGCTGCTCCATTCCTGAGTCCCGAGGCCTTCCTTGTGACTGCCCCTCTGTCCTGGCCAGTAGCACCCCAAGTCATTCCAGACCAGGCCCCACACAAATAAAAGCTGAAATGGGACCCACAAAAATGAGCACCCCAAAAAACAGTCTTAATTGCATTACCTAAATGGTTTTGGGCACATCAGATACTAGATGGTACCTGTTTCATTTCCAATGTGTCACCTGAATTACCATTACCAAATGACCAGTTTTCTGTTACCGAGTTACTGTTATTCCATTTTGTGCCATTTTTACCAGCTACCAATTTGCCATTTTTCTCTCCATTTCTAGTCATCTCTTGATTGTTCCATGTTGGAAAGACACTAAAGTGGGAACCTGGTAAGTCAGAATCGGATGGTAAAACAGTAAAATGGTCAGCGGTGAAACAGAAAGTTGGTAATTGGGTAATGGTAATACTCGTATTTGGGGTAGTTGGGTACCTGTCTCAATATTTGGGTTCCTATCAGTTTCAGATCTACCTACGCCTTAGTCCTCCCCTCAATCTGCAGTTACATTTCTGAACCAAAGGATAGCTATGTCTTGCAGACAAAAAACCCTCCCTTTCATAAGGCTCTAAACTGGGGCCACCATTTTCCTTTCTCTTTGGGGCATCTATGTTACCCATGAGCGGGAGACTGTGGAATGGAAGAAATGCCAGGCTGCGTACCCAGTATGAGGGCAATCCTCCCTCTTGGGCCCGCCTCCTTTTCCTGAGGTAAAACTTAGCCTTTGGTTCCAGTTGCAAATCTCTTGTCTCTGAAGCGTCTGTTTCTCGTTAGGGCTCAGGGCTGGAATGCAGCACAAATCGCTTCGCATCTGCCCACTGCAACTCCCTGCTCCCCCACTCTTCCCAAATAGCTTTCCCTCCCCCTTGGTATCCAGAGGGCTGATTGGACCTGACCGTTTCGATACTAGAAGGTGGTGGGGAGCCGATGTGGGTAACTCACATGATAGCCATAGGGTGAACATTAGCACCCACCCACTGGGTGTTTGCTTGTCCTGCGTCTATTAGACGTCTGCCAGATGTTAGCCTTCAGCCCCTGTTCACGGTGTTGTCCAAGACATTGTGGGCCCACCGTGCGGACCAGTGTGTGTTCATGTGCTTCCGCTTTGCCGTTTCTCATTAATAAGGTTCACCCACAGCTTCACCTACATCCAGGTCCACCAGCACCATGGAGTCATGCCTAGCCCGACTGCTAGAGAAGAGATGCTCTCTGTCTCAGCTGACAGGAGGATGTGAGAGGAGAGAGTGGGGGAGCAAGACCATGACCCCCCTTTTCCATCAGAGGCAGTGCTTGTGTGCTTGGGCGTCTGCAAGAGAAGAAAGTGATTGCACTCTCTCAGCTGAGAGGCAGCTGCAAGAGGAGAGAGCAGGGGGTTCAGGAAGGACCTCCATTGGATCTGCACTCACCATCCTCTCTCCATCTCTCTTTTACAGTCATCTCTCAGCTGAGTCAATCGGTCTATCCTCTTCCAGCTGCTTGAGCCCACGAGCACTGCTTCTGATGGGAAGGGCACGGGTATGGCATGGGAAAGTGATTAATGTCACTGCTGGTGGCAGTTACCAAAATGTTGGCAAGGGGAGCTTCCCTTTTATTAGCTCTACACCCTAAAAAAATCTGAGTGGGGTCTGCACGGATCGACCACAGACTCCAACAGGCTAATTGTCTCATTTGATTTCACCCGTAGAGGAGATACCAAGTTACCACATGCCTGGTGTCTGCCTCTCTGGGACTGTACACCTTCCCAAAACAGCTACTAAGGGGCTGAAGCAGACAGCTAGCAAGTTCACGTTTGGGGACGTTCTCCCTTCTTCTGATTTGCCGTGGTGCAGAGAAGCTGAAGCTCCATTGGTGGAGCCGTGGGGTAAAAAAACAAAAAAACAAGTTCATATGACTGTCACTAGAACTGATACAGAGGCTCAGGGCCCACCGTCCTGTCTCCAACAGTGGCCAGCACTGGGTCCTTCAAAGGTCAACAGTGGAGAGAAATAGTTCCGTATGAGAGAAGCATGAACAGGTCTTGGGAGGGTGGGGCATTTCCTCCCCAAGTTTCTGGCAGACCCTCTTAGCTGTTACCACATACTTTCAAGGCATGGGTATGAGGGCAGAGGTAAGTGGGTCTGAGGGAGCACATGGCACATGTGTCCTTTTCACAATATTCTACCTTAGCAGGGGACGCCCTACTTTCAAAGAATGGGCATGAGGAGAGGCTTGACTAGGCCACATGTCCACCAAATAGCTCTCCTTCACACCCACTCCACTGTGTCTCCAGACTGATCCTTTGAAACATAGGGTGAGGGGGAGAGCCTGTCCACCACACAGTGCTCTCTCTCAAACCCTTTTATCCAGGCCCCGTGTCAATGCCTTGGGACTGTAGGGGGACACAACTTAGAAGGCCTGAGAGAGTACAGTGAAATGGACAGGCACTTCTGCTTCCTACCTGTGCTTTCATGGCACTGTCATGGTGGCACACCTGAGGAGGTCTGTGAGGTGGACAGGCGCTTCCCGCTTGCCACTCCAACATTCAAGGCTTCAGTGAAGAGACAGTGGCTGTTAATAAACGTGCATCCGGCACACCAGCTACACGTCCCGGTGGGAGGGAACCACCAGTCGGTTCACATCAAGGAACTGAACAAACATTCCTGCCGATCAACCTGGCTGGGGGAAGGGGGAGAAGAGAGATGATGCCAGTTCCCGNCACCAGTCGGTTCACATCAAGGAACTGAACAAACATTCCTGCCGATCAACCTGGCTGGGGGAAGGGGGAGAAGAGAGAGGATGCCAGTTCCCGCCCCACTCCCACGCGGTGCATCAGGCACCCTACCCCCTGCCATGACAGACAGTCATGGCTGGCCATGACAGCTCCTGTGCCAGGGCTGGGATGGTGGCATGAACAAACATGCTCACCTGCTGTGGCCCACTGTGTCCTGCCTGGGCGGCTCTTGGGCCTGGACTGTGGACCCGGTTTCTACCAGGTCCATGATTCCTGAGCAGCCACCTACCCAGGCAGCCCGCTAACAGATGCGCGGGTAAGGCTCTGGCCCAGGCATGCTGTAGCAGGCCACAGCAGATAGTTATGTTTATTAATACCCAGTGTTAAATGGGTCCGAAGGCGAACTATCAAGTGGACATGTGGCCTACCCAGGCCTCCTTAGACTTCTCCTCATATCCTTACCACATACACCGTGACCTCATAATGCTCTCTCAGACTAAGGTTGCCAACCATCTGGGTTTGATCCAAAGTTTCCAAGCTCCAGCTGCCCCCTCTGTTCCTTCCCCTAGGTTAGCCTGGGAAGGAAGCAGGTGGTCATGTCAGAAAGAGGGTGGAACAATCCAAAAGGACAGCGACCCTACCTCCAACCTCCTTAGCTCGGCCCACCTGGGCACTTCACAGTCCCTCAGAGCCCCTTAACTGTGCCCCTTCCATGTTGTCACTTAATTATACTCCTCACCCCTGAATTTGGGAAGGGAAACGGTGATAATTACAGACACTAACGTTTGCCTGCGGCGGACAGAGTCGCTATGACAAGAAGCACCGAGTCCAGATGTTCAGCCACACAGTACTGAGAACAGAGAGCACAACAGTGCTGGATCATTAATGCTGATCCCAACATCTGTCTGGGGGCTTGGAGAGATGCCAAAGCAAGAACTCAGTGACCAAGCAGCCCAAATAAGCATTGCAATCTCGTCTAGCAAAATGACATGGGTTTGTTTTCTCTCTCTCTCTCTCTCTCTCTCTCTCTCTCTCTCTCTTTATTATTATTATTATTATTATGGGGGGAAGAATAATTAAATAGAAATGAGTTCGCTAAATGGTCACTTCCTGGGGTTCCATCGCTGTCCAATTAACTTAATTTTTTAATTTGCATAAGCAATAAATGTTTAATTATGTTATTAATATATTGGAGTCGCGGCGCTTATGGGGTTTTATAATTGGCATTTAACTAGATAGTTCCGGCCTATTAACGCGTGTTTTATAGCTCCGCGTGACAGCTCGCCCAATTAGAGCTGACCTAAAAAATTTGGCTGGGGCCTACCTTGGAAGTGTTACCTGAGCAACAGAAGAGAACGCAGCCCATCTCCCCTCCCCCCGGGGCTGCTCAAGAGACTGCAAGGAATGCACCAAGAGAAGCGTTGCTCTTTTCTGGTCTCTCTGTTGAAGCTTTTGATGCCTCTCCTATTGCTGTGATACTCCTAAGGCTTGCCTGGCATCCTTCCCAGAGAGAGATCGAGAGAGAAGTTGGGAGCAACAAGCCTCCTCTAGGCATTCCCTGGTTTTAACACTCAGAGTGGTGAGAGAACCTAAAGGAGAGGAAATACAAGAAAGGAAGTACCATCCAATGGTTACAGCAAGTCACTCAATCACTGGGACAATCTCATTAATGGTTTGAGATCTTGGTCGAGAATTTTTCTTGACTTACCGTTTACCGTGTTTTACAATTTACCATGATTTACTGTTTACCGTGATTTACTGTGTGCCATGTACCAATTTACCATGTGCCGCTTACTGTGTACCACGTTGGTTCTGGTAATGCACATGAGCAAAATGGCCGCCCCAGCTCTTCTGCACCTGCTCAGCCCTCTTCCAAGATAGTGCTGGCAATGTCGCCACCATTTTGGATAATTTACTGGGATTTTCAGGACAAGCCTGAGAAGCACGTTCTGATTGCATCAGTAAGCGGCACACAGTAAATCGGTATATGGTACACAGTAAATCACAGTCAGTGGTAAACAGTAAGCACGGTAAATGATAAATCAAGTAAAATCTTGACCGAGAACATGTCGAGAACTGGCAGTTTTCTCGATAATGAATTCTTCCTAAAAACAAGTCGAGACCTGTTACTCTTAGCGAGAATCAAGAAAAAACTGAAATCCAGTTTCTGCCCTTCTTATAACCCTCTCTCTTGTCCTCCTCAGTCATTTTAATTTCTAACCTTTTTAGCCACTGCTTACAGGGAAGTCGTTCTGTACCCACGCCAGGAGTGTAGATACTAGGGATGGGGAATTCAGTTTCAGATTAATCCAAAACTGTATTTTAGGCCCTTGTAACGACAGATCCAAGTTTCAGATCCATATTTCCCCAGCAGGCTTCCTCCCTGCAGCATCCTCCCTGCTCCAGATTGTGCATATACAAATGGCCATTGGGGCTGTTTTGGACTTGTGCAAAATGGCTGCCATCCTTAACCAAAATGGTGGCAGCCAAAATGACTGTGCTGCCATTTTGGTTAAGGGCTGTGGCCATTTTGTGGCATGCACAAAACGCTCCGGTAGCCATTTTGCTAAAACGGTTTCTTCCCTTAACCAAAATGGCAGCAGCGTCATTTTGCTCACCTCCATTTTAGTTATGGGTGGCAGCCGTTTGTACATGCGCAACATGGCCCCGGTAGCCATTTTGCACAAGTGTGATCCGGAGCAAGGAGGGCGCTACAGTGGAAGAGTCTGCCAGATCCCCCCCACAGCAGCAGTGGTGCCTCAATCAAGCTCTCCGAGGCCAGTAAATACACTCCAGGGCCCCGGGGGATAGGGATGGGGGAAATTCAGACTCACTGTCCTGGGATTCTCCCACCCCCATTGATTTCAGTGGGAAAATAAATCTCTCATTTACTTAAATGGGAAAAACCAAAACCGTAAAACAAAAAACCTAAACTGAAATCGATAGGGATATTACAGATCTGAATCCAAAATGGATCCAAACCCATCATTTCACCCCAACACCCATCTCTAGTAAACACCATGGAATGAGGGGGCTCACGTGAGCTGAGACCCCAAACTTTGAGGGGGCCCTTTGCCAATAGGAATTTTTTAGAGGGGTAGAAAGCGAGGCCAGCACACCTTGCCCGCCTACTCTGAAAATTCCCTAGCAGTGCTCAGTTTGCTTGCCAGGGGCCCTGCCAAGTTGGAAGTGTTCTGAGTGGGCAAGGGAGAAGTTCTGGTCCCACCCACCCTTCTGACTTCCATCCTGGCTGGGTAGCTGCTGCTTTGGAGGCAGGGGCCCACTGGGAGCTGGGGCAGGGCTACTTTCCTGGGGAAGTCGTGCCCCCACCCTGTAGACTCTGTCCCCCATGCCTTTAGTGGGATCCATAATTGGAACATGAACCTGGACCTACCACAGTCTCGCTAGGCCATTGACCCCTGTCATGGGGACATGGGGGTAACACACCCATTTGGTGGGAGATGACACACATTTTGGGGATACGTGTAATGTAATATAAAGGGTTCACATATTGTAAACTCAGTTGGAGCAATATAATGAAACCAGTTGACAGACTGGGGGAAGATATTCCCTTTGTTATAACAAGTGGGCAGTTTATTGCCAAGCAAGGGCCAGATCTGCCCTACCACCTTGTGACAATAGCCAGGAGACAGAG
>QEPC01009472.1:6514873-6556137 GCA_003113815.1 Sphenodon punctatus | reverse complement strand
GGGAGGAGGGGTAGAGTGGCCAGGCAGGGGTGGGGAGCGGGGTAGTTTGTTGCTTGTGTTTTCTTCCTAGACTTCAGCAAACCACAGAGCACCTGGCTCGGCCCTCTCAGGGCCACGCCGGGAAGAAACTAACCCCCCCCCCAAACAATGTGCATACACAAAATAGCCACCATGACTGTTCATAGTGGCTGGCGCCATTTTGGAAAATAGCCGCACATGTGCAGAGCGGCCGTGGTAACCATTTTACACATGCACTTTGCTTTTGGGCGGTTAGTTTCTTCCCTGCATGGCCTTCTCGGGGATCGCTGGAGTCTAGGAAGATGGCAGGCGTGTGCTCTTCCCAGGATCCCCTTCCACATCAGCTGTTGGGGTGGAGGAGCGTGCCCCCCCCAGCTGCATATGGGCAGTGGGCCAGATCCTGCAGTGCAGGGTTCAGAGCCTCCAGCTGCTCCAGCCATGACAGCGACTGCAAAATGGGCCTGGTCACCCGCCTTCCCCCTGCTCATGTGCCTGACTCCTGTGCGGATTGGGCCCAGGCAGCTCATCCAGCTGCAGCCAGGGTGTGTAGCAGCTATTACCTGTTGTGTGGTTGTGTCACAGGGTGTGTGTGTCAGCTGTTACCTGTTTTGAGGTTGAGTCGCAGGGTGTGTAGCAGCTATTATCTGTTGTGCAGCAGGGTGTGAGACAGAAGTATCCTGTTTTGAGATTGTGTAGCAGGGTGTGAGGCAACAATTGCCTCTTGTGAGGTTGTGTCACAGGGTGTGTGCCAGCTCTTACCTGTTGTGAGGTTGTGTAGCAGGGTGTGTGTCCGCTCTTACCTGTGGTGTGGTTGTGCAGCATGGTGTGTAGCAGCTAGTACCTGTTGTGAGGTTGTGTAGCAGGCTGTGAGGCAGCAGTTGCCTGTTGTGAGGTGTAGCAGGGTGTGAGGCAGCAGTTGTCTGTTGTGAGGTTGTGTAGCAGGGTGTGAGGCAGCAGTTGCCTGTTTGAGGTTGTGTATCAGGGTGTGAGGCAGCAGTTGCCTGTTGTGAGGTTGTGGAGCAGGGTGTGAGGCAGCAGTTACTTTGGCAGTTGTGTCGCAGGATGCGCCGTGGCAGTTACCTGTTGCCGGGCCGGGTAGCAGAGCCGCACTGTTGTGTCACTGGTTTTCCCAGCTGGATCAGAGTGCCGTGCTGGCTTCCTAGTGCAACCCTACCGCGCGTGATATTTATTAGGGCCGAGGAATTCAACCCTGACACTTTAAATCTTCATCTCTTTGTTCACGTTCCCTGCTTGGCCAGCTGTTCCAGGACACATCCGCTAGAGGGCTTTTGACACAAGGACCACTCCGAGGACAGGGCGGTGGGTGGGGGTGTCATCCAATTCCACCATTTGAAAAGGAACAGACAGACAGACAGACAAACAGAAGGAAAAATGACCAGGCTTCAGAAATTTGTCCTTGGCGCAGCTAGCAAAGGAAGACAAGGGGCTGGAGAGAGTTAGAAAAGCACAAGAAATGTACGAATTAATCTACAAATCAACCGTTTATTGTTATTTATTCCATTACATATACCAAAAAAAGGCCAAACAGAAAAAACTGTCGAATCTTGTCAGGCTCTGGTTGAGTCAGAGGCCCCTAACTCCGGTGGCAACAACCCCTTTTTCAAGCATTCGCATGAACACAAAACAGTTCCCCCTGGGGAGGCTGCCATATGGGTGGAAACAGGCATGACGGTAGCCTGCTTTAGCCCACGGTAGCCCACCTTAGCTCACTTGCATGTCGGGTTGGTCACCATCAGATGTTTGCCTGCTACTGTCCCAGGACGGGTTGCCAGCCACTAAGGGATGCGTCAGGCGGCGAAGGTCAAAACGCAACCTGGGAGAAAGCCCAGCCACCTGGGCTAACAAACTCCCTCCTGTCTATTATGGGCCTGCCCAGCCTCACTGCGGTGTGAGATCGGCCTGAAGGAGCACTGTGCACTCTGACCCCACCAAACAGCTGATTGGGCGGGGAGCTGGAGGGGCACACGCGCCCGGCACCACCGAACAGCTGTTCGTCAGGGCCAGGGTGCATGCCATTCCTCTGGGCCATCCAGTCAGTTGGTCGGTGGAGCCAGGGTGCACATTGCTCTTTCGGGCTTCCCCAATCAGCTGTTTGTCATGGTTGGGGAGCATACGGCTCCTCCTAACTGCCCCCCCCCCCCGATCAGCTGTTTGTCATGGCTGGAGAACGCAGCGCTCCTCCTGACTCTCCCCATCAGCTGTTTGTCATGGCTGGAGAACGCAGCGCTCCTCCTGACTCTCCCCATCAGCTGTTTGTCATGGCTGGGGAGTACACCACATCTCCTGACCTCCCCCCCCGATCAGCTGTTTGGTGGAGCCAGGGTGTGCGCACCGAATAACTGTTGGGGGGCCCAAACATGTGCACTCCCCCAGCCCGAATGCACACACCCAACAGCTGATGGGGGACCCCTGAGGACGGAGCCCCCCTATCAGCTGTTCGGTACATGCCCTCCCGCCAGATGAGAACCTGTCCCCCCCATCAGCTGTTGGTGGCAGCCCTTCTCAAAGCCCAATCCTACTGAGCCGAATTGGCCCTGGAGTCCTGTACCATGTGGACAGCTCTGTCTTCGGGGCGTAAAGGGACCTGTACCGGCAGCCCCTATGTCCGGGTTACCACTGCAGGGCTGCTTGTGTGAACAGCCCTCCCCGCCAACCCAAGGACTGGTCCTGGGGTGGCCTGGGGAGGTGTCTCACAGCCATCACATCTGTTTTCACTCGATCTGAACAGCATTCGGCATTAGGGGTTAGTAGGTGACTTACCATACATAAGAAAACCCTTTCCCCCTTCACACAGTTACTACTCGCCCTCGGGGTAAGAGTACGTTCTGCTCTTTGTTCACGAATACACCCTGCAGGTAATCATCCCCCACTTCGCTTTAAGTGCTTCATGTGAATGCAGTGTGGCAGTTACTCCCTGAGTAAGCTTCTGCTGCCAGGAGCGGGGGGACTACTATTCACATGTCACGTTGGCAAGACAGGAGTCACAAACTGGGGTCATTGTTCCAGTTTTTCAAGCAGCAGCTGCCCATGTTTTAACAAGCACAAAGACTCGTTCAGATGAGCATGCAAACACAGGTTTAGGAGCACAGCACAATTTAGCATGTGAAAGACCTCACAAGCGAGAGGAATCCTGGTCCCAGTTTCCCCGGGATATGCTTCCTTCTGGTCTCAGTGTGAACGCCCTGGATGATGCTACATGCTAAGCTTTGGGTGTTACTGGACTGAGGGACTCCGAGGTTGAATCCTAGCTCCTGCAGTCCAAGGTGCAGGCCGAACGCTGAGTGCGAATCCCGGCCCACTTCACACAGCGCTGCCATTGCTCGTTGGGTAATGCAACACGACAGGTATTTTTTTAGTAGCAAATTAACCCCTGTCTCATCACGCCAGTGAGCATCACTTAAGAAAAAATAAAAATATCGCAACCAATTAGGGTCCTGCCAAGTCTTGACAGATCTCCCAACGGGATCGAACCCTGAGTGTGGCGGGGTTGGGGCAGGGGGTGTAGCCATCGCTGGGTCAATCTGGAAATGGGGGGGGGAGGGGACAGCGGTGTGGTTCTGAGTTGGGGGGAGGCTGAGGGTTTCTCATTCAGATAGAGCCATTAGGCTCCCATCTGACTCGGCGTGTGGGAGAGCGATGACGCGGCTTCCAGGCTGTAACGAGGTGTAATGCAAGGCCGTGGAGTCGCGATGCAGGGAGCAGGCCGCTTCCTGCGGAACGGCAGCTTAAACCCATCTGCCTCTCTGGGAAATCCATGAGTGGCTTTTACATAAGCAAATAGCCTGAGATTGCAGCGAACACGTAGCCTTATTTTTATCACCCGGAGCTGGCTCTGGCTAAAGAGCAGCTCCCCCGGCTCGGCCCTTTAACCTGCTGCGCCCTGGCCTGTGAGCTTGCAGACGCACACATGTGCCGTGCACACACCCATGAACACACACCCAAGAATGCACACACAGACACTTGCTTAAGCACACACACAGATTCTTGCACACATATAAGCACAAGGGATGGGATTCTGGGGAAAATTTCGGTTTCGGTCAATTTCGGTTTCGGTTTTCATGAATTTCGGTTCTTTTTTCGCTTTCGCTGCTATCGGATCTTTTGCATTGATTTTTGTACCAGATTTTTAACATTGCTTTTTTTAATGGGGGACAAACCGCAATGTTAAAAATCCGGTATAAAAATCAATGCAAAAGATCCAATTGTACCGAAACCGAAAAAGAAACGTAATTTCGGATTAATCTGAAATGGCCATTTTCGGGTACTTTCGGTTTTATCCTTAAACCGAAATTCCCATCCCTAATAAGCACACATGCACACATGCACATATGCGCACTCGGAGACACACACAGACACATGCACAAAGATGCCCACAGATACACACACACACACGTGCACACAGAAGACACAGATGTAAGCACACACAGGCACATGCAGAGACACACACATAAGTGCACGCACACAAGCAGACACACATGCGCACACACAGAGAGACACACACGTACACACAGAGTGTTTTTAAATAAGGCTGGTGGGGGGAGTTCGTGTCCACGGAGTGGCACACGAGCAGCCACTCAGATGGAGGGCACGGGGAGGGATTCTAACAGGGGCTCTAAATGTGGCCGCCATGGACCATGGGGAAGTGCGCTAGGCTGGCCTTGGAAATTGACATGTCCCAGTCATGAGCGCTAGAGAACCCAGGCTCCACAGCACTCACAGCCAGTTCCCTTGACTTACAAAAGCCGTGTCCCCCACCCACAGTGGCTCTGAGCAGGGCCGGGGCGCTGTCTTCTGGCACGGCTGCCTGCCCCAGCTCATACAGGCAGGGGATGTGCGGGTGCCCATTGCTACACACTTATTTTACTCGCCCCGCAAGGCGCGCTCCAGATGTCTTGGTAGTGCGCCGTGAGTGGCTATGGGTGGGCCCTGAGTGGCTCATGGGGGAGTGTGCATCCCCCTACTTCTCCTTCAAACAGGCAGCCAAGTGAAAGCATGCACGGAGAAACACACGCATACGCACACAGAGATACTTGCACAGAGACGCACATGTAAGCTCACACACTTGGGCCACCTTTAGACATGCCCCCCCCCATGTATATTTGAGCTGCGGGGGGGAATGAGCAGCCCAAATATGCATGTGGATCGGCTTGCTGGCAGAGATACGCGGGATGCAGAGCAGGAAATCAAACTCTACATCCGTGCGCGTCTCTGCCAGCAAAGCCACGCCGGGGGGAGAGGGGGATTTCAGACCGGATGATCCCCATGCATATTTGGGATGCGCATTCCCCCCTGCCCCCGCAGCCCAAATATGCAGGGGGGGGCATGTCTGAAAGTGGCCTGACAGTGCATCCCTGCTACCCAGGTGAGAAGCTTTCCTCTCTCTTTTCTGTGGCTTAGCTGAGGGGGGGAATTGAAGCATCCCAAAACAAGGCAAACCTAGTGTCCTTCCTGTCCCTGGCAGCCCTGCCATTCTTCAACCAGAGTTGCCTCTCACTCCCTAGTGCTCTCCCTGTGCCAGGTCAGCTTCCCGGGAGGACGTCACTGGATTGTCTGCCAAGCTGCATAATTAAACACCATTGCAAGTGACTTCTGTGAGCGTGCAGGATGCGATGAGGTTAACTCTCTGTCCAGCGTGCCTGGGATTGGTCATGGATCATTGCTTCCCAGCAGCCCGGTGGCTGATTCTTCACACGGTGAAATACTTTCCGCACGTGTTTGCCTACATCTCCCGTGACTCAGACAGAGCCTTGGTCAGAAGCTGAGCAAGGCCATGCCTGGTCGGCACGTTGCTGGAAGGATCTCTGAGTGTTTTCCTTTCCTCACTGGCTTTACGAGAGGTTAAACAAGTTCCCAGAAAAAACAGGTATACCTCTTGAATTTCCAGTACCTGAATCAAACCGAATATTTTGTGTACTTTTCAGTACCCAAACTGGTTTTTGATTGTGTACCCAAAATACAGAAACACCAACAACCAGTATACCAAAATACTGGTTTTCATTCCCAATTCCTTCCCAGAGTTTGGGATGGGGGGTGGGGGATAATATTTCAGGTTTGGGGGTAATTTTGTGTATTTGAAAAATCGGTAACCAACATTTTGGTTTTTCTCATCTTCGAACGCTAGTCAGGTAATGATTTGGATGCCCGAAATAGTACCTCAAAATGCAGGTATTATCTGCGATACCAAAAGGAGGCAACTGCTCCAGTTGGGATCTGACTAGCCTAGGTGCAAAGAGCAAAGACTGAGGGCATTGTGCTGTGCTGAGGGCTAACCGGACCATCCCTCCGGCACTGAAAGAGCAAGCTCAGGGATCAGCGATGGATCCATAGCATAGATCCATGATATGGACCTTCCCCTTCCTCCCCCCGCCCCAGCCCGAACAGCCCCGTAAAAGGCAGGGTTGCCAGAGATGCAAATCTTTCCAGCACACTTACCAAAAATACATATTGCAAGCCCTGCAACATGCATTTTGCATAAGTATCCTGGCAAAGAACTGCATCTCTGGCAACCCTGCCTTAATCATTCCCCTTCAACTCCTACCGGAGGGTTTCACTAGTTTTCAGAAGTGATCCGCAGGAGGGGAAACGTTCTCCACCCCTGTTCTAGCCCCTTTGCTGCTACCCCCCCCCCCTCTTTCTTATCTCCCATATTGGCTGTTAATTCACACCGTGCTGGAAGGGGCTTGCAGTCACTCCAGGCCACCGCAGAGATGGAAATCAGCAATAAGGAAACTCATCACAACCCCTCGGATCCCCAGAAAGCCTCTGATTGATTTTCAAATCCTGCCAGTTAACCTAGCCATGACTCAACCTGCCTTTGCAATCATCTCCTGCCATGCCCTCTCCCCTCTCCAGGATGTTATCGTCCGATTAACCCCTTCCTTGGGGATCTAGACTCTCCAGAACAGCAAGACGTCTAGGAATTACGTAGCCCTGCACCTGAGCTAGATTCCTATTTGGCCAGCCAAGTTTTCCAAGTTTGGCCCATCTTGACTCAGGCTCCCTGGCAGGGAGGGTGAAGGCGTGGCGGGAAAAGTGTGTTATAATAAATATGTTTTGTCCTATTGCCCCATGTTGTGGAAGGAAGGCTCAGTGCTGGGAGTGAGTCTTTAAAGAACAGAGCCTTTTTGAGATGCGTAGGGGAAACTACAAAGATTAATTTGTAACAAGAAGTGCCAGAGCTCAAGAAATCCTGTCCAAACAGATAGTTAATTCTATAATGGTGGTAAATCACCCAAATTCCCAATATCTAATCAGATAACCGATTGGAAACCACATACCTCAGCGGCTAATCGATGAACCAAAATATGGATTAATACTACTTGGCCATAACTGAGTAACTAATTTGCCATTTTCCTCGGGTCTGTCATTTCCAATTTACTTCCAGGCCAATAGTAAAGCTGCATCCAGCAGAACCAAACCAGGTATCCAATGCAAAACCGAGTTAAACCTGAAATCATAGTTCAGGGGTAAACAGGAGAGGAATTATAACCAAATGGAACCAGCCAGTAATAGCAGCATGGACGGGAAAGCCGTACAACTGAAATGGGGAGCAGAATAAGTGTTTTCTTTTCACCATGTTTTTGGTTAGGCTGTAGTTGACCTGAGCAGCATCTGGCATAACGTTTGAGCAAATTATTTTTTTACAGTTTTGGTTATCTTATTCATTTTCATTTTGCTTTTGGAACTTTTCCCCATTTTCGGACATTTCCAGTTTCCAGTCATTTCCAATTTTTTCATTTTTTCCAGTTTTCAGTCACGTCTGGTTTTTGGTTGTTTCTGGTTGTTCCCGTTTTTTTTTTTGTTTCTATTTGGGGGTGGTTTTGGTCGTTCCTGGTTTTTGGTCATTTCGTGGTTTTGGTCCTTTCCGGTTGTTCCTGGTTTTCAATCATTTCTGTTTTTCGGTCATTTTCACCATTCATAATGAAAATGTGTGGGCTAAAAACTAGAACTGGACAAACCAATGTCTGCAAGGAATGGAGGGATTGAATGAAAGGCACAAACACCACAAAAATGAGTAATTGGATGAAGAGGAGTTGCCGGCGTTCAATACCCATTTCATTTATTTTGGGCCAAGTCAGTCGGATTTGACAAATTTGTTCCTTTCTGTGGAGACTGGTTTCAGCTCTAGAAAATGGCATTGTGGCAACATGGTAAATAGTAGTATGGTAATGCAATAATGTAGTTAAGCCATCGGCTAATAAGTGGTTGCCACTGGGTAACCGATCAGTATCAGTTTGCGTCAGTGGGGAATGCTGAGGGGGAAAGAAGGGACCTCTCAGCCATTCTCCAAATACGAGGAGAGCGAGGCTCGTCCTTGAGGTCCGAGGGAATGGAACAGGGAAGTGGAAGTCTTGTGGAGAGGATCCAGAGGCCAGGAGCATAGCAGCAAGGATTTACAAGTAAGGAGGATTGCGTCAGGAAACAAGGAACAGAGCTGCTAATGATTACAAGGGGGCAGGATTTGGACCTTGAAAGTCAGGGTTTGAATCCTGCCCTAGACATGAACCCCCACAGCAACACAGGCAGTCCCAGAATGGGGGGCCCCAGGAGCTCGGGACCAAGGCACAGCGGGAGCCCACACGGCACAGCAAGTCGACTGGGAATGGTCCTGGAGAAACACGCGGACCCCACACCCCGGCGAGGGGGTGATGGAGGGCAGGCAGGAGAGCCGGTGCCGCGCTGCAGGTCCAAGGCCCCAAACCCCCCCCCCCCCGCCAGAGGAAGCCCGGATCATGACCATCTCCCCCTTCTATGCCCGGATGTTCCGAGGGGACTTTGCTGACATGGGGATGACCTGGATAGAGGGGGTACCGATGCCCCCCTGATCCTGGGCGATCCTGCCTATCCCCTCACCCGGTGGCTAATGAAGGTGTACCCAGTCACATGCAACCCTGTGGAGGCGCTATACAATACCCGTCTGTGTTCCAGCAGGACCATGGTGGAGCGAGCCTTTGGGGCCCTCAAGCAGCGTTGGAGAACCCTCGCTGGCCGGCTGGACTACACTGTGGAGACCTCGGCCCTGGTGATTGGTGCCTGCTGTGTGCTGCACAACGTGTGCGAGATCAAGGGGGCAGCCCTGGAATACCCCGAGCCCATCCGACCCCCGGCCCGGTGCCCCTGTACGTGAATGCTGAGAACCCGAGGGAGTACCATTATGCCAAGTGCATCCGGGATGCCCTGGCAAGGCATATCAGCTGGGAGGCTGAGGCATGAGGGCTTCCGCAACCTGGCCCACCCCCCGGGGGTCTCTGGGCCGGCCCCTACATGGGAGGTGATCCAACCCCCCACCACCCCACCCCTGTCGCCCAGTAATGGGCACGGGAGGCAATATAGAGCTAAACACATTTATTTCACCCACATGTACATTTGCACCCGACCCCTCTCCCTCCACCCCTGCTGGCCCCCAGCCCCTACAGTGCCACCACCTCACACTGCCCTCCCCCTTCCACCCCTTCCCCCCCCATCCCCCACGTTTCATGGGTCGCCCCCTTGAGCGTCCAGTGGTTGGCACCGAGCCCTGTGAGCTCCCCTCCCCCCCACAATCCATGTCCCCAGGAGTGTCCTGGGCTGCCTCCTGGGCCGGAGGCACAGCCGGTGGTTGGGGGGAGGAGGGGCCCTGGATCCAGGGGCGGCCCTGAGCAGCTGCACCCTCCAGAGGGCAGGGATGACCGGGAGGGATGCGCGGCCCCTGCAGGCGTGGGGCCGGTTGCGGAGGGGGTGGGGGCACCGAGGGCCCCGGCATGGGACCCTGGGAAGGCAGGGTGCCTGGAGGGGCAGCTGCCATCTCATAGGCACACATGGTGCCTGCGTGCAGGAGCAGGGAGGTCCCAATATCATGGGACCTGTCCATCTTTGCGGAGTGCTCCCGCACCATTCCTGTGATGGCCTGCTCCAGCCGCCCGAGGGCTTCCACCTGCCTGCTGTGCCCCTGGCGCTTCTGCCTCCGCTCCAGGTGCACCTCAGCCTGGAGTCTCATGTCCTGCACCTCCACTCACTCCAGAGACCGCTCGATGGCCGCCTCCATCCGGTCCATGGCCGCTATCATCCTCTCCCCCTGTTCCGCCGTGGTTTGGACGATGTCCTCTGCCTGGTCCTCCCTCCTCTGCCGAACCCATGCCCGGTGCTCCCTCATGTGCTGGGCTGGGGACACGGGCCCTGGAGACAGTTGCTGTTGGGGTTGCCCTGTAGGGTAAAGGTAGGTGAGTCACCAGCCAGCCCGGGAGCCTGCCCCCGGCCCTGGGAGGGGCCCGGGGCTCCAGGGCCCCCCAGGGGTGTCGCCCAGCCCCTTCCCACCCCCCTCCCCAGCCCCTCACACCGCCTACGAGCGTCCCGGGTCCCCCTCCCGGCGCCCCAGTGGGCCCTTCCACCTGGACCGTGTGCCTCACCTGGTTCCTCCACCTGCTGCCCGGGCTCCTTGGTGCTGGTCTCCTTGGCTGCCTGGGTCTGGTGCCAAGGTGTTCCGTGCCCTGTGGGTGAAGGGAGGGGTTGTTGGTGTAGGGGGGTTCGGGTGGGCGGGCGGGGCCTGGGCCCCCTTCCCGCCTTGTCTGTGGGGGTTGGGGCTGGCCCCGGCCCGTTCATCCCCCCTTGACCCCTGCCCCCGGGGTCCCAGTCCCTCTCCCCTCCTGGTCGTGCACTTACCCTCAATGTCGGTTTCCAATCCTTCCAAGGCCGGCCCCTCGGTGTGGGATTGCTCCCCCAGGGACCACTGGCTGAGGGTGATGAGGGTGCCGGTCTCGGACTCCACCTGTCCGGCCTGGGGGTGGATGCTCTCTGGGCTGCTGTCTGGGGGGGGGCCTGCAGGTTTTGGAGGTCCCGGGGCATTCCTCCTGGGGGTTCAGGGCCCTGGAGCATGTGCCTACCTGGGGGGCAGAAAGGGGAGGGGGTACCTCAGCCTGTTCCCTGCCCTGGACCACTGCACTCCCCATGAGCCGTGAGGCAACTATGGACCCCTTCATGTGGAGAATGCGATCCAGGGCATCATAGAAGGGGGCGATCTGGGCTCCGTGTCTGGATCATCGATTGTTGTCCCTTATGGCCTTGTATCCCCTCTTCAGCTCTTTGGCCTTCGAGCGGCACTGTGCCACGGTGCGCTGGTGACCTGCCGCCCCCATTTCCCGCACTATGTCCTGGTAGACATGCTCATTCCTCTGGTTGAGCGCGAGCTCCAACTAGTACTCCAGGGTCCCCCATATCCTAATGAAGTCCTGGGTCTCCTGCAACCCCCACTGGCCCCCTCTGTGGTAGGGCTTTCTCGCCCGTCTCCCCTGTGGGTACTCCTCCTCCTCCACCACCACCTCTTCTACCGCCTCCTCCTCCACTTGGGCTGGGCTGGTGTCCTCCGCGGGCTCATCCACCCAGGCTCATTTCCATGTCTGCGGGACACAGGGGAGGGGGGATTATGGTTGGGTGTGGTTCTGGCCCTTCTGCCGGCTTTCCCCCTTTCCCCCCCTCTCTTCTGGGGGCCCGGGCAGGTACCCCTCCTTGGTGCCCCTGTGCTGCCTGGTCCCCTCCCCTTGGTTCCCATTACCCGTTTCCGGGGTTCCTCCTCCCCCGGTCCGGCTGATGTCCCCAGGGCAACCTGTCCCAGCTGCTGCAGGTGTTGCCCCTCCACCTCCTCCATCCTCAGCATGACCCCCACCTCCCCCTCCTCCGCCTGCACTTCCTCCACCACTGCCACTGCCTCCTCCTCCTCCACCCTCGCTCTCTCTCGCACCGGTCTCTTCCACCTCCTTCCTAGCTCCATCCCACCACTCTTCCCTGCTGCGGTTTGCCCTTTAAATCTCCCTCCGGTGGCTGTGTTATTGCTGGTTGCCTGGCAGCGACGCTGCGTGCTTTGTCCCCAGCTGCGGATCATTTTCTTTGATTCCGGCTGGTGTTTGCCATCCAGACGTTACTTTTTGTTGTTTCCCAGTGGGAATCTCTTTGACCACGCTTTCGGAGATTGTCTGGCGGGGCGCCCCGGAAGCGTGGTTGAAATTGACCCCATGTGGGTATTGTGAACATGGTGAACATCTGGCGGCCGCCAAACAGACGTTCAGGGCGCTTTGGCCCCACCGCAAGATTGAGCGTGGTTCACTGTGGTTGAGCGTGATCTCGTAACATCTGAAAATACCCCAAGAGGCCAACACCTCTGACTCCCAGATCTAGGGTACTTCCTGGCTTGCTATGTTGGTCAGCTTGACCCCCCGGGCCAGTATTCTTTCGCTGTGCCTGGCTGATGAAGGTCCACTCCTTCTGTGCTGGAGACACTGGAAGCGGCGAACCTGATATCTGCCCGACCTTCCTCACTGGCCACCAGTCCGATCCCTGAAGAGGTGAATGCAAGAATGGGAAAGTGCCCCCGTACTGGGTTCCTAAGCATGGGGGGAATGGTCCTGGCAGTCAGGGTCAGATTTAGGGGCAGGAAACCTAGGCGCCAGGTTCGGGGCACCGGGCTTGGGGGGCACCTGTTAGGGCTGAAGCAGCAACTCCTGTTTCTGCGCCAATATTTTATTCTGCCACTTCAGAATTGCCCACGACTTTCCGCAGCTTTTCCACTGGCATTTCGCTAATTCCGTGCCCTTTGCTTTGCGACGTCGGAATTATTGGAAAGTGTCAGAAAGTGTCAAAATAACCTCAGAAAGTATCAGAATAATCTCGGAAAGTGTCAGAAGAAAGATTGTTCTGCTACTTTTGCACCGTGACCACATGTCGGAAAGTGCCAGAGGCAACTGTGGAAGCTCGCAGACAAAAGTAGTGGAATGAACTTCTTTATCGCACTGTGCCACTCACTGCAGAAGAGCTCTTTCCATCTGAAACAGCTACCGTGGTGGATTGCCATTTCAGCCCTAGCGCCTGTTCAACAAGTTCCTATTGAACAAATGGAGGGGAGGCACCAAAGACGCAGCTCATCTGGGATGCCATTTGGTCCCAGGTGAGAGTTTGGTGGTTACCACAAAATCTGACAGTTACTGATATTTGCATGGATACCCTTGTCACCCATGTTCTGCCAGTGCCATGATGTCACCAGCCTTTGTTCCTGCACTTTCTTTGCCAGCCTTCACTCAAGGCTGGGATGAGATTGATGGTGGCTGAGGTTGGTCCTGCTGCTGCTGCTGATCACCTATTCAGGGGCTAAAACCCTCTCGTTGCCTAACAGCCAATGGGGATCAATAGCAGCCCCCTCCCTGCCAATCTGCAGGAGCTCCAGCCTTGTCAGAGGAGAGGGTAGGGCTGACATTGGCTCACTCCACCTTGGACGGGCTAGCAGCAGTGACAGGGTCTGGAAGTGATGTCAAGGCCGAGCCCTGGCACCGATTCAGCCTTGGGGAGCTCCTGGAACAGTCACAGATGTGTTTATTTTGAGCTACTGCCATATGGACTGGGAGGCGAACAGAGGCACAGGGGGTGAAGGGTCTGGAAGCAGAAACATAACAGATCAAGAGGGTCACTGTGCCATTCCCTCCAAGCAGATTGTGTTGATGCCAGGGGCTGAACAAGCATTCAGGAGCAGCAGGGCTCAGGTGCAGAAGCAGAGAGCTAGGACTCCTGGGTTCTTGGTCAGTGCTTTGCCTCAAAATCCTTGGGGTGTCAGGGCTCGCGGTCAGTGATACGCCGTTCGGGGTACCAGGCAACCCGGGCTGCGGTGCCACCATTGGGGAAGCCCCGAAAGACGACACCCAGCAGCGCAGGATGACGGACCGTGCGTGTCACACGCACCGCAGGATGCCAGGCAACCCAAGGCCCCGTTGCGTCGCACTGCGCGGCTGCGTCTTGGCCCTGTTGCAGGGCTCGGGAGCCGCCTCGCTGTACTAGCAACGGGGGCGGCTCCTACAGAGCACGGGGAAATTGGAAGCAGCTGGGAGGGGTTTGGGGAAAGAGATAAAATAGTCAGTGGGGCTTCCATTCCCCGCCGGTAATCACTTTGAGAGGCTGGCCCCTGGACTTCACGTATCTGGAGCTTGTGCTTGAGAGACTGTAGAGAAGAGTGTGTGTGTGTGTGTGTGTGTGTGTGTGTGTGTGTACTTGCATTGGGTGAGTTCCCCCCGCCCTATTTCCCCCACCAGTTAGTACATGAAAGTGGAAGAGTGAACCAGTGTGTGCGTATTTCCCTTCCCCTTCCCCTTCGGCATCCCGGACCCCCTCGGTTGTCTCCACACAGACCCTGGAAATCCTCAGCTAAGGGCTCAAGTGTGTGTGAGGACAGCGTGTTTCTGATTGTGCCCCATTTTCCTTTCCCTTCCCACGGGAACATCCTCTCTACCCTGTGATGATCTGGGTTGCTCTTCCTTCAGGAGAGATCGCCCGAACACAATCCTAAGGGTCTTTCAATACCAGGGCGGTTCCTTTTGAGTCATGGAGGGAAGAGGTGGTAGGAGCAAGGCTAGAGATCCACCTTACCCCTACCTCCCATTCCCTCCTAACATGGGGAAACTGCCATACTGTTGTGTGCCTCAGTTTCCCTGTTCGTAGAATATGCCTATAGTTTTGAAGGACAGAGGTGAGACCAGTGTTTAATTTGGGGAGGGGGGGAGTTGCCAGGCTTCACGTCTCCCCCCATCTCCTTTTTTGACCCACAGCAGAAATACAGGCGGGTGGGTGAGTATTCAGAGAGGCTGTGAGAGATGCCCAGCCAGGCTTCTTGACTCCACCAATCCCTATTTTGCCAACCCTTCCTGAGAGCCAGATTGAGCTTGCAGGAGGCATTGATTAGCTGTTTTGCACCACTGATCTGCCCCTAGAAATAGAGAAAGTAGGGTTTGCCATGTTCATCTTGGGAGGTCCGAATGCTTGCATTCCTTCCCCAACTGTAGTTGATCCAATAAAAGAGATAACTTTACTACTTTGTCTCTATTGCCTAGAAAAAAAGACACCAGCCTCGCAGATCTTTAGCGAAGAGTATTATTTTTCATGACTGGCTGGCCACCATGCTTAGAACACCAGACATGACGTGAGTTCCCTTCCCCGTCGCCTATCAAAATGGATTTGAACTTCCATTCAGTGTCTCTTAAAGTCTTAGTAAGCCACCAGCAGAATCAGACACTGACGGAGAAACACAAGCGTCCCATAATGACCTGATTGGCGGGCATGAACTTGAGTATATTGACCTGATTGGCGGGCATGAACTTGAGTGTATTGACCTGATTGGCGGGCATGAACTTGAGTGTATTGGCCTGATTGGCGGGCATGAACTTGAGTGTATTGGCCTGATTGGCGGGCATGAACTTGAGAATATTAAACATGGACTCATGGAGAGCTCTGATTGGCTGGCTGAGGAGAGGAGGCGGGAGTCTTGTGTGCACATGTACAGTTCTGCTTGGTTCATTATACAGTCCCGACCTCATCGAACTGGTTTGTTGGGCGTGCTGACAAATGATCTGACTGGTTAAGAACTGATCTGGAACTCAGGAACTCTTTAGTAGTAGTAGTAGTTTTATTTCTTGGCTTAGCCATGGAACTCTTTGAAGTGTTTTCCCCTGATTTCCTCAACCTTTTGTTTGGTGCATCTCACATGCTCATACTGAGTTGTTAAGAGTCCCTGATCTCACCAAGCATTCTAACTGGATGGCCATCAGAGTTTTGATTCTGCTCTCATCAACAGTGGTAAGCGCCCATTAATTTCAAGGGTGTAAGAGCAGACCTTTGGGTCTTTATCTAAAAAATCAGCCCAAGCCTGTCATACCATCATCTGCGGCCTACTGTACACAAGGGAACATGCCCCACACATGCTACTGCATGCACGGTTTGCACACAGGCCGTAAGCCCTGTGCCAGGGGTGAACATGACTTCCGCGCACACCTGCCACGGGGCGTGGGATTGGCCCCAATGTGGCCAGCACCATGCCCACAGACCACCCTGGTGTTCTCCAACTGAACTGATCAATTATCCCTTCGCATCTGGGTGACAGCCACTGAGCGTGAAACCAACCAGCAGTTGAACCCACTGTCTTCAGAGATGTAGCCCAGTGCCTTAACCACTCAGCCACTGCATCACTTAGCTCGCCAGGCAAATAAAATCATCCTGTTAACCACACACGGTAAGTGGCTTGACCTTGGTCTATGACAGAGGTGGCCAAAGTTTCCTTATCCCAAGAGCTGCATCCATTTAACATTATGGGGCCAAGGAGCCACATGGGGCTCTAAGCCACAGTTTTCCTGCTTCTGATCTATGAACCATCAAATCTATGAGCATCTCGTACAGGGCCTCTTCAGAAGTTTCCTTTTTAGCCTTTAGAGGTGCAGGTCTTTAAATTGAGACATCTCCAAGATGGGAGTCATCATGCTTTGAGATGAAACCTCCTGCCTCAAAGGATTTATTATTATTAGTGATCATGTCTATAGCATTTCAGTGCTCAGAGTGCTTTATAGTCCTTATCTATTCCCCCCTCACACCAATCCTGTGAGGTTGGTCATCATTATTCACACAACTCTATCCCCTCTTGCTAACTTACTCCTTGTTTTTGAATGGGTGTTTGCCTCACCGGGTGAAAACAGACATGATGCTAACTCCACTTTAACATTTCTTACGCATGTTGCAGGGCTGCCTAGGGCACCAATACAGCCCTGCAACATGCATATGAAATGGTAAAGCGGAGCTAAAGTGGAGTTAGCATCATGTCTGTTTTCACCCACCCTGGAGCAATGCATTTACAGAGTGGCCAGTTCCCCTGAATTTCACTGCCTCCTCCTGGTGGTAATTCCCACAATGCAAAGAGCATGGAGGAAACGGTTTCCAATTGGGTACCCGAAATACCAAAATGTTGAAATATTGTCAAACCGGTATACCAAAATACCAGCTTCATCCTGATTTTTGTGACTTGCTGTGCAAGATTTCTGGAGGGTATTGTTTTTGGTTTTCAGGTAATTTCGGGTATCCGAAAAACCAGTGACCGAAATTTCAGTTTTCCAAGTATTCAATTATTATTTGGTTACTGACTCGGTTACCTAAAATGGTACCCAAAAATACGGGTATGACCTGCGGGTACTGAATCAGATACCAGTTTCAGCTCTATTCGATACCCGTTTTGTTTGTCTCGTTTGGATTTGACAGGTTTGTTCGTTTTCGTTTCCGTCCTATCCGAGTGAGAAAGCTGGGAGCCAGTACTCTTAGATTCCAATCCTGGTTGTCAGCTGCCATCTCATTTTTGGGCCTTAGACTAGTTTCCCCATTTGCAAATGGGAACCTGCAGCATTTTTACAACATAATAACGGGCTGCAAAACTTGCAGACAAATAGAGTCACATCCAGTAAAGTGCAGCCTGTGTACTATAGTCTGAATAATAATCTCTATCTCCTCCCAGCGACAGCTAGAGGCTAGGACGCTCCCTGCTGCACGTCTCACTCCAGGAGACTGTAGGAGAATTAAACTCAGCGTCAGAAACAAAATAAACAAGCAAAACTGCACCCAAAAAAAAAAAAAAAAAACGGAAAAAAAAGAAAAGAAAAGGGGGGGGGGGATTCTCCCCTCCTCCCTTTTCTCCATAATTCTAATTGTTCAAATTAATTCAGGTTCGAGCAGGAAGGAAGCACTCCCAGCGGCCCTTCACTGCTCCGATAAGGCTGAGTTGCTTGTGCCGTTCCCTCAGGCTCCCGGCTACCTGCCTCGCCGCCAAAAGCTTTGCACAAAACTTTGGCGGGTCCGTTAATGAGTCTCGTATGAAGCCGCAGGAGGGTCGCTGCATGCTTAATCAGCCCGGCCTGCCCTGAGCCACAAAGCCCATTCAGCGTTAAAAAAAACGTGAGTCAGACCCTCCAGCCACCCCGCTCCCAGAATCACGAGGTTCTTAAAAATAGTCAAATTGAGAATTTAAAAAAATCACTTCTGTAGCCCTTAAGGTTTCTTGTTGCTTATTAGTTACCATTTCTGCACCACTTGCAGCATCCAAAGTGCTTGGCAATCCGCATGTAGTTCAGCTTCACAGCAGTCCTGTGAATTATTATCATTATTCCCATTTTAAGGATGGGAAACTGAGGCTGAGATTTATTTTATTTTATTAATTTATTTATTTATACTCCGCCCTTCTCCTAAGGCTCAGGATGGTTTACAAAATAAGGAAAATATAAAATACATACATATATAAAAGTCCCCTAACAAAAAATACACCTCCAAACCCCTAAGAATTCGCCCCCATAACTGCCTACCAAATACTTGGCCAAAAGAAATGTCTTACACTACGTCCAGTGGATGCTCAGACTCAGGCATAGATGAACCTCCAGCAGAAGGGAGTTCCACAGTCCTGGGGTGGAAACCAAGAACACCTCTCTTGTTCAAGGCTACCCAGTGGGTTAATGGGTAAGACAGGATTTGAACCCTGATCTCCTAAAGCGCCAAGCCCAACATACATATCTCCTAATGTTTCCAGCAGCCAAAGATGGACAAGCCCCATCCCCTTGGCCAATAAGCCCCACCCCCAGCGAATAAACTCCACCTCCTCCCACCCTTACCTGCATGCGCACACACACCTCACAACCATCAAAGTGCATAAAGAAGGACAGGCGCTTTCCTGCTTCTCATTCCACTTAGTTCCTTGTCATTCCATCCTCTCCCCATTGTCCCCTCATGGGGCCACGATAGAGAGGGCCTTCTCGGTGGCCGGGCCGCGATTGTGGAACTCCCTCCCGGAGGAAGCCTGTCTGGCCCCAAGTCTGCTGGCCTTCCACTGGGCCTGCAAAACTTGGCTGTTCTCCCAGGCCTTCGGAGGAGGGGAGGGGGTGGGTTAAAAGTTGGGGCGGGGGTGTTTTGATTTTTTTGTAGGTGTTTTAATATTTTGTTTTGTGGTTATTTTAACTTATTGTTATTTTTGTGTGTTGTAAGCCACCCTGAGATGCCATGGGCATGAGGGGGCGGCTAATAAATAAATAAATAAATAAATAAGAGGTTTGAATTCCACTCTTTCTGTCTGTCTCTCTCTCTCCTGAAAGACGGACAATGGGATTCAGCACCCAAAGAAGGACGGTTGGGAGGTATAAACATAGTAGCTACTGGGCAACACTGTCCCTTAAGCTTGTCTCTTGTTTGCCTTTTCTCTGAAGCCAGGGGAGCTGACCACACAGACCTGACTATCCCAACCCTTCCCCTCCACAGCTCTGCCAGTGCCCTCCAGTACTGATCCCAGCTATCCCCACAATATTCAGCTGATTTCACCTCTCTCTTGCTCCATCGCCCCCTGCTACTCCACCCCGGAGGGCTCTTTTGGTGTAGGCACAAAGGCCTCAGGAGAAGAGCGGCTAGTGTCAAGTGCACTAAACCCCACACTAATGCAGAATGAGACAGGCCGGCCGCTGTTCTTAGCAGCTTCATTAGGGACACCAGAGTGAGGAAAGCGAGCGAGCAGTTGTGGAGAAGTAAGATGGATGGCCGCGAGGGGAAACTGGCAGACCCGTCCCAACGTCACCCAGCTGGTGTCAAGTCACTCGTGAGGAACAAGAGGAGAAGGGAGAAGAAATCAGGAAAGAAAGAGTCTGGTGATGAGGTGATTAAAGAGGGAGAAGTAAAAATAGGATGGAGAAGTGAAAGTATCTCTCTCTCTTCATTCCCCTCCTCTTCTGTAGTTCTCGGTCTGCCTAGCAAAGCATTGATCCCCCACTCTCCTCCCACACTTGCCTTTAGTCCATCCTTCCATTCCCTCGCTCAGCATGGGATCTAGGAGAGTTGGGGGTTCAGGGGAAAGGATCATGTGAGCCCATTCCTAGCCTAGGAGGGGTTGACGGACACCCGCCATTAGTAAAATTTGACTGTAATTCACTATGGATGTTCAGTAAAGTTCAACTTAATGTCCCAGCCAGGAGCAAGGGCTCCCTCCAACGCAGGCCCCGAGGTTCGGATCGGTTGTTATTTCTAACAGCCCCTATCCCCTTATCTTCATCCAAAACTCTGCTGTCAGGGTCATCCACCTCATTCATCGCTTCGACCACATGCAGCCCCTCCTCTCCTCTCTTTGCTGGCTCATCCTTCCTGGACGAATCCTGCAGAAGCTCCTAGTCTTCACCTAAAAAGCTCTTCACAACCTTGTTTCCCCCAACCTCTCTGCGCGAATTTCCCTCCATACTCCAGTCCGTGAACTCTGCTCCTCCTCTGTTCCCTCTCTTGCCCTCCCACGTTTCCCCTGCTCCCCTAACTGACTTCATCCCTTCTCCCTAGAGCCCCCCATGCCAGGAATTCCTTCCCTGTCCACATCCGCCTCGCCCCCTCCCTTCGGACCTTCAAATCCCTCCTCAAGACCTACCTCTTCCACTCTGCCCTCCCCAACTCCTCGCTCCCTCACCTAACTCCTGATACCTTCGATCATCCAGTACAATCTGTTACCTGAGGTCTGTGTACTCATATCCTCACCACACGGACCAGCCAGCCATCATTCTTGATGTAACCAAGCCAAGCTCGTGCACCTGGGACCTCGCATCCTCGTGAATGTTACACCCTTTGTCTCTCCCTTTGTTCCCCTTCCTTCATCTCCTCCCACCCCCCCTCTCAGATTGTAAGCCCTAGGGCAGGGACCGTGTCTATTTCATTACTTTGTAAAGCACCAGGTACATTGCTTGCGCTATATAAATGCTTGCTAATAATAATAATAATAATAATAATTAATAAGGGGTGGGAATATCGGTATTGGATAAACCAATAATCAGGTATATCGGATTAATCCAATAATCCGATAATCACCGGTATCGGCATACCAGATTTTTAACATTGGCCACTTTACCGATTTTTTTACATCATGGCCATTGAAGTGAATGGCCACAATGTTAAAAAACCAGTAAAGCGGCCAATGTTAAAAATCCAGTATGCCGATATCGGTAAATCTGATACCGGGGAAATCTGATGCCGGTAAATCCGGTATCCAGTATTCTCCCCGGTGTCCCATCCCTAATGAATAATAATAATAATAATAATAATAATAATAATAATAATAATAATAATAATAATAAATAATTAATAAATAATTAATAAATAATTAGTAATAATAGTTCATTTGTAGGGCCTGCCGCCAGAATTGTTGAGGGCTCTTCTCAGGCTGGGGAACCCAGGGTTTGAGGCCCTATTTTATGCCATTGTTTCTTGTTCTCATGTTACCAGCCCAAGTTGATCCCTGCTGCCATGGATTGAGTGACCCTGCAGGGGCCCAGCCCTCGGGGGCCTGAGCAGTAACCTCCCCTCCAATAATCTCTTTTTGGCCAGTACCGTAACAGCTTTTGTTCTCTTCTACCCAGCTCTCAGCAGCGTATAGGGAAGAGCATTCATTTCATTTTCTATTCATTATGCGAATGGCGCCCCACTGGTTTTCGTAACTAAGGATACAAAAACCAACAAATAAGTGAATGACAATCATTCACTTTCATTCGTTTTCATGTGCAGAACACATCCCATTTGTTTTTTGTTTTAGGGTAATTTCAGACGTTACGTTGGTGGCATTCACCACAGTCAACCTCAGTCAAACACGGACGGTGGTGAAAGAGCCGTGCACGTCTGTTTGCTCGCATCCAGATGTTCACCACGGTCAAATACGGGCCAGGGTGAACCTAACCACGCTTCATGAGGTCAGGACGGGAGGAGGTCCAGAAGTGTGGTGAATGTTCACCACGGCAGGGGTGAAGGAAACGTAACGTCTGAAGGGAAAACCCCGGCCGTGGTGGAAGGAAATTACTACGGGCAGTGGTGACGGCACGCAGTGCCTGCCAGGCAACCAACAACAAGCGGCACATGGAGGGAAATTTAAAGGGCAGGCAGCAGTAGGGGAACGTGGCGGAGCAGTCGATGGAGGGGAGGGTGGAGGAAACAAAGCAGAGGATGGAGTGAGAGGACAAGGAGGAGGTGCAGCAGCAGCAGCAGCAGCAGCAGAGATCGGACTGGGAGATAAGGCTGTTTGTTTACAAACAGCTCCTCCCCACGTGCTGATCAGAAGTTTGTTGCCTTGTAAAGAAAGTTCTTCAAGATGGCTCCCAACATTCTCACAACTGGGTTGTGCACGCTCGTCCTGTTCAAATAATAGACCACATGATGGTCTCGAGCTCCTCTAGTATAAAAAGTGCTCTCCCCCTCAGAATGACAGTTCCTTCCAACCCTTTCTAGAAACAGAAGGAAAAAATTCCATGCGAGGCTGGAAAGGTGGGTGTTGTGAGAATGTCCAGAGCCATTTCAAAGAACCTTATTTACAAGGTAGCAACCTTCTGTTCTTCTTTGAGTGGCTCCTCACATGCTTGTGTGATCAGGTATTGTTAATAGCATGCAGCTATTTTGATGTGGCCCAGAGGTTTTGTATGTTTGAAATATGTGAATGGGAACATGGCCGGGCGTGGCTTCTGCCGGGGACTGTGGCAATGGCCCCGCTATGTGCACCTGCTGTCGTTGCCACCCCCGCCCCCGATGGAAGCCCCTGCAGCTGGGTGTCGGGTACTCCGGGCCCATCTGACAGCCGGATGCCTCCTCAGCGCCTTCCTTCCGCCTGTGGCCTGGGTGCTCGCGCCAACGCCGGCTGCCTCTTTAGGACAGCTGGACCCCCGTGACCTGGCTCCGCCCACCTGCCCGTCGCCCTCTTGCCTGGGACCTGCTGCCCCGTCCCCCGCGTCCCGGCACCGCACACTCCCGCGCTGTATGTCTCTGTGCCGGGCCGGTGCTGCTTGTGTCCTCAATAAACACCCTTTGTGTTTCACTGTGCCTTGTGTTGCCTCCTGTGTCCTTGGGTTGCTGGGTCTCCCTTCCCCTTGCCCGATGGACTCCTGCCCCCTCCCTCTCCTGGTGGGCTGGCCGTGCCAGCCCCTCGCCACCCCCCATCCCCCGTGCGCCTGATTCGTTGGGGGTTTCCCTGTACCCCCCTGGTGGGTGCCTCCCTCTGCCCCCCTGCTCGGCTCCCCTTTGTTGTGTGGGTGTGCTGCTCTGTTTGTGTGTGTGCGTGTCTCGTTTTGAAGTGCACGCGCCTTCCGTGCTGCGGCCGCTGTTTGCGAGCGCTGCTTGCGCTGCCTCCACCCCTCCCTTCATGTTTCCCTTCCCTGGGCGGGGCCCTCCACCGTATTTGGCTTCGTTTGCCCTCCGGCGCCCGTGTTTGCGTCCGTGTAACCCACCGCAGTTCTCGCCACCACGTCACATCGGTTGGGTTCCCCCGGCCCGTGTTCTCTCCGGTTGGCCCTGGGCAGTGGTGCCGTCCCTGTCACGTCTGTTGGGGCCACGCATCTCACCCCGACCCGTGGTGAAGCCATTCCCACCTGGGTGGGATTCACTGTGGTGGATTTCACCACGTCATGTCTGAAATCACCCTTAGTTTTCATTTTGGGGGGGTTTTCATGGAAAACTCATCTGCCTCCCCATTTTATTAAAGAATTGATTTTTTTTAAAAAATAAATAAATCACTGTGCGTGCGCAATGTCTGCTGGACTATTTGATGCATGTGCATTTATTTTAAAATTAAAATTAAATTTATTTTGTTTAAAAAAAGCTGCATGTGCAAAATGGCCACCAGGGGTGTTCTGGGCATGTTGTGCACCCTTTCCCAAAATGGCAGCGGCGGTGCCATTTTGAAAAAGATAGGTAGGTAATCGTTTATTGATTGACCACACAGGGCTTTTCAATATATAACAATGACAACAATCACTACAAACGTCAGCAACACCAAAAATTGTGTACAAATTTAAAATCCAAGATATTACCCATTATTACGTACATTTCGTTTGATACATAATACTAAAAATGAATTCTGGCAACTCGCTTTGAGCGTTCAGAGTCAAGACCACATAAACGTTTTCTCAGGAGGGCTTCATATTGCCACTCAAGATATTCTCCTGTGTAGGGAACTAAATATTTCTTCCGAACATCAGAGTAAAGTGAGCAGCAGAAAAAAAAACATGTTTAGGTGTTTCAAGTTGTTGTCTCGAACAATGGGTACAATATGTGGTCTCTCTCGGGACTTGACTGTATTGCCCTTCGAGTACAGCAGAGGTGAAAACTTCGGTTCTGAAAACTGTTCAAGCCTGCCTGATATTGGCATCCGTCCACACAAATAAATAATAATCAGTTTTAGAATATAAACAAATTTCAGGGTATAATGAGGCCACATTTTGCTTGGCTAGTAGGGGTGGATTCATTTTGGATTTCCTGATCAACTATCCTCTTCCTAATAATTTCTGCTGCTGCTTTAATGCCCAATGAGCCCAAAGAGGCTATGGACAAGCTCAACTTAGCAACCTCATTCTCAGTTTTGCCATTCCACGTAGCCCTTATTCCGAAATTCACTAGTAATGCAAACAATGAGTTTGCTACTGGGGGGAACCCATTTTGAAAAAGGGAAAACCAGTCTGCCTATGCGCAGTGTCCGTTTTGCGCATGGGCAAACCAGCTGCCCTTTTGCAAAATGGAGGTGATGATGCCGCCTCCATTTTGGGAAAGGGAGCACAAGCACAGAATGATCCACCATGTGCAGTGATTTTTTATTTTTCAGTTCTTTAATAAATGGAGGGGGGTGGATGGGTTTTAAATGACCCCCCCCCCAAATGAAAACTAAAATGAATGTTGTGCATTCTGCACCCCTCCAGCAGTGTAAGGGTTGTACTGGGTTCAGTGGACAAATTTGTTGGGTCAGAAATACAGTCTGCTCTGACAGCAAAAATCCTTCGTTCAGCTGGAGAGAAAGTGATCTCGTTCAGTTGGGGAGGGGGCATGGTTCAGTTTGATTGGTTTGTGAATCCTAAGTTCCGAGTCCAATTCAAGCCATCATCTACCTCCCCCTACCTCTGCTGAACCGAACTCCCAACAGGTACAACACACACACACACAGAGACAGACAGGACTGAATCTCCACACGCACCCAGTCCCAGAGCAAACGGAGTAGCAACTTCTGAACCGAACCAAGCTCCGACGACCGAACCAAACCTCATCGGGGCTTCTCATCCGATCGAGAGGATAATAACCTCGAATAGCTAGAGGTGTGCACCAGGGACCCATGTCGTTTTTCATGTTTGTTTTTGTTATTAAAAACTGTCGTTCTTTGTCTTCGTTAATAACGAAATTTCATTTTTTGTTATCAGTGTCATTATTGGTACTGATATTGCACAAAACTGATTTTTTTGGTTTTGTTTTCCGATTCGTTTCCATTTTTGTCAGCGTGTGTGTGGGGAGGGGCTCTGTGCGTGTGTGTGCGTGTGTGTGTGTGTGTATGTGGTAGAAGTGCCAGTGGCGGAAGTGCAAGCAGACTGCATCTCATTTTAACCCCACCCCACCCCCACACACGCAGAGCCCCCCACACACACACGTTGACGAAAACAGAAACAAAACTGAAAACATGCAATATTGATACCAATAATTTTTGGTTCCATGCAATACTGATACCAATAATGACACCGATAACGAAAAACAAAAATCCGTTATTGATTGCATTAGCATTTTCGTTTCATTATTGTAATAATGAAAATGAAAATTTCATTTTCATTATCAAAATAACGAAAACAAAGTGTACACCCCTACGAATAACAACTTCGATATTAAACACATGGAAATGTATGAACTTTTGGGTGGCATGAAGTCGACCTATTTCTTTCCGTCAAACGTTGAAACGGACGCAGTAACACTGCCTGCACTTGTCTGTTTTCTGGTTTCAGTGAGACTCTCTCTCTTCATCCTCTCCCAACCCCCTCACTCTGAAAACCAACGTCTTTGTCCTCCCTGTCCCAACACACGGTGAAGATTGTTTCTCTCATCTCCTTTTGTCTTACATCCTGCGCGCCCCTCAAGGCCTTGTCTGATTTACCACGATTGCAGGAAGCTGATGTTCTCCTGCTCGCTACCTGCCATCAGGAGAGCCATTAGGGGCTGATGCATCATGGAAATGCCCCTGACAAAGTGACTTTACCAGGGTCGTCCCTGCTACAATTGCTAATGCAGTCCCAGGGATCCTATCGCATCACTCGGGCTGTCGGCTTGGGGTGCAGCAGTAAGTGAGCTGTCTCAAGGCAGAAATATTATTTACGAGATAATGTGCTTTATGGAGAGGGAGGGACTGACTGACACAGATGAGGAGGAGGAGAAGAGAGGCAAGGAAAGAAGGAACAGGGGGGAGCAGGGCATTGTATTGTGCTCTCTTAACACAATAGCATCGACTGCTATATCAATTCAGCCTAGTGACACACGGCTAGGAGCTCTTTTGTTAAGGGACCGGCAGAGACTGGGAGCAGGATGCTGGCGGGTGGGGTCTCTGTGAGGTAAGGTTGAGGTGGGTTAGCACATCAGGGTGGGACACAGGTCCTTTTTTCGTTTGTTTGGGGGTTTTCCATTTTCAGATCCCTGTTTTTCGGTTCATTCGGTTTCAGGTTTCGGATTATGGTTCTGTTTCTGTCCCCACTGAAGTCAATGGGAAATCTTCTCATTGATTTCAATAGGAAGGGGAAGCAGAATGAAGAAAACCCCCCCCAAAAAAAAAACAGGGGTCCAGGAGAGAAAAAAATCCCATCCCTAAACCTCACCACCCCCATCCCCTGGGATGGGTGGTCCAATCTCCCCAACCCCCATTCCCAAGGGCCCACTACCGGCCTTGGAGGGTGGGGATCTGCGCCATCTTCCAAGGCCCAGACTGGTAAGGACATGCCAGCCAGCAGGGTTCTGGGGGTAGGGGGGTAAAGACAGGCTCTGGGGTTGGGGACCCCCACCCTCCAAGGCAGATAGCAAGCCCCGGGGAATAGAGATCGGGGCAATTTCCCCATTGACTTCAATGGGGAGACACAGAACTCTTCAATTTTAAACCGAAACAGCCGTTTTCAGATTGTTAAAACTGAAACCAAATTTCCCACCCCTAGTTGGCAGTGAGGGGTGTAGAGAACTGGGAGAAGCACAGGGATATGACTGTCCTACAGTCTGCAATTCGCACCCTTGGGAGGGCAGGCTGGGACCTCTTGGGTCCATCCACTTGGCACCAACAGGATGAGTGTGTTAATTCTCCGTCACACCTGGGAGGAGGGCCGGGCAAGCCTGGAGTAGAGCATCCAAAGATTCGCGCACCAACTGACCTGGCCCTGTTTGGGCACCATTGAGGCCCAAACGGACCCTGAGGGGCTACTCCAACACGCTACTTGGCCTTTGAAAGTGACAGGCTCCCACCACGACTACGACAGAGCCCAGCTCCGCAGCAGGCCCAGTTTCAAAGGCCACTTCCCCCCTTCCGCCCACCCCCCAGTAGCTCTCACCTGAGAGGCTCTCTGGGGCAGGGGATGCGCCGACCAGTCTTTGAAAGTGTCAGACCCTGGCTGGAACTGCTGCCGAGCCGGAGTCCACAGCAATCTTAGCCGGTGCTTGTCAGTTACAAAAGCGGCTTCCCAGCCACAGCGCCTATCAGAGCGCTATGTGGAGGAAACGCCGGCCAGCCTTTGAAACTGACACGCCCCAGATGGAGCACCGGGGAGCCGGGCTCTGCGGCGTTCCTGGATGGGGCTTGTCAGTTTCTCTGGGTAACGCTTGAATTTTCTGGCATCAAACACCTGATTGGGTACTTTTTTTTACCTGAATAGGACTGGTATAGGTAGATACATGACTGAATCGAAATACTGTAGTTTCCAGTTTCCAGTCCTGGATTAATGTCCCTGTTTTCTGGGTTTCCATTCCAAATTCTGATCCGAAAATGGTAAATCAGCAGCCTGGAAACAAAAAGACACCATACTTTTGTGTATTCAGGTCCAGAAACGGTATTTGGGTACTCAGAACAGCACCTGAAAATTCGGGGATTGTCTAGGCGTGCTAAATGCTCTACCTGTTTCAGCGCAGGCGGACAGAACAAGCGTCAGCAGGGGACACAGAAGGGGACATGATATAGCTTCGCCCTGGCTAGTGGGCTGCTCTAGAGCACAGCTGTCTCATTTGCCTGCCATAAGGCCATCCTTCTCCGTGATCATAATTCTACCCATAGGGGTGAGTTCACTGAGCTGGCACAAGTCGTCTTGTGATCTACGTCCCTCCCGTAGGTGACTGGCTCCATCCAGCCCCTCGTTCCTCTCTCTCCCTCTGGTTCTTTTTCTCTTCCATTCCAATTATCTCCTGCTTTCATCACCGCTGGATCTGTAAGTACAAAGTACCAATTAGCTAGTTTTCAAGTTTAATTAGGTTGGAAGGTAGAGCAAATTAAATCCTTTTATCGTACGTTTCAAAGCCCTTTCCCATCAAGGCCCACGGGATCATTTCCCTTTGAATGAGGCCAGCTTTAGTCACACTGGGGCTGATTCTGAGTCATTGACTTCTTTGGCATGAGGTTGGCCAGGGGGTCTGACACCCGGGATGTCTCTGCATCGTGGTGACAGGGGTACAAGGGACTGACAATCCCTCCCTCCTCCGGCAGGTCTATCCTGGCTTTCATAATCAAAGGGTTAACCCTCTGCGATCCATGCCGTGCTCCCTCCAAAATCCCCGGTAGTGCTGAAATGGGTACCCGCAAAAACAAAAACCTGGTATACCCATCAAATTTTCAGTACCCGAATCAAACCAACTATTTCAGGTACTTTGGGATTCTCAATTGGGCACGCAAAATTCTGGCAACAAAATATTGACAACTGGAATAAATACCAAATACTGATTTTTCATCCCAATTTTGTGTTGGATTTTGTCAATTTGGCGGGTACTATTTCAAGTTTTCAGGTAATTTTGGGCAATTGAAAAAATCAGTAACCAAAATTTCAGTTTTTCAAGGAGAACTCAATTGGTATTCACATACCAATTCAGATACCCGAAGCAGCACCCCAAAATGCAGGTATTACCCTCAGATACCAAATCAGAATCAAACTGAATATTTCAGGTATTTTTTGGTACCTGAACTGATTTTTGATCAGGCACCCAAAATTCCAACTGGTAAACCGAAATATCAAAATACTGTCAACTGGTATACCAAATACTAGGGATGGGACTATCGGTATTGGATGAATCCGATAATGCTGATAATTGGTGATATCGGATTAATCCGATAATACCGATAATATCTGTATCAGCATATTGGTTTTTTTTAACATTGCTGATTTTTCGGATCTTTAACATTGCAGCCATTTTAAAAATGGCTGCAGTGTTAAAGATCTAAAAAAACTGCAATGTTAAAAAACCGATATACCGATACCGGTTAATCCGATATCGGATTAATCCGATACAGATAATACCAGTAACCGGTAATTCGCCGATAGTCCCATCCCTACCAAATACTAATTTTCTTCAATTTTTGCCCTGAATTTCATCAATTTGGGGGAATTTTGGTTTCAGATAGAACCGAAATGATCCGAAAATGGTTATTTTGGCTTTAAAACTAAAACCGAAATTGCAGTTTAATTTCGGTTCTAGTGTTTCATTTTTCCCCCCAGTGATTTCCCCCCCCATTTTTTTCTCATGACTTCAGTAGGAGACAATTCATTGCATTCAATGAGGGGGAAATGGAGAAAAAAATCAATGCAAAAAAAACAAAAACAAAAAATCTGGAACCAAAATTAGATTTAAAAAATCATGAAGAACCAAAACCGAAAAAAAACCAAAATTCCTTCCAAAGTCCCATTCCTAATTTGGGGGTTTCATTTAATTTTGGGTATCCATTTCAGCTCTTATCCTAGGTTATCAGCAAGGGAACTAGCAGCATTTTCAGGGTTAACTGTTTGCACATGGTTAGAACTGCAATGAGTGGCTGATTTGCTGCCTGTGGGACCGTAATACCCACATTTGGAGTACCACATCGGGCACTCAATGACAGGCTACTCGATCACCAATCAGATACTACGGATGTGCATGTCATTTTCATTATTACAATAACGATAACGAAAACTGTCGTTTTTGTCTTCGTTATTGCAATAATGAAAACAACAACCGAGAATAACAACGATAATGAAAACGGCAACCAAGAATACCAAAAACAACAACCAAGAATACCAATAACGGTAACAATAACGATATTGATACCAGTACCAATATCAATATCCATATCGATATCAAAAACAATACCAAAAATTATACCAAAATGATAACAAAAATGATAACAAGAAACAAAAATGACAATGTTGTTATCATTGTTATTATTAGTGCTGTGGCAGTTGGGTTTTGGAGGGGAAATGTAGAGAGGGGAGGAGGGAGCAGACATCTCAGTCTTAACAGGGTTGAACTCTTGAATTGTGCTTGTGTTGGGAGGGGCAAGCAGCTCAGCAGTATCTGATGGATGTATCATTGGCCAATGAGCAGCGCAAGCAGGCCCCAGCAGTTTCATGGGACTCTGTGATTGCTCAATGTCTGCTGCCTCCCACAACCAATCAGGGGGGTTCTGGGGGAGGGCACTGCAGCCCTTTATAGTGGGAGGACCAGGTTTTTTCTCTCCGTTCTGTGAGAGCTCTGCTTGTCAGGTTGTGTTCACAGATCTGTGGTGCTTGCACCAAAAAAATCCTCCCTCGTGGTATTATTTATTTATTATATTTTATTTATTTATTAGGTATTCCCACCAATACTTTTCCTTCCTCATACCCTACATTTTACCTTCTCCCTTTCCCTACCCTTCTCCCCCTTGTACATTATATATAGATAGGTATTATAGATTAGATACAGATCTATATTATAGACATATAGAATAGATTAGAATAGTTATATAGATAATTGATTAGATAATCGATAGTTTTCCTTTCCCCTTCCCCTGTCTCCCTTAGATTTAGATAGATATTAGTTGTGCACAGGAATCAATAATGATACCGATACCAAAAATAAATCTTTGTTTGAAATGGTGCCAATATCAATAACGATATCAATAATAATAATGTATATTGATACTGATATCGATACTGATAACGAAAACGACCTGACAGATAGGCGATAGGGATGATGGGGACCGGCATGTTGAGAATGGGATGAATTGTTTGGAGTGGGAAGGTTTGCAAGTTCAATAGGGGGAACTGGGGAGGAAAAAGGCAAGTGTAGGCAGGAGATGACTGAGATGGAGGACGGCAACTGCAGTCAATGAGAGGCCAGGTCTCTCTGAGAGAGGCTGAGAACGTCTTGGGGTGTCTTTAGTCATAACATCAACGGGCGTCTGAATGTGTGTTTCGACCTTGCTACGAACACCGGTTTGGGCCTGTGTTCACCCTGTGGCACTGCTTAGGCACACAGCCCATCGTGGGGCACATCGGTGTTTTGCTCGCCAGCCAATCTCAGCCCACAAGCACTGCTGCCTTGTTCCCTGTGTTGTACCTGCTACGCGCCACACGACATCATTAGACACAACGTTGGCCACGTGTTCAGTTAGAGCACACAGATTGTCCTTGTGATACAATGGTGTTCACATCGTGTGTTTATCGGATGTTCAGTAGGTGGTCAAATTGGTATTGGGATTGTTCTGGTGCTTACACACAACGGCCAAACGCGTGCTTAGGGATTTTGACACCCAATCTTTGTTATGTCTAAAGATGCCCAAAGTCTACAGAAGACCGCATTCCCTTCCAGTAGGGGCCCAAACATGACCATCTCGAGGGTGGAGAAGAGAGTCTCAGGGGCCCTGCAGTTTTATCTTTCCCTTGGGCCCCATAAATTCTAAGGCTGGCCCTGGAGGGGAAGGAGATTCAGAGGGGCTCTGGTTTGTGAGGGAGGGTATTTCCTAGGGAAACTGATGACCCACAGTAGCTGGGAGGCAGCAAGAGCTGCCGCCGGACTGAAGGCAGAAACGCTGAGGTCCTGAGGCGCAGCTTCTCCTTTGTGTGGAGAGGGCTACGGTGACAAGGAGATGGGAAAGGCTTCTTCAGGGAGTAGAGTCTGAATGGAAGACCGAGTGAGTCCTTAAGGACAACCTTTGGAGTTGAGGCCAGGTCTATGGTATTAAAAGGACAGAGCCAAGGGCATGAAGCCTGGTTCTTGTAAACCTCCTGCTTCTAGCAATGAATGGAAGTCCCCCAGCTTGGCCTGGTTTAGATAATAACCCACTATGGCCCAGCTTCTGCCAAGCCCATAAGAGGATCCAAAGGCCCAAGGGCACCCCCTATGGAGCCCCCAACGGTTCTGGACTCCCCCAGAGAGTCTAACACAGGGAAGGACAAGAAGGAGATGGCTAGCCAATGGTAGGTCACAAACCAGTGTCCAGTAGATCACGGTGTGAGGAGTAGGACCTCACCAGCTTCTCGGAGATTGCCTCTGGAGAGGACAGAGGGCCCAAGGGAGTGTCTCCGGGGAGGAGGGGGGCTAGGAGAGCTCCTCCAGTGCAGTAGGAAAGGCTCTTTCTGAGGGGAGTGCTCCTCTCTCCTCTTTACCGGCCAGTTGCTGAGGTGCTCTAGGGCTGGGAGTCACCAGGAGAGATACCTAATGATCACATGAGGTTGACATGCAGATCCCAGACCATACATCTGGGCCAGCCCCCACCCCCCAACCAGTCTAGGGCCTACCTTCTAACAGTCTTGATTTTGGAGAGACTGTCTCTCTTTCGGTGCTGAATCCCACTGTCCCTCTTTCTGGGGTCAACGTCCTTCTTTCAGGAGGGAGAGACTAAGAGACAGGAATTCAAGCCTCAGGCCCCTCTTTCCTGGGGGCCTCTCCAGAAAAACCCTTGAGAGGCCAGTGGGGAGAGGATGGAATGACAAGGAACTGAGTGGGATGAGAAGCAGGAGACCATTTGTGCCTCTTTGTACCCTTGGAATGTGGGGAGGGGTGTGGATGTCAGTGCAGGAGGGGGAGGAGCTTATTCACTAGGGGTGGAGCTTATTGGCCAAGGGGGTGGGGCTTGTCCCTTTTTTCCCTTTCAAAACACTGGGAGGCATGCTAGAGATGTCTTGCTATCTTTCTGTGAGTCCTCATTATGGCAGGGCCCTTGGGCCCCTCAAGCAACTCTTGTGTTAATAATCCCACCCCTATCTGCCCCTTTGGGAAGATGCCTATGAATAACTAATAGGCACCATGGGCACAGATGCCCCCTCCATAGGGAGAGAAGAGAAGCATTCCTCCCACTCTTTTGTATTGCCTTGGCCAATGTTACTGGAATTTCCCCTCACCCTCCAACCCCCCTGGAGCCCAGGGAGGTCTCCCTACGTGCCTCCTGCTGCGGCAGTTCAGCAGAAGCCTGTCTCTGCCTGACGGCGCATTTGTCACCGGGCAGGCAGGTTGCGGTTTTTTTAAAAGACCAGGAGTGTATCAGGGCCGGGAGACTAAAACAGCTCGACAAACAAAGCAAACGCGGCGAGGATGACAGGGAGGCCAGATGAAGGTGCACAACTGCCGGGAATGGCAGCGGTATCCTGGGAACTGCTCCCAGTTCCAGGCCGGGGAGGACTGAGCCAGTGTGGTGTCGTGGAAAAGGTGCTGGACGTGCCCTTGGGAGGCCAAGGTTCGAATCCTGCCCTAGCCATGAACTCACTGGGTGACCTTGGGCAAGTCACAACCTCACAGTCTCATCTGTAAAATGGGAGTGTGTGTGTGTATGTGTCAATCTGTCCCTGTGTTCCCCTCACCCTTGTCCAGCTTAGATTGTAAGCCCACTGGGCACGGACCTGTCTTTAAAATCTGACTGTAAAGTGCTGCCAATCCCTAGTAGTGCTGTAGAAATCATTAGGAGGAGGGCCTGGGGTTCTGAGAGGCCAGGCACACGTCCCCAAAGAAGACACTGCTACTAGTGCGTTAGCTGCAGGGCCAGGGGAATGCGTGTTTTGGCTGGGCGGTGATCTACATCCCGCTGCAGAGGTGGACGCATGAACCTTGCTTCCCAGCACCTGCTACGGACCCCAGGTAGCCCTGCTCCGGAAGCCGACCCGTAACGCTTGCCCCTGCTTCAGCTGTGGGTATTTTCAGACATTACGAGATCACAGTCAACCACAGTGAATCTGCACAGGGTGAAAGTGATTCCGTAACGTCTGATGGGGGGGAACGGAAGTTCCCCCCGCCAGATGTTCAGCACCGTTAATCACCGGGGGGGGGAATCAGATTCACCGCGCGATCGGAGGTCCTGCCCGGACTATCCCCGATCGCGTGGTGAATGAGATTCCCTCCCCCCCCCCGTGATGAAGGGGACAGTAACGTCTGTCCCCTGACCATGGGACGGAATCTGCGGCGGGATTCCAGCCCGTGGTTAATGCCGGGGGGGGGGCAGCCGGGCGCTATGGCCGCATTAGCCGCGGCGGCCGCCCGTCTCCTGATGGGTGGGTGGCCGGGGCAGCGTGGAGGAGCAGGGCCGTGCAGCCGCATGTTGCGTCGCGCAGCCCCGCCCCCTCCCCGAATTCCCCACCAGGATTGGCCACCACGTCTGCTAGCCCGTGACGCGGTGGCCCCGGCGGGGAATCAAAGGGTTGTTTCCATGCCAGGGCCAATTGGCCCCGGCACGTCTGAAAATACCCTGTGTATCATCTCAGGATCTCAAAGCACCTTGCAAATATGAGTGAGTTAACTCCCGCCATGTCGTCCCCGCCAAGAAAGACAGTGGCTGGCACTGACAGCAGCTCCACGGAGGGCAAAGGACTGTAGCATGAGTTTCCCCCCATTTTACAGATGGGGAAACTAAGACACATAGCAGAGAAGTGACTCGGTCACAGTGAGCTAGGGCCAGAGGCGGAAAGCAGGACCCAAGACTCCAAAATCCCAGCCCTGTACCCTCCCCTGCCTTCCCCTTGTTAACCCTTTATTATCTAGGCCCCTCATTGGGCTCTATGGCTGTCTGTCAGCTGCTTTTCCACTACCCCACTCTCTGCTGTAACACACGCCAACCAGGGGGGTCTGGAAGACGCGTGGGCCCAGTAGGGGCTATGCTGCCTCACTCTGTGACCCTGATGATCACCGAGTCAGCTGTTTCTAATGCGTTTCTCTCCCTCTCTTTCTATCTCCCTGTTTGTTGCAGATAAGCCGCTGCCGCAAGGAGCTCCGGGAGGCATTTTTGGGATCCTGGGCGGTGTGATCGCCGCTGCTCTCATTATCGGTGTGGCCATCACAGTGTTTATTGTCTACAGGCGGCAGCAGAAGAGCCGCACAGAGACAGACAATGACCTGTGAGTACCCCCGGTGCAGGACCGTACGGCAGCAACCACAGGGAACTGAGGGAGGGTCAGTGCTCATGAGAAATACATGGCTGTTGGCAGTGGCGTACACGAGCAGGGGTGAAGAGGACAGACTGAGAGCCTGCCCCAAGGATTCTGCTAAGGACTTGCAAACCTGACCCACAGCTCCCCCTGCTGTTCCAGTCACAGACCCGCATGGCTCTCAGACCTGACCCACAGCTCCCCCTGCTGTTCCAGTCACAGACCCCTCACAGCTCTCAAACCTGACCCACAGCACCCCCTGCTGTTCCAGCCAAGACCCCGCACAGTTGTCAAACCTGACCCACAGCACCCCCTGCTGTTCCAGTCACAGACCCGCATGGCTCTCAGACCTGACCCACAGCTCCCCCTGCTGTTCCAGTCACAGACCCCGCGTGGCTCTCAAACCTGACCCACAGCACCCCCTGCTGTTCCAGCCAAGACCCCGCACAGTTGTCAAACCTGACCCACAGCACCCCCTGCTGTTCTAGGTCCACACACAGCTCTGCTGGTGCCCTGTAATCCTAATCCACAGCACCCACTTTTATTCCCGTCCTAGGCCCACTCAGCTTTGCTACTTATCCCCCAGACCTCCTAACCCACACCCACCCATTGCTTTTCCAATCATGGATTTCCTCCCCACCTCACCCTCAGCACTCCCTGTCATCCTTGTCCTCAGTGGCTCCTCTCTATGACTTCTATTTGATTCATTGATAGATCGATTGACAGATTTCAATGTCGAGCCTGCTCTTCCCGAAAGGCTCAGGGCGGCTTACACAACAAATAAAAAGCAATGCCTCTAAAACAAAACAAAAACCCAACCCCCCCCAACCTTTCCCCTCCCCAGACCTACCATAAACCCCACAAAACCCTCCCCAGACACTCCCTCATGTCCCTACTCCACCCCAAGCCCAGATTCCAAGTAGAGCTGAAATTGATTTGGTACCCACAGGTCATACTCACATTTTCCAGGTACTCTTTGGGGCATCTGAATTCATACCCAAATACCAATTGAGCACTCAAACCCCCCAAAATTTCAGCTACTCGAAATTACCCCCAAACCTTCAATAATACCTGAAAACTCCCAAAATCTGGGACAAAATCAGGATGAAAATCGGTATTTTGGTTAACCGATTGTTGGTATGTCAGTATACCGGTTGTCAGTATTTCAATACTTTGGTATATCAGTTGTCGGCATTTCAGTAGACCGGTTGTTGGTATTTTGTGTGCCCAATCAAAAACTGGTCCAGGTACCAAAAAGTACCTAAATTATTTGGTTCAGTTTAGGTACCATCAATTCGACGGGTTTACCCATTTTTGAGGGTACTTGTTTCAGCTCTACCTCCAAGCCGTAACGAGTGTTCGGCATATAGTTCAGAGATGCCAACCAACCACAGTAAGAGAGGCTAGGATTAGAACCTACTCTCCTCCAGTCATCTGTGACCAGCAAGATGCAGGTCCAAGGCTCCTAAATGGGAAAAGCTAGTGCAAGGGTTCTGCTGCACCCTAGTCTCATGCCGTAGCCCAATTCCCGCAGACACACACGCATGGATACACCCATCCACCGGTGAGACAGGCCGAACTGAAGACAGCTTAGTTCTCTCAAACCCCATCAGTCACTAAGGGCAGTGGGGAGGGGGACAGTCTGAATCTTGATCTGTAGTTTGGAGCCACCCAGCAATTAATTCATGATATATGTAATTCAGTGGCCGAACCTTGGTGGGAGTTTGGATAAATGCTCAGAGCTGGACCCATTACCAATGTCTAATAAAGAACACGGATCCTGAGAGCATCCTAGGCCATTGGTTCCTGCCCAAGAGCAGCAGCTCTTGGTAGAGAGAAAGAACCAAGATGCTCAGGCTAATTCTCAGGAGGTTTGACACAGGGATGGGGAACCTTTTTCCTCCTTAGGCCACTGTGAAGCTTAGTACAAGCCCCATGGGCCGGATAGAGGGTGGCCATTGATGCAGCCCCAAAATACAAGGCGTTGGGGGAGAGAATACAGGATATGGGGGGAGGAATAATGCAGCCGGCTCCGGGCACCTTCCCACCAATCAGGGCTGGTCAACAAGTGCTGGGCGAGGGGTGGGGAAAGGGGATACAGCGGTACCATCAAAATCCCAGCCATGGGGGCCTATTTTAAAAAATTCAGCCGGATGGAGTTGGGCGGATCCAAAAAGTGCTCATGTTCTGGGAAATCAGGACGCTATGGTAACCCTAGATTCTCGACCCTGCAGCGTTGGGACCGCTGGCTCACCTCTGAGTCCACGTGTTTCCAACACCGTGGTTCCCACTGGGAAGTCATGAGTTCCTGACTTCTGGGGGAGGGGAGTATGAAAGTGGCAGTGCCAGCGGTATGTGGTGGAAACTCCAGGACAGAGACGCGTAAATAAAGAACGACGGACAAACCCTTCCATGAAAACAGGGCTGTCCTGTATAAAACAGGGCCCTAGTGGCCATCCTCACTGGACAGCAGTTGGGGTGGGGGTGCTTAAGAGGGGTGCACAGTTTGAGGGACATATGGGGAAAGTCCCGATTAGAGCGGCGACTGAGTACCCGGCAAGATGGGCACCCCATCAAATCTGGACTGTTGGGGGCTATGGCCAGCCTTTGCCCCAGCAAGTTGATGGATGGGCCCTTCACAGAGATGACTGTTTGTCAGGTGCACAAACAGCTCCCCTGTCTGCCGCAGTGCTGTTCAGTGGAGGAGTGAATTATTTTCTTCCTGCATCTCTCTTTGTCTCTTTCACACACTCCTTTCTTCCTGCCTAGCTGCCTTTCCCTGAGGGATAAATCAGTTTTGTTTCTCTCTGTCTTGGACACACAAGCCTCTCGTGTAACCCTCACAACAGGACCGGGCAGTCCATTACCCGCAATAAAAGTTCCTCCTTCTCTAGGAGGATCCCAGTGACTCTCTCTCCATCGCTCTCCTGTGCCTGTCACTTCCTGAGCGAATATTGTTCTCTCCGAATTTGGGAACCCGCCGCTGGGAGATTTCAGGCCCATTTCCTATGTGCATCCCCTCCTCGCGTCCCCCCACTCCCAGGGCTCCAATGATGCGTAGGCCTTGCTCCCGGCCCCCGCAATGAGATGCTTTTCTTGTGAAGCCTTTTTGAATTATGAATGTGGTTCTGCCTTTATGTTGCAGAGATTCTAGCAAACCATCTGTACCCTGCGCTGCCCCCAACTCCCTCTCCTGGTTTTCCCCTTTTCTTTCTCCTCCAGTTCTCCTCTTATTTCCATTCTTTTTCTGTCCTTTTATCGGGAGGGGGGGTGTTGTCCCATGCACTAAGCTCCACCCACGCAAGTGTGTTTGTTCCAAGTATGATTGCATGTGCCGTATTGGCCGAGCTGAGCTCCTGTGGCTTGGAACCACATCAGCCTTCTGCTTCTTCCTCTCTATAGGCCTCATTCACACCTGCAGCGGTGGTGGCAACAGAGCAAAGACGCAGCAGCGGGAAGGAGCCCAATGGAGGAAGTAGCTCCCGTGTGGATGGGTTTCTGCCGCGGCTTCCCGTACACATGTCAGGGTGCAAAATCCTGCCCTGACACACACGAGGGAAGCCGCAGCAGAAGCCCAATCCGCACGGGAGCTCCTTCCGCCATCGGACTCCTCCCCGCTGCCGCGTATTCCCTCGCGGGTCTCACCGCTGCCGCACAAGGTCAGGTGTGAACGCAGCCCAAGCTCTGGCTACTTGAGCGAAAGGAGAATCTTCACATATGAAATATATAAGGCCTGTGACACACTATTGAGAGGTTCTGCTTGCATCCAGCAGAGGGCAGTGATGTAAGGACTGAGTATTTTGTATTTGTATCCGTATTTGTATTTTGCTGTTTGCATTTGTTTGTGTTTGCGTTTCTATTCATGTTCACTGTGTTTTCCCCATGGCCGTCAACATGAAAAGGCAGCCAACGCAGCTCCCTGAATGTGGGTTATTTGGGGACAGAAGTGTTGTGAGGCTCTGCCATTTTGACAGGCCAGAAAGGAAAGGAGTCACAGAGCTGGCCAGCTGAATGGTGGATGTCTGATGCCGTTTCTGAGGTCTATTTCAAGGCCTCAGATAGATACCATGCTTGGCAGAACTTTTTTGTCTTTGCTCAGAACCCAATTACACAGCCCTAGTATTTGAGTTTCAAATGTAGAAGCTGAAGGGGGGCTTTGTGTTTATTTGTGTTTTATCCAAACCCGAACGTGCGGCCCTATTATACAGTGTGGCGCTCAAACTATGGGCGTCTTTAGACATAACGTCAACGGGTGTCGGAATGTGTGTTTTGACCTTGCTATGAACACCGGTTTGGCCCTGTGTTCACCGTGTGGCGCTGCTTAGACACACAGCCCAACTTGGGGGAAATCGGGGTTTTGCTCAACACCTGATCTCAGCACGTAAGCGCTGCCTCCTCGTTCCCCGTGTTGCACCCGCTAACACACCACGCGATGTCATTAGACACAAGATTGACCACGTATTCAGCTGGAACATTCAAATTGTCCTCGTGATGCAATGGTGTTCACATCGCGTGTTCAGAGGGTGGCCAAATTGGGATTGTCAGGGTGCTTACACACAGTGATCAAACACGTGCTTAGGGGTTTTGACACCCGATCTTTGTTATGTCTAAAGACGCTCTCTTCTGTTACAGGCTGGAATTCTGCACCTCAGTGGAGGTGGGGGAGGCAGATAGCTAGGATTCCCCTTTGTTTAAGAAGTATTTATTGCTCTTCTTTGCCTCATGGCTGTGCAGAGCTACTTGAGTAGCTCTGCAGAGCCATATGACCTCCTCAGAGCAGGGCCTCAGACCTCCTCAGGCTGTGCAGACCTTCTCAGAGCAGGCCCTCAGGCATCCTCAGACCTCCTGAGGCTGTGCAGACCTCCTTAGAACAGGCCCGCAGACCTCCTCAGACTGTGCAGACCTCCTAGAGCAGGCCCTCAGACCTCCTCAGACCACCTCAGGCTGTGCAGACCTCCTCAGAGCAGGCCCTCAGACCTCCTCAGACTCTGTAGACCTGCTCAGACCACCTCAGGCTATGTAGACCTCCCCAAAGCAGGCCCTCAGAGTCAGACCTCCTCAGACCACCTCAGGCTGTGCAGACCTCCTCAGAGCAGGCCATGAGACCTCCTCAGACCACCTCAGGCTGTGCAGCCCTCCTCAGAGCAGGCCCTGAGGAAGTCTGGCTGCAAAGGGTCACGCAGACTTTGGGTGCTTTTAGACAAGCACCTGCCCACCCACGACCCTCCCACCTCCCACCCATTATACATTGCAGGGCACCCATAGGGCACCACTGCAGCCCTGCAACATGTATAGTTGGTGGATGGTGGGTGGGTCGTGGGTGGAGAGGTGCTTATCTAAGGCCCTATTTATACGAGGCACCACGCATTCATGCCCAATGGATATGAGTGAGCGCGCCCCGTTTGAAAGCGGCGGAGGCGAATGGGCATGCGTGTAACATCCATGTCCATCCACCTCCACCCACCATCCCTGCATGGAACAACCAGGAAAAAAGCAGGTTGCTCCATGCAGGAAGATGCCAGGAGGATGGGTGTGCACCTGTGTGTACTCACACAGTACCCACGGACTGCAAGCCCACGGACTGCTCCCCTCAGCCGCAGCCTGTTTAAAAAGGGCCTAAAAGCACCCAAGTGTGAATGCTACTTGAGACCTCTTTAGACATTTCTGTCTCGCCGATCCTCCCCAGAGCTGCCGTCCCCCATTGCTGCTGTCGCCTTTTCAAGAGGAGCTTTCTCTGAAATCACGTATGCACCCTCCTCTCTGAAATCATGCACCTGCTTGCACAAACGCACCCACACACCCCTCTCTGAAATCATGCCAACAAACACATGAGCTCTGAAATCACACATGCATATGTACACACACACACCCCTCTCTAATATTGTACACACACGCAGGCACACTCATCTCTTGAGTGGGCAGAAGGGGCGGGATAAAAATCTTTTATAAAAAAAATTAAATTAAAATGGTGCACACACCCCTTTGAAATGACACGCACACATGCACACTCACACTGCTCATGTGCCCCTCGTCTTTGAAATGATATGCAGTATGCACACACACTTGCACACCCCTGGCTGGAGTCACATGCATTCACACTCAGGCATGCACACACACACCCATTGCCGGCGCACCCCCCCAATGAGACACAGAGGCAGTATATGGTTTAAAACTTGGCCGCACTTTATTTCAACAGATTCAATTAGGCCAGTGGGTGATTGCACCAGCAATATGGGTCCAGTATGCTAGCTACTTAATTCTTATTAACGTGTACTGACCGGGATGTACCTTCCC
>QEPC01009472.1:6420290-6509288 GCA_003113815.1 Sphenodon punctatus | reverse complement strand
GCGCGGCGCCACTGCGCACGCGCCACCACGGGTTGCCATAGCAACCGGCCCCTTGGCCCGCTCACGCTGCTCTTGCAGCCATCTTGCCTGCACCGCATCCCCAAGGGGGGGCGCGGCAATTGCCCCGTCGCCAGGATTACCCGCGGCGAAGGGGACTTCTCTGAAATCGTACACATACCTCTCTGAAATTGCATTCACGTGCACACACCCTACTCTGAAATCTCTCTCACACACACACACACGCACGTACACTCACCCCTCTCAGAAATCATGCACACACACCTTGAAAATTACATGCTGACATCCCTCTCTGAAACTACACACACACACACACACCTTTCTGAATCTGTACACGCACACTTGCACACCTCTCTCTGAAATTACATGTGCACACACACACATTTGCACACGCATCCTTCTTTGGAATCACACACATACACAAACACACACACACACACCCCACCACCACCACTTCTGCTTGCAAAAGGGAAAATGCTAAAGGCATGAAGGAAAAATGTAGCATTTGCCTCCTCGTCGCTGTTACGTCCTGGCAAAAATTCTTTGCTCCATTTAATTCCATTTGAGAACTGAAGGTTGGCTGGGGACAGGCAGGCTACGGGGAAGAAAGAGAGAGCGAGAGAGGCAAGTGAAAAGCCGGAGTGGAGATGGGGAAACCTAATAGCTGCGTGAGGTGAAATTGCACCGACAGCATCAAGCCTTCAAAAGAGGAGAGTTCAGAGTGTTGTCTTCCCGCGACGGCTCTCTGCAAAGGCAGAGAAGAGCCAGTTTGGCTGAGACTAAACATACAATGGAGCAACCTAGGTGCCCCCACCCTGGGGAGGAAACCAATTGAGACAATAGCAGGGAGGGGCAAAGTACCCAACTGCCCCCTCGAAGTCCAGAAACAATAGGGCAAATGACGGTAATGCTGTTGCTACCATATTTGTTAAGGGCAGTGGCCATTTTGTGCTGCACAAAATGGCCTGGCAGCCACTGCACATGCCACAATATTTTTCTAACAAAAATCAAATCAAATAATTTTTAAAAAAAAATTTCACTGAGCATTCAGCGAGAAATTGCAGGCATCCTGAGGCTCTCGGTTTGTTCCAAGAGAGACTGAGAATTGAGATTTCATTTAGTTTGCTTGACTGGGCAAAATCTTGTTTCATCCCTAGTGGTGATGTGGAGAGCAGTCCCCCCTCTTCCAGGAGATAGGCCGAGGAGAACGTTATCAAGGTCTTTTAATTAGAATACTCTACCATACCGCTCAAAGAGGGACAAACTCCACCCCCTCCGCCAGTAAGCTCCACCCCTCACACACTTACACGCCTCCCAACATTCCGGGTGCATAAGGAGGGACAGACACTCTTCTGCGTCTCAATCCCCTTAGTTTCTTGTCATTCCGTCATCTCCCGATAATCTTCTCACGGGCTTTTACTGGGACGCAACCAGAAAAAGGGGTGCCCAAGGCTGGAGTTTCCTCTTCTGAAATCGGGACTTTCACCCCTGAAAGAGGGACATTGGGATTCATCACCCAAACAAGGACGGTTCCTCCTAAATGAGGGCTATGAGACTGGAATGACTAGGAATACAACCCCCTAATCTTAATACAGTTACGGTCGAATGAATAGATTAAATCTTGTTTCACTGACACCTGAGTATCAGCTGACACAATAGTCAGGTCCAAGTTTTACCTATGAAGTTGATTCATGTTTCTGCCTCATGGGCGATGTGTAGGGGAAGCAGGGGGAGGAGGGGCATGTGTCCCTACGGATATTTTTCCCAGTCCAACCCCACCCCACCCCTCAGCCCCACAAAAGTTAGACTTAGAAGTCCAGTCCTCCTCCCCTCCCCTGTCATGGTCCCACTCATCTGGGAGGGCAGGAAGTTGTCAGAGGGATTTCTTTCTCTTGGTAATAGTAGCAGTGTCTCAAGGCTAGAAGGACTTGGCAGCAATGTCCTCCCCAGTCATGGTCCCACTCATCTGGGAGGGCAGGAAGTTGTCAGAGGGACAACTTGCTCACGGGAACAGAAGCAGTGTCTCAAGGCAAGAAGGACTCGGCAGCAATGTCCTCCCCAGTCATGGTCCCACTCATCTGGGAGGGCAGGAAGTTGTCAGAGGGACAACTTGCTCACGGGAACAGAAGCAGTGTCTCAAGGCAAGAAGGACTCGGCAGCAATGCCTGGACCTGGCTGAGAAGGCGAGGGGAGGTGAAGGCAGCAGAGCAGACTAACCTGGCCAAGTGATTAATAATAACCTTTACATTGTCCCCCGTCCCCTATCAACAGTCACAATTCGCCTGTGGTCTGTCTTACACCTATCAGAAATGTCAAACCCAGGATTGGACCTTGATGAGTCACCCTGTCCTGTGTGATTCCCTGTGACCGTTGGGCGAGGTTGGGGGGTTCTTTGAAGGCCAAAAGAGGGGGGTCAGGAAAAGTCTTTTTTGGCCCTCTTCTGGCCTTCAAACAACCCCCCAACCTCGCCCAACTTATCATCCGCAGCAAACTACCCAACACCGAGCACAGCCCCACTCCCACAGGAACAAAACAATGCCAGGACAAAAGTTGCAAAACCTGCACACGCATCTCTGCTGCTAACAACATCCCGACAGCCTGTGGTAAATCACTCCAAATACAAGGAAGTTACAACTGCAAGTCCAACGACCTGGTCTCCCTCATCCAGTGCACCAAATGCCCCCATGGGAACTACGTAGGGGAAACCCACCAACCCCTACCCAAACACATGAATTCCCACAGGAGGATGATTATGGACCAAAACACAGACTCTGCTGTTGGCATCCACTTCTCCCAGGATGACCACTCCATCTCTGATCTCTCCATCCTAGTCCTGAAAGGCAGCCTCCACAACACTTCCGAAAGGTGTGCCTGGGAACAAAAATTCATCAGCCTGCTGGATACAAGAAAAATGGACTTAACCAGGACATTGGCTTCACAAGCCACTACAGAAATTTACAAGCTTAAACCTGTCCATTTGCAGCCCACCACTTAAATGATCACAGGTGCCTTTAACCCCTCCACTCCCCATTCCAGGCACCCTCTCAATGACTCACCCACTCCTGCTAATTGGATTTTCCCCACCCTACATCCTCTACACTATCATCTCACAATCACAGGCACCTTACCCCCTTCCACTCCCCTTTCCAGGCACCCTCTCAATGACTTGCCCCATTATGACCACACCTACTCCCTTACAAATGTATATTTCTTCCCCCACCCCTCTCTGTCCTTACCCTCCCATGATGTAATGTTCCCCAGCCTCTGCATATAACCCCCGTGCCAGTGTACAGCTTGGATTTCAGACTTACCTGACAAAGGATCCTGTGAGGTTTGAAAGCTTGCAAACCTCCACCAACCTAAGTTGGTCCAATAAAAGATATCTCTACACTATTTTGTCTCTTCAGCTTAGAGAAGACTGAGAGGGGACATGATAGAGGTTCATAAAATCTTGAGTGGTGTGGAATGAGTAGTTAGGGAACAGTTATTTACCCTCTCAAATAGTCCTAGAACTAGGGGACACTCCATGAAACTAGCTGCCGGCAGATTTAAAACAAATAAAAGGAAGTTTTCACTCAACGCATAATTCACTTATGGAATTTGTTGCCAGAGGACGTTGTCAAGGCCAGTAGTATAGCTGGGTTTTTATAAAGGCCCGGATAGGTTCTTGGAGAGTAGGTTCATTAATGGCTATTAACCAAGTTGTTTACGGGATGAACTTATTTCTGTCGGGAGCTGGGAGTGAACGACGGGGAATGGATTGCCCATTGTGACTGTTGGTTCTTCTCCCATGCGATCGGGATTGGTCACTGTCAGAGACAGGATGCTGGGCTTGATGGACCATTGGTCTGAATCAGTATGGCTATACTTATGTTCTTATGAAGAGTTTAGGCCTTAATAGCTCTAGGCAGAGGCTAATTCAGAGAAGCGCAGGTTCAACATCTAGCAACTGAAGCCACTTACAGCATAAATTTGGGGGGCATGGGATACAACAGGTGAATACCTATTTGGCTGTTCGGAGGGCTATCTGAAAATATGAATAATATTCTCAAATCAATTTTTGCTCTTCTTAGGAGATATGGGAATTTCAGTTTCGGATAGAACCGGAATCATTCAAAAATGGCTGTTTCGGATTTGAAACCGTAATCCAAAAACCAAGCCATTTAGGATCCTTTTTCCCTTCGGGTTTTTTGTTTTTGGTTGGTTAGTTGTTTGGTTGGGTTTTTTGTTGTTGTTTTTTGCAGGGATTTTGGGCCTCAACATTAACTGTAACTTAAGCTTCAGTTTTACGTAACTGGCCATGACAACTGCGCACTTCAGTTTACTACACCTCGATGCTGTGTGTGTCATCTTGTCTTAGTCGATTGCACTTGCTATGGTTAAATAAGATACAAAACCGAAATTAGATCAAAAATTCAGAAAGGACTGAAACTGGGGGAGGGGAGGGGACCGAAATGGAAATTTCACCCCGAGTCCTACCCCTACTACTTAGCGCAGAATCTTGAGTGAGTCATTTTGAGTAGTCTCAGATGCCATGAAAATAATAATAGTAAATGTACAGTACCAGATATGTTACTGGTGCATCAATCAATCATCAATCATCATCATCATCATCAATATATTGCATCAGCAATGTATCTGATTCTGTACAATCATTCGTTACAGACAGGTCCCTGCCCCAAAGGGCTTACAAGCTAGGAAAGACAATGCACTACGCATGGACTGACTCCATGTGCTTCTGTTTCCTGTCTGTGAAGTGGGGATAACTGCCTAAAGGTTTTGTGAAAACAAAATGCATTTAAACGATGAGATGCTCGCTGCTCTGGTGAAGGCAGCCGTGTAGATACTGTGAAGAGAAAGCTCAGTGGGAGTCCTGGCTTCCTTTCTTTCAACGCCAAATTTTCTCAAAATAAGCCCAAGGCTTGACAGAGCTTCCTTCCTACCCACATTACCCACCCCTCGTTCCAGTCCTACATCCACTGTGTTTCAGAGAAAGTTTTCCTCCAGGCATCGGGCTTGGCCTCAGTTTGTGTTGAAGCATGGAGAGAACCAGACTAATTAGAGTTACGGAGCTTAATAACTTTCCTAAATGGATTAGACACGTGTCTGGATCGGAGTGGAATGTGCAGCGACGGTCGCTAGCAGGGAGAGTGCCGGAGCCGGCAACCCGCATACTCCATGGCAAAAACCAATCCCCTGCTTGGGCCAGGAATAAATCCTCACCCTCCTCCATTCCTTGCACCGCATCTGATGCATGAGGGGGTCCTGCTGTCATTAGTAGCATCCAGCACTGACCTCTGTCAGACCTAAGCACCCAGATTAAATGAGCCGTCGTCCTGCTGTGGACTCCCTGTGCTTAGCTTTCCACTGTCCTCAGGCAACAGGCTGAGCCAGTCCTACTGGGATGATCTCATGTCGTCCCTGAGTCAATGGGACGCAAGTAGTGGCTGGGTCGCTGCACTGCAGCCTGAATTCAACAAAGGGAGCCTCTGGGATTGGAGGCTCAGCAAGGGGGGAAAGGGACTGTATGATGCAAGATTACACACTGCCAAAGGTGATAAGCACAGACGAAATGGGCTCTGTGGGGAGCTGGGAGAATATTGGAGATAGAATTAACCTGTGAGTTCAATGGGGAGCCGGTTCTTTCTTTCTTTCTTTCTTTCTTTCTTTCTTTCTGTCTTTCTACAATTGCACCTCTCTCCATTGGACGGATAACTATCAGGTGCTTACCATCTAACCAATGGGCTGTTTCCATCTCTGTAGGATTGACCTGCCCCCCGCCCACAAACCCGCCCCACCGCCCCCAAAGAGGAAACAGGAGATGAAGAGTCACCTGACAGCAGAAGATATTCAGGTAACTTCCCGCAGCCTTGCCCTCGGAACAGCAGGCTCTCTCTGCTACCAGTGCCAAGGCCTTTGGACGCAACATGGTAGCGTGGGCCTGGGAAGCCATTTTGATGGGAGGGATGAAGGGGGCAGGGGGAAGGCGTAGAGGTGAAGGCAAATTTCTGATTGGGATCAGGAAAGAAAATCTCTCTCTCTCTCTCTCTCTCTCTCTCAAATGGTGGCAATGCTTTTGGTGCCATTTTGGGTCTAGGCGGTGGCCATTTTATGCACAAAACGACCCAGTGGCCATTTTGTGCATGAGCAGGTTTGTTTATTTATGTTTGTTTTCATTCAGGCTTCGATCAGAACAATCGGAATTCTGGCTGAAAAGTTACAGCCCTTCTGTTTTTGCAGAAACTTCCCCTAGGAATCTGGGAGCAGATCTTTTTTTGTCTGTCCAGAATTTCAGTAGTTCGGTCTGGACCAAGGCCACCCCCTGCACCCAAGAACCATGATGATTGCAGATTCACCCCCGGTCAGGTGGGGTTCATCACATGAGGGACCCATGGAGTGTTCTTGCACAGTGGCCATTTTAAATGTAGCTCATCATAACGGAGGAAGGGAGAAGAGGAACAGGGAAATATACAGAGAGAGAGTTTTCCAATCAACAATTTGTGAGCCCATACTTTTCCCCTTGCCTTCAACCAGGGAGACCCCATTCAGCTTGACCTGTCCCCTGGCGGAGGCTTTGCTCTCACTCGGGTGGCAGGAGGGGGATAGACATGCTAACACACCCTCTTGACCCCAGGTCGTCCACTTAGACAACATGAAGCCGGAGGAGGAGATCCAGAAGTTGCCCTTGCAGACTCCGTACTATGACATGGCAGCCACTGAGCCCACCCCATATTCAGACAAGATGGTAAGGATGGAAGTTATGGTGGCAGAGCCCGACCCCTGGTCCAGACTGTACCCTGTCCTCCTCCTCCTCCTCCCTCATGACCCTTTATGTGGGAACTGATCTGGGATTAGCCCACCTGGAGCCAACAGTGTGGGCAGCCTCTTTGCTGTCTGTCTCCAATGCTACAGGTTAAAGAGGGTCCTCTCCTGGCATGGGAGGGGAAATCAGCCTCTCTCTTAATTCTGCCTTGACCCCTTCACACCCACCCACCCCTGCCACCAATCCTAGCCAAAAGAGTTTCCCATCCTTCAGTAAATTGCCAATAGGGCTGTGGCTATTGACAATCCCAGTGGACGTGGGCTATTCTCCAAGAGATGAGAATAGACTCCACTGGATGCATCAAAGCTAAGGTGGCCAGACCTCCCCTTTACAAGAGGAAACTTATGAAAAATACATGTTGGAGGGCGGCATTGGTTCCAGTGCAGCCCCGCACCATGTATTTTTCATAAATGTCCTCTTTTAAAGGGGAGGTATGGCCGCCTCAATCAAAGTCCTGCCCCCAACACCTCTGCAAACCGATCCCCAACATGACATGCCTGCTTAAATCACATCATGGAAGGAGAGAGGTTTCCTAGGACTCCTCACTCATCCCCTCCTGTGCTGGAAATCTATCAGGTCTTCATTTGTTCCAGAGCTCAACCCGGCAACTTCATGCTCATCTTGTCACTGCTGTGACACTGCAAAACCCAAGTCACGGCTAGATGCAGAGGCAACAGCCTCAGCCCCAGTCACATTCCTGACAGGGTTGGGGCTGATAAGTGGGGTTCAAACAGCAGTTCCACACTGCAGCCCTGGCCCCCATCGAGCTTAATCTGGCCTTAATCAAAGGCTGGTAAACTAACGATTGGAACAGGGGCCATTAGTGTCATGGGGAGGGCAAAAACCAGTACACGCAAAAATGGGCGTACCCTTTGAAATGACCATTCTCAACCGAGCCCGTCTTGGGCATTAAACAGAATCCAGTTAGTGTCCAACAAGTTTTCCAAATAACCATTTCTGGATTTTCGGTTTTCACCGATTTTCCATTTTGCGCTATTTACCGAAACAGGGAAATGGTGAGGTACATTCATTCGAAAATAGACTCAAACAGTTACACAGTAAGTCAGGATCGGTTAGTAAAATGGAAAATGGGTAACTCAGTCATGGTAACATCTGGTATTTCAGGTAACCAGGGACCCGTTTCAGTACGTGGGCGCTAATGGGGCTACCCAAAATTTGGGGATATTACACATGGGTGTAATTCAACTTGAATGATATGGCCTGACAGTGCAGTTCCACCAGCCTCTCTAAATACTACGGATGGGACTTTTCGGATTCAGATAGAACCAAATTGACCCCAAAATGGCCGATTTGGTTATCCCAAAATTTCAGTTCTCAATTCGGTTTGGGACGATTCCGGTTTTTTGCATAGATTTTTTTTTTCCAATGGAAAAAAAAAAAATGCAAAAAAAAATAAATCAAATCCAAAACCAAATTGAGAACCAATTTTTTTTTAAAAAAGGAATCTGAAATTTGCCCCAGAGTCTCACCCCTACTGAATATCCTCCAGGTTTCTGGGGACAAGGGATGGGACTATTAGAGGCAGGATTGAGCCCTGGGACCTCTTCTCCCCACCTCAAATTAAGATCGGGTCCACTCTCCTCCTTAAGCTGTAGGTGCCATCACGCAGGAGAGAATGCTGTGATAGACCTGACTCCTTCCCCAGGAAAGAAGTTTGACCATGGAGTTGGGAAACAGACTGGCTCAGGGAGCAGGCAGTCTTTGGCCCCCTGGCCCATCTGTTCTATTATTCTAAGACAAAACTCAGGCCATCTAGTAGTAGGGGTATGCATTTGTGTCATTTTCTTTTATTTATGAAAATTAACAGACCCCTGTTTGTTTTCATAAATAAGGATGCGAAAACAGATGAATAAGCAAATGATTGTCATTTGATTTGATTAATTTTCATTAATCAAATGAAAAATAAAATGATTTTTAAAACCCTGTGCATGTGCAAATGGCTGCTCTGACCATTCTCAGCATGCGCACCCTTTTCCAAAATGGCGCCGGCAGCGTCCATTTTGCGAAAGGGCAGACATGCTGCGCATGTGCAGAACTGCTGGAGTTTTCCAAAATGCCGCCGCCATTTTGGAAAAGGGATTGCATGCATAGAATGGCTCCAGTGGCCATTTTCGCATGCGCTATATTTTTTTATTTTTTTAAATTAAATTAAATAAAAATTTTAAAATGACTGTGCATACACAAAAGAACCGCCAGACCATTCTGCCCATGCACACCCTTTTCCAAAATGGCAGCAGCTGTGTTGGTGCCATTTTGGAAAAGGCCTGCACATCAGGGCTGAAGCGGCAGCAGCTTTTACAGCGCCACGATTCCATTCCGCCATTTCGGAATTGCCCGCGCCACACCGCGGCTTTTCTGCCAACATTCCGCTAATTCCGCCGGCATTTTGCAAATTCAGAAACTATCGGAAAAACTGCGGAATTGTTGGAAACTGTCGGAAAACCACTGTTCCGTTATTTCGTGGCACTGGCGGAATGGCGGAAGTAGCTAAAATGGCATGTTTCCGCTATTTGTGAAGCATGTGGAAGTAGTGGAATGAAACTAGCGGAATGAAAGTCTCTGCCATGCCGTACCACTAATTGTGGAAACGCTGTTTCCGGCGGAAATAGCTACCACTGCAACTTTCCGCTACAGCCCTACCGCACATGCGCAGAGCACCCCCAGTGGTTTTTAAAATATTTTTTTAATAAAAAAATAAAAAATAAAAAAATGAAAACAATAGGATTGTTTATGAAATCCCCCACAAAACAAAGGGGTTTTTTGTAAACAAAACCAAAAACAAATGGGGGGGGCCTTCTTCACACCCCTATTTTAGCAGAGGGTTGAATTAGCAGGCTGGGGAGCTGCACTTAGGAGGTTTCCAGCCTGGGTGTCCTCTGTACATGTCTCTGGGAGAGACTGTCAGCTTTGGGACAGAGCAGGAGGAGAATGACCTGGGTTTAGCGGTCCAGCTGGGCAAGAGTGCCTGGAGGATCAATTATGCACCGGGCAGAGCAAGCTGGAGTTTGACTTCAAATTAAGGCCAGTTTTTCTAAAGCCCTCGTTTTGTGTGTGGATACTGTTTTGGAGATGCTAATGCAAAGCAGTGGCAGCAGGGAGATTAGGGGTCAGGAGAACGGGGAGGGAGTGTAGCAGCAGCACAGGGAAGTCTGTTTTTCAAGGACTGCAATGGATAAAGAGGAGATTAGATAAGACAGCTTTATGCATAGGAAAAGGCTGGTTTTCTGCACGGCTGGCTCAGCTGGCTAAGCCTCCGGCAGCGTAGTTTGAAATTCCCTAGAGCAGTAGCGCCCAGGCCAAGAAATGGAAAGGGAAATGGATTAGCTACCATACAATTTACTGAGGCCCTATGGTGCAACTTTAAATCAAAGTCCTGTGCTCTACATGGGGACCAGACACCCTCGGGGAAATGGATGGGTCAGCATTGCTGGCCAAACATTCTCCTCCTCAGATGTTGAGCGATGCATTGCACTCCACCCCAAACCTGGCTGCATGTCCTGGGTGCTGTGTTTCTACGAGAAGTGCCTCATGAAGGTCACCCTGTTACTGAAGAACAAATGGTGATTGATTCACATAAGGTCCTTGGGTTTCCCCTCCTTCTGGTTGCATGCCAGAATAACTCCCCTGAGTATCTTACCCTCCAGGGCTGCTGATAGTCAGAGTAGCTTTAGAGCATCTGATACTCCGAGTATCTTGAGTATCAGATACTCGGATAGCTGATACTCCAAGTAGATTTTGAATAGATGATGCCCCGAGTATCTTCAGAGTATCTTATGATCTTAGTATCTTCAGAGTATCTGACGCTCTGAGTATCAGATACCCAGAGTAGCTGATATTGAGTAGCTGATGCTCTGAGTATCTAATGCTGTGATCAGAGTATATGATGGTCTGAGTATCTGATGCTCTGAGGATTTTCTGAGTATGTGATGCTCTGAGTATCTTCAGAGGATCTGAAGCCCTGAGGATTTTCAGATGCTCTGAGTCTCTTCAAAGGCCATTTTAAAATGAGCACGGCTGGGTAGGGGTTCCGTGTGCACTGAGTGGGATGGCCATGGACCCCCATCCACGTGGCATGAGTGGAGAGCGATTCAAACAGGCCAGGGATGCGTGCGCGCCCCTACCGATGAACATTTTAGCCTTCCCTCACACTAAGCAGTCAGGATTTTTCTGCAATGCTCCATGGGTGACCATCGGTGGATGGTGCATGGGTCCCCACCACCTTCAGATGGACGTTTGGATGCATGTGGGACAGGTAGACCTGCATGGCTGCATCTCATTTAAAAATGGCCAAAGTAAATGAGAGGAAAATCAAGCTCATGGACCTTCCTGCGGAAAGCTTTTAAAAGCAAGACCAGGATAACGCACACGCTGAGAGTTAAACACGTCTCTCAGTCACACTGCTGTAATGTTGTGAGCATTGCTGGGCTAAATGCTTTTGCCTGGGGAACACCGGCTGAAACCCCCACGTCCCCCCTGCATGGCTTCTGAAAGGAGACCGTGCTACACTCCCTAGATCAGATCTGAGAGCAGAGTCTCCCCAAAGTGCATGGGAAGTGTGTAGCTCGTCTGCTCGATAACAGGAGATCAGCACTGGGAAATCAATGACAGAGTTAATGATGGGCCCGTCAGGAGATATGTTTGACAGTCTTTGCTCGACTACACATAGGAACATGTCCGGATCTCCAAAATAACCAGTGTGTTGGGCACCAACCGGTCCCCGCCTCTCTATCAGTCTCAAGCGGAGAAGCTAGGGATGGGAGAGAACCCAACAGGCAGAGCTGACAGTATCACAGAACACAGGGCTGCAACATGTGGCTGGACAACTTGTGTGTGTGTCCGTGTCCATGTGTGTGTGTGTGTGTGAGAGAGAGAGAGAGAGAGAGAGAGAGAGAGAGAGGGAGGGTGGGGACGGGGAGGAAGCTTACCTGGCCACTGTGTGTGCTGTACCACGGTTGGAGGCAAACAGGATTGTGGTTGGCAGAGCTGCTGAGAGACATGGCATCTGGATTGGTTTTAGGGGTATATTTTCCTCCAAACTCTCTGTTCTGTGGTGTGATCTGCTATCCCACCTCAGAGGCAGATGCACTCAGGACCCTCAACTCCTGACGCCTCTCTATTCTTTGATGCTTTGGCACCATGCTCCCCTTGCCATCTTTGAGACCCCAGAAAGGGGGGCAGGACCAAGGACATGCTCTCATCTGAATGACCTTGAGCATTCATGCCTCAAGGTCACAGTTGGCCCAGTGCAAGGGGTGCAGATGCATGCACTATGTGCATTGGAGTTATATGTTGCACACGGTGTTTGTGTGTACCTTGGATCAGGCCCTGAGTGTGCGTACGTGCGTGCACGCGCACGCACCACAGGCTGGAGCCCAGGTTGACGTCAATAGAGAAGCACCCACATACACCAAGGAGGAACTAGGACCCATCTGCGTGCGGAGCCAACGACCCAGAGCCATAGAGTCTGATCAGACATAATGCTAGCTCGTTGTCTGCTACTTTTCTGCCCCTTGTTCTTCACCTGAAAACCTTGTAGGCAAAAAACAAGGAGCTGGCAACTGTATGTAGCTAACCAGCTTTCCATGCCCCCCACCCCCTCAGCTGGACCAGCCAGTGCAGTGTTTCCTGAATAAGAGTCGATCTGAGCCATGGGGGTGGGGGCAGCACACTCACCTGATCTCTGCTGAGATGTCACAGGGGCCAGGGCCAGATGAGACCCCAGGGCCGGCGCAGCGATGGCCGCCACTTCCACTCAGGGCCAGCACGTGGGGGATGCCCCAGAGTTGGGTGAAGACTGTGGCAAGGCCCCGCTGCCACCACGACCACACTGCCTCACCCACTCCACCCGCAGCCTGGAGTGGGGGGGGGGACCCCCATCCATCCCCACCTGGAAAAGCCCCGTTCTGCCCCGGAGTCCCCCGAAAACACTCTCCGTGGTGCTGCCGGGAGCGGAGGACGAGACTCTGCTTCTGTGCTGGGTGCCACCCTTGTCTCCCCCACCCCCCAGAGCTTGGGGGGGGCAGTAGCCTGAGTTGCCTATGGGCACTAAAATCCTAAGTCTGGCCCTGCATAAACGTGTCTTCAATCGGCTACTGCCCAGGATGGCGTCGTCCATTTCAACACGGAATGGGTTTCCCTCTGTTGATGGTTATGTCTAATAACACCCACTGGGGATCCCCAGGGACAATCCAGAAGGTCGTAGCTAACTGGATTTCCTGGGTGTCTACAACCGCCCTCACGCAATCCACTTGGCCCCAGAACTATTATTATTATTATTATTATTAACAAACATTTATATAGCGCCAGCAGTGTACCTGGCACTTTACAAAGTAATAAAATAGACACGGTCCCTGCCCCTAGGGCTTACAATCTGAGAGACAGGAGCTGGGGGAGAGACTTAGGAAGGGGAACAGAGGGAGAGACAAGGGGTCTAACATTCATGAAGATGCGAGGTCTCAAGTGCACGTACTTGGCTTGGTTACGATGAGAATGACAGCAGGCAGGTCCATGTTGCAAGGATAAGGGTAAACCGATCGTAGGTATAGGAATAGTGGCTCAGCAGGATAAAGAGTCAGACAGAGCAGAGCGAAAGAGGTGAGTTTTAAGGAGAGATTTGAAGGTATGAAGGGAGGGGGCAAGGCGGATGTGGACAGGGAGGGAGTTCCAGGCATGGGGGGCAGCAAGTGAGAAGGGACAAAGGCGCTTAGGGGAGCAGGGAAGGCGTGGAAGGGTGAGAGAAGGGACAGAGGAGGAGCGAAGTGCACGGCCTGCAATGCAGACGCATGCAATCAAATCCCAACCCCTTGCTCTGCCCGGGTATTCACCCCGCATCCTACCCCCTTCCCAGACCTGCGGGCCCCTTTCCCCCATAGTCTCCCCGGCCCCGCTCAGTTCATTCCGATGACGATCCTTGTGGCAGATGCTTCGGGCTGCCCAGTTCCACCCTCTCGGCTCCCTGCCCGGAGGGAAGCAGCAGGGTCCTGCTCCCAGCAGATTCTGTTTCATCTGTGCTAAATCAGCAGCCCCCCCCCCCCCCTGTGCTGGCATTGGGCCTCTTGAGGCCACTGAATGTCAGTGGGAGGTGTGGGCACGCCTCCTGCCAGGAGGTGCCAGACACGCTGAGATCTGCCAAGGGCTCTGGGGCAGGCAGATAGCGTGCGCTGGCAGCGCAACTCCCGCCGAGAGGACAGGTGGCCATCGCATTGTGAATTCAAGTGGTGGAAGAGTGCCGGCATCTCTCCTCCTCCTGGAGAGCCCTTTGGGGAATCGCTGTTCTTCTAAAAACCCAGCAAGGTGGCTCTTAGCCCAAGCCAGGATTGGCCAACTCTACTATCAGCTTTCCCTGATCCAGGCTCTCCTTGTGCTGGGCCGTTGCTTCTTCTCCCGCCTACCCAGCCAGACCTCCTGGCTGTCAGTATCTGCCTTCTGGGATCTGCCACAGAGACAGAGCTCCACTCGTCATCCCCAGGAAAGCTGGGGTATTGTGAGAATTTTTTTTTTCCAGTGAGGGGGGGTGGACTGAACAGGTTGTCCCACCCCCTTTCTGACTTTGCACAGATCCCCGGGAAGCATCACAGTGTCACAATGTTCCGAAGGGGGTGTGGCCACAGTGGGAGGGTCTCTTTGCCCCTCCCACTTTGCAGATCAACGCGTCAGGGAAGGTGACAAACCCTACAGCAGAGGGGAAGTGTGGCCAAGTAGTTAGGGTGTTTGCCAGGGCTCCGCTCTGCCAAAAACTCCCCGTGGGTGTTAACAAACATAACAGCAACCCACTTTGACCTGTGGGCCACTGTCACATTTGCCCTTCCAGATGTTGGCCCTGGATTTCTCCTGGATGTGTTAGTGGCTGGCTAGCCTGGGCTGAGATCCCAGAGACCAATCGGGCCAGAGCGGGTTACAGCAGACGATAAACATTTGTTATCGCCCGCTGTGGCCCAGTCTGGATCCGGTCCGCCATGGGCTGTCATAGGCCAGCATGCCTGCCCGTCATGGCGGGGGCGGGATGCTGAGTTCAGGGCGGGTGCAACCGGCTGCCCATTTTGCAGCACCGCACCCTCCCCGGCAGCCCAGCTGCGTGAACATCTGTTCTGTGGCTAAACCTGACTGTGTCCGCTCCACCGCGGCTTCCCCTCCCGGGTTGCACTGTCCCTTGTGTTTTCACTCTGTGTGAGCAAGTCCCTTAGCCTCAGTTCTGCATCTGTGGAATGGGAATACAGCGCACGGTGGGACTGTGAAGCCAGCCTCTGAGTATTTTTATATACTAGGATGACCATGCAGGATACTATGGTGCGTAGATACCAAAGGTGTAAAGGAAATAGGATTAGCAGTAAAGGGTTTTTGCTGACAGGCTCATACCAGTGCCCCCAATTAGCCCTATAGACAGGGAACCATGTTCACCACATTTTCCCCCATTACCACCAATGGGGAAACAGCAGTGAAGTTGGGTTCCTGCCTACACGTCGCTGCAGGAGACAGCAAAGGCATGGTACTTTCCCCAAGTGCAGGAAGAGTTAGGCTGGTGTTTTAGGGTAGGGTTTTGCCTTCTGGTTTGTTAACATGCCCTTCAATTTCAGTTGCCTTATTTTTGCCCCGATACCGATTTGCAACGCTCCTCCTCCATGTTCCACCCCAGTAATGGCTGCACTTTGCATGCGGTCCCTTCCTCGAAAGGGTTTTTCAAGCCAGGAGGTGCTGTGTGGCTACAGAACGTTGCCTCCCCCTTTGGATGGGGAGAAGGGATTAAAGGGGAGCCCGATGATGCCTCTCTGCATTTCAACGGGAAACGAACCCTTTTGTTTTCCAAGCGAATTGGGCGGTGCCTCCTAATTCAGGACAAAGGAGATTCAGCTGCCTTGGGGAGACGATTTCACACAGCTGGGAAGAAAGTCAGGAAAGGGATTCGAGAAGGAGGGGGCGGTAGAGGAAGGCGCAGAAGAGAGAGGGATATGGGGAGAAGAAAAGGAGGAGAGGTAGGAAATTGAAGGATGAGCAGAGCAAAGGAAATGCAGAATGAAGCGGATAATAAATGAAGATACACTAGATTATAAGGGAGAGAGAGGGAGAGAGAGAGAACACTCCTGCCAGGTTCATTGTGACTGCGGAGAACAGCTGCAGACTCCCCTAATCTCCACTTCTAATTTTCTGTTCCCAAACCCCAGCTGGCCACGCTCCCCACCCTCCTGGGCTCTCGCACTAGCAAGAGGAGGAATGTGAATGATGCACCAGCTCCACACACAGCCTGGGCCTGGCAGCACAACCCTACTCACTCCTGTTTCTCTAGGCACGGCTCCTGGCCCTCTGTCTTGGTCAGGCTGTTGGGTTTCAATTCGGTTGGCCAAGGACCATCTGTGTCCCCCTCACTTTCCTCTGCCATTTTTCTGCCCCCTTCGGGCTGCCCCAGCCATTCCAAAAAGCCCTCTGTCAACGTTCCTCTTCTTTGCTTTCTACGTATTGGGGTGGGCTTGAAGGCTGGAGCTTTTGGGGCAATGGCCATGCCTGGAACAGGGGCCTCAGACACTGCGGCTGGGCCCCTCATAAGCATCAAATAGGCCCTCACAGGCCCCATCTCCACCACATTGAACTGGGGCTAGTAGGTGAATGATACTGGGGATCCTTTACCCAGGACAATTCCTCTTTACCCTGGACTCTTCATCCCAAGCTATGTTCCCCTGGAGGTAACTTGCTAGGTACCCTGTGTTAAAGTACCCCACTTCGAATAGGGTGGGAGCCTGACTCAGAGCTACTAGGGGCCAAGGAAGGAGCTGTGAGGATGCTCTGAGGGGGCGCTACCTTCCCCTGCATGAAAAACACCATGGGTGCAATCCTGTGGCCGGGGTAAGCGCATGAGCCAGAATGTTGTTCACCGCCCCGGGTTGCCCTGAGGGCAGGAGGGGCAGGATATACATTTTAAATCAATAAATAAATACATAAACAAATTAAAAATGTGCATGCCCAGGCATGCGTGCACCCGTGCCGCGCAAACAGCAGAGCCACACAGGGCGAAGGTGCAGCCGGGGCTGATGTGACCCCCCCCAAAACCCCCTCCCCACACACCACGGCCTGGGGGGTGGAGCAGGAACTGTGCTTGCCTCATCCCCTGGGCTGTGGTGTGTATGGGCTCGGGGCTGCCCCTTTGCCCCACACGGCTCTGCTGTTCGTGTGGCCCACGTCCAGCGGCGAGCACACACGTTCAGAGCTTGCGGCGCAAGGAGAGGTCAGCACAAGTGGCCCATAGGAGTGCACCTTGTGGGACCTTGTGCCTCATGGGATCGAACCCTTCTTGAAAACCCCGTCCCCTCATGGACTTGAGATCAGCTAGCCCTGGCCTCAGACAATGTGATGAGTTCACCTCTGTTTTCTCTTTCAGGGATCTCAGACTGAAAGCTTGGAATGAGGCATATTGTGGATGTGTGTCTCATTGTGTGTGTGTGTGTATGTGTGTGTGTGAAGCTCTGTAGCTGGAGAAGCATGTGTGCATTTGTGTGGTGAGTGAGCAGGAGGACGGGGCCTACCGTGAAAGCAGAAGCAACGCAGGCTTACTATGGCCTGCCTGGGCCAGGGACTCACCGTCACGTGAGTTTCCAGCTTGCCGGATGTGGACCCAGTGCTGCGACAACCTGAGTAGGCAGCTGGGCTGGATGTGCTCTCCTGGAAAATCCCAGACCCGCAGTCAGGGCCAAGGGCTGCCCAGGCAGGCCAACACGGGGCATAGCATGCCCCGGCATCTGTTCCCTCTGCCATCCCCCGCTGGGGATCTGGAGCCACCATGACTGCCCGAGAATAACCATCATGGCTGCCTGTCATGGGGGGGGCCACCGGAGGGTGCTTGCCAGCCAGTCTGGTCAGGCACATATCCATTCAGTGCCCCAACCTGACCTGGCCTGGGGTTCCCCCCTCCCTGAGCTGTGTAGCCGGCTCACCGTGTGCGCATTTGTTTCCACCCATAGTTTCATGCAGAGATGAGGGGAGGGGAGGAAAATAGGGAGATGAGGGGAGGGGAGGGGTGGCGGAGGACGACCACCTAGAGTAGCAAATATTATTGAACTGGTCCTGGCTGGGAGCCAGCAGGAGAGTCCCAAACCTGGAGCCCCAGAACCAGCAGAAAGAGTCCTGAGGTTCACACCCAGGTTGAGTGGACCGCATTCACCATAGGTCCAGCCACCTTGAACTAACAGAGCTAGCCGAAGCAAAGTGAATGAAATGGAGATGCGGTTTTGTGGATGGGACAGGAAGGGAATAACGCTTCCCACTGGCTCCGTTAAAATGGAAACCAATTTACTGAATTTGTCCTTGAGGTTCATTTTTAACCCTAGTGTGCGTTGGTCTGTAGCTGTACACTTCCCCAAAAAGGAGTGTGTAAGTGCAGGTGCTATGTGTGTGTGAATGCACCTAGGTGGGGTGCGTAGCTGTGCGAGTGAAGATGGGCATATGTGTTAATCTATTATTTATTATTAATTTATGTATTTTTACCCCACCCGTCCTGCCTCAGGTAGTTTGCCTGTGTTAGTGAAAGTGCCCCCGTGGAGAGGAGGTTGTGTGTGCGGAGGAAAGATGGGGGGGTGGGGTGTAAGTGAGGGCACTGTGACTTTCTCCCCAGGCTTGTGCGTGTGTCGGGGAGTTGTGTGTGCAGAGGCAAAGATAGGGGTGTAAGCGAGGGCATGGTGTCTTTCTCACTGTGCTCATGAGTGAGTAGAGGATAGGGGTGTTCAATTTGTTTCTGTTTTGTTTCATTACTAAAATGAACGCTGGCCCATTTGTTTTAGTAATTAAAATACGAAAACGACGGGCCACGGTAATGAAAATGGACAGCAATGAAGAAAAGAAGCGTCCGTTTTCGTTAACAAAATTAAAATTTTAAGATACCTGCGCATGCGCGAAAAGGCCACTGTGGCCATTCTGCGCATGCACCGTATTTCCCAAAATGGCACTGCCGGCATTGGCGCCCCATTTGGTGCATGCGCAGTCCAGCTGCCCTTTTCCAAAATGGCTCTGACGCTGCCGGCGCCAATTTGGGAAAGGGCTGCGCATACGCAGGATGGTCCAGTGGCATTTTGTGCATGCACAGTGATTTCTTTTTATTTGCATTTTTTATTTTTAATAAAAATAAATGAGAAAAAAACCCAAACCATGAAAACGAATGTTTTATTTTACAAAAAAAAAACAAAAACCACCCCCAAACGAAGGGGTATTTCTAAATAAAAACGATCACAGAAACAAATTGGGTGCCTGCTGTACACCCCGAATAGAGGAGCTGTGTGTACGGAGGCAAAGATGGTGGCGTGCAAGTGAAGGTGCTGTGTGTGTCTAACCGTGTGGGCCTGCACGTTGTATTGCGGGAGGCTGTGTGCGGATATGATCAGGTGTGTCTCGTTGTGTGGCTGCTCACTCTGTCTTGTTGGAGGCTGTGGGTGTGGACGTGACACTTGCTTCTTTGCAGGATTGGAGATGAGGCCGCGCTGCCATAGGGGGGGTGAGGGGAGAGTTTGGTTTGGGGGCTGGAACTGCATCAATCCTGCCCAGAACTGAGCCAAAGCAATGGGGCAAATCTATTGATCCCTGGTTGGGGCTCAAGGTCGGAGACAGAAAGACCAAGAAAGAGGCCGTGTTGGTGCTTTTGGCCCCACTGAAATCTAGAGCCCTAGGAAACTAAGGAGGAGAAATCACGTCTCCTTGGACTCACAGCTAGACATGTACAAATCCCCTGGTTTGTTTTGTAAAGGCCCAAGCAGCCAGTAGGTTGAATGTTCTGAGCCCTCCCTCCAACCATCTCTAGTAGCATTCCACCAGTCACTTCCTGCTTCTATTATCAAAGAGAACCCAGGTTGAATTTGGCCCATCTTCTCTGCTTTGGACCTCTGGGGGGTTGGTGATTTAGCTCAGATTTCTAGGGTTAAACAAGCTGAGACCACACAGGCAGAGCCAGCCCTAAGAGGGAAGACCAGAGCAGGTGCACATGCCCCTCCCTCCCATCTCCTTCTCCCACGGGAAGCCACAGGCAAAGCCATAGGGTGCTCTGCTGCCCTGCGAGAGGACTTCCCATGGAGGGAGACATTGCCCTTGACACTGAAGAAGGACCCCAATACCCCTTTCATCCCTACAGAGACCTGATTCCAGCACGGGCTTCTGGGGAAAAAGGGGGGGGTCATGACTCCAGCTGCTGCTTATATGAGGCCCCACTTTGGACATTTATCAGGGAACTTTTCCCCTGAGGCCTGGGGAGACTGCCTTCAATCTCTGACCCGTCCTAAGGCTGGACCTGGCTGAGGTGAAGCTTAGCTGAAGCCATCGGGTGTCTTTAGACATAACGTCAACGGGTGTCTGAATGTGTGTTTTGACCTTTATATGAACACCGGTTTGGCCCTGTGTTCACCCTGTGGCAGTGTAGACAAAGCCCACCTTGGGGCAAATTGGTGTTTTTCTCACCACCCGATCTCAGCACGCAAGCGCTGTCGCCTCGTTCTCCGTGCTGTACCTACTAACACGCCACACTAAGTGAGTCTTTAGACATAACAAAGATCGGGTGTCAAACCCCCTAAGCACGTGTTTGGCTGTTATGTGTAAGCACCATAACAATCCTAACACCAATTGGGCCACCCATTGAACACACGATGTGAACACCATTGCATCACAAGGAGAATTTGCATCTTCTGGCTGAACATGTGGCCAACATTGTGTCTAATGATATTGTGTGTCTTTAGACATAACAAAGATCGGGTGTCAAAACCCTTAAGCATGTGTTTGGCTGTTGTGTGTAAGCACCATAACAATCCCAACACCCATTTGGCCACCCTTTGAACACGCGATATGAACACCATTGCCTCACACAAGGACAATTTGAGTGTTCCAGCTGAACACATGGCCAATGTTGTGTCTAATGATGTCATGTGGCATGTTAGCAGGTACAACACAGGAAACAAGGTGGCAGTGCTTATGTGCTGAGATCGGGTGGTGAGGAAAACACCGATTTGCCCCAAGATGGGCTGTGTGTCTAAGCAGCGCCACATGGTGAACACAGGGATGAACCGGTGTTCATATCAAGGTCAAAACACACATTCAGCCACCCGTTGACGTTATGTCTAAAGACACCAATTGTGTGGCGCGTTAGCAGGTGCAACACAGGGAACGAGGCGGCAACGCTTGTGTGCTGAGAACGGGTGGCAAGCAAAGCACCGATTTGCCCCAATATGGGCTGTGTGTCTACACAGCACCACATGGTGAACACAGGGCCAAACCAATGTTCGTATCAAGGTCAAAACACACATTCAGACACCTGTTGACATTATGTCTAAAGACACCCAATATCATTAGACACAACACTGACCACGTGTTAAGCCGAAACACGAAAATTCTCCTTGTGATGCTATGGTGTTGACATCGCGTGTTCAACAGGTGGCCAAATTGGTGTTGGGATTGTTATGGTGCTTACACACAATGGCCAAGCACGTGCTTAGGCACTCGATCTTTGTTATGTCTAAAGACGCCCATCATGTTTTACCCAGTCTTCTGTCTCTGTAAACCTCCCTCACTTCCTATGCAACTTGCAATTGACTCTGGGGTGACCTCAAAGTCATGTGAACCTTTGAGGCATTTTCCCTGGATAAAAGATCAGAAATTTTAGGGAAGGATCTCCAACTTTTGAACCATTCTCCAAGGCATCCTTAATCTGAAGCTGGGAGAAAGATATGACTAGCAAGAAATTCAGTCATTTTGATTCACATCAGATGACATGGATGTTCCTCTCCAATTTGCCAGATGTCTGCATCAGACATTTTGATTGGTTAGTTTGGTATTTTTGCTATTTTAATTCAATCCTTTTTGCATTTTTGGTTTCTTCATTTTGATGCTACTGTCCTGCAAAAAGTAACCAAAATGCCCAAATTAAGGAAGTATCTGAACCAAAATAACCAAAACCACCAGTATGCAAATATCTATTTCAATTGTGGATATCATTTGGATTTTTGGAGGGCTCCCCAAAAATGTGAGTAATATTCTCAAATACAAAATATACTTTTACTTTTCAGCTCTCCTTCAAACATTTGCACTGGTGGCCTTGGTTGACGATTTCCGTCTGGCGTTGGACCAGAGTTGTCAGACCTTACTGGTCCTGCTAGACCTTCCGGCTGCATTCAACACAGTCAATCATGCGGTGTTGATGACTCATCTGCTGGACCGTGCCGGAATTGGCGGAACGGTCTTGGACTGGTTTTGTTTGTTCCTGACCGGGAGAACTCACCAGGTGGTGTTGGGGGAGTGTACATCTTCCCCCCGGGACCTCACGTGTGGAGTCCCACAGGGTGCCATTCTGTCCCCCCTCTTGTTTAACATCTATATGCAGCCTTTAGGGGAGATCGTGAGAGGGTTTCAGGGCATGCAGTGTCATCAGTATGCTGATGACACTCAGCTCTACCTCTCTTTTTCCATCGACCCAGGCCATGCAGTCTCTTTATTTTCCCAGTGCCTGTCGGCTGTGGGGGCTTGGATGAGGTTGAACCATCTGCAGCTGAATCTTGACAAGATGGAGGTGATGTTGGTGGGTGGGGGCCTGGGAGTGGTTGAATCTCCTCTTGTTGGGGGGGTTCGCCCTCCCATGGTCTCGCAGGTACAGAGTCTGGGTGAGCTCCTCGATTCACGGCTCAGCCTAGAATCTCAGGTTGTGGCCGTGGTGGGGAGTGCATTTCGGCAGTTACACCTTTTCCGGCGGCTTCGGCCGTATCTCTCAGACTCTGACCTCGCCACTGTCAACCATGTCTTCATCACCTCGAGGCTGGATTACTGCATCGCGCTCTACGTGGGGCTGCCCGAGAAGCTGGTCCAGAGGCTGCAGCTGGTGCAGAATGCTGCGGCCCGTCTCCTTACTGCGGTGGGTCACAGGGAGCACATGACACCAGTGCTCCAGGCTCTGCACTGGCTGCCTATAAAGCACCGGGCTAGGTTCAAGGTGCAGGTTTTGACCTTTAAAGCCCTTCACGGCCTGGGCCCTGCTTATCTGCGGGACCGCCTCACTCCCCATGTGCCCGTGCGACCCCTGAGATCGTCCGTGGGGGTCTTTTTGGAGGTTCCCCGGGCGAGACAGATGGCCACTGATGTGAGATCTTTTTCGATGGCTGCCCCTGTGCTGTGGAATTCACTCCCGAAGGAGGCTTGGTTGGCCCCCACTCTCCTGTCATTTCGACATTTGTGTAAGACACTGTTCTGCCAGGCTTTTGGCGAGGGGGGCGTTGGGGGGAGAGGTGGGGTTTGGGACGGAGGGTGAGTTTTATGATTTGTTTTTAAATTTGTAGATTTATTTTATGTTGCTCGCCGCCCCAAGCTGCCTTTGGGCAGGAAGGGCGGGATATAAGTTTTAAATAAATAAATAAATAAATAAATAAAATAAAAAATCTGCAGGCTCAGCTATCAGAGATCCAAGTGACAGGATCATCACTCTGATAAGCTCCATGCTTGATCCCCAAATCCAGCTTCTCTACCCTCAAAACTTGGAAAGATCGTCAATGTGTAGAGCTGAAACTAGTACTTGTTATGTATCAATTTTCTGATACCCAAATTGAACCAAAAATTCCAGGTCCTTTTTGTTAGCTGGACCAATTTGTGATCATGAAATAACAACAAATTGGTATGCTGATTTGGGGGAAATTTCCAGGCATTATTTCAGGTTCTGGGGGTCATTTCGGGTACTGGAAAACCAGTAACCAAAATCTTTTCAGATACTCAAATGGTTTTCAGGTGCCAATTCAGATACCTGTCTCAGCTTTACCGGTGTGGTTTCTAATTTAGCAAGCTGGATACATCACCATGGCCACCTCACCTGCAGGCCAATAACCTATGCTTGTTCCAAACAAGCAAACAATTTCCACTGGTTCAGGAAAACAGAAGAAAGATGAAAATCGGACTAAGGTTCTTAAATGATGACAGGCCAATTAGGAACACAGCTCTCCAGCCCAACTGCCATGAAAAGGAAGCATGAATGGAACTATGAAACTTATGAATACCCTATTCCTTCTTCATCCCTTCCATGCTCTAACCTCATATATCCCCTGTGCCCTGACACTTCACACCATATACCCACTCTGCTCACTAATACACTAACACAAGATCTACATATGTTGCCAGACTGTAGCGAGACGTAGCCCTTTTGTTATCTGTGCAAGACCCACCCACCCACCCAGTACATGGATTGTAAGACAGTAGGTGCTTTTAGATGGGCAGCAGCTCTACTTCTCACTACTTCACCCCTGGGTTGACCAGTCCTTGTAGAGGTGCCCGCCACTGCCGCCAGATGTGCAAAAATGGAGCAAACGTAGAATGCTGGCAGCCCTGCTGCCAGCACTCCAGAAGATCCAAGAGCACGTTGCATGAAGCAGGGTGGCTAAACTCGGGACAACAGCTGACAGAGGAGTTGCTCTCCATCTGTTGGGCAAAACTATGCTTCAGTTCAACGTCCGACCAGCCATTGCCCCGGGTAGCATCGTGGAGTTGTGGCCGCCAGCCTATAACGTTGAGTAAGCAACTGCAACTCTATTCAATGGGTGGGGGCAGTGCATGGGTAGACAACAGCGTGGGTACAAGGACAACCTCTGGTCCATCGAAAGCAGATGGAAGCGGAGCTGCAAGCAGGAGGACATGGGGTACCAGTGCACCCCCAGAGCATCTCCAGGACCTGGTAGCCTCCACATCTGTCTGTTTACACCCAGGGTGTGCAAGTCCCTATGTCTATGTGTTGGTCCTGCCAGTGCCACATACACACACATCTCCTCACATGACACATATACCCTAGGCTACAATCACACACACTGTATAACCCACACAGCTGCACACAGGACACAGCTGAAACAGGTATCAACAAAAATGGGTCTACCGGCAAAATGGTGGTACTTGAACCATCTCAGGTGGTTGGGCACTAAAAGGTGCACATTAAGTGCCCGATACATTATGACTGCCAGCAAATTACAATTTTCCCAGTGTGTGCCATTTTATCGGTGTACCATTTTTCTGTCCATTTTGTGTTTACAGCTATCTCTGGTCAAAATAATAATAATAATAATAATAATAATAATAATAATAATAATAAAAGAGCCCTGCAGGGCCCCCTGTTGTGTGCATGACAATGAAAGTGACAAAATGTTGATTTTTGGAACAACGTTAAAATGGTAGCACCGTAAAGTCGATAAAACAAGAGGGTCGATAAAACAAGAAGACATACTTGTAAACAGTCATATCCAATATTTTGGGTAGACAGCCACCCTTCTCGTTATGTGGGTAGCAATAAGGTAACCAGCAGGCTACCTGAACTTGACCCAGCGGCACAAAATTGACTACCTGTTTGAGCTCTAGTGTGTACGCATCATCACACATATTGTAACTTGTAGTTATCTCCCAGCAATCCATCATTTCCCGCCTTCCTCAAAAGCAGTAAGGGAGTGGTTCAATGTTAGTTGGTTACCCTCCAGCACCCAGAGGGGGCGGATAAACCACAGAACGTTATTTATCTTGGCATTTTCCTTCCCATCACCTGGTGAGGCGGATAGATGCTGCCCTCCGGTGTAACGGAGAGATCAGCCCGCGGTACAGTTCCGAGCGCCAGTCAGAGGCAATTACTCAGCAAATCATTCCTTCTAGCAACAAGCACTAAAACAGCTCGTTATGGAGTCATAAACCTCGCGAATGGCCCTGCCACAGCTGGTAAATGGCCGAGAACTGTTTGAGAAGCGAGGGGGAAGCATCATCAAATTAAACACCTTTTGCATAATCTCCACCATGCACAGTACATCAGGAGGCGAGGTGTGAAGGGTAGAGCAGGACCTTTCCTGATCTGAAGAAGACAGTCTCACGCTCCAAACAGAGGCCCTTGCTCTGCTGGTAGCATCAGCCACACCCCAATGCAAGACACCTATGAGCACCACTTATCAGTGCAGAGAGGCTTGGTCTTGGTGATTCAAAAGGGTGACATCAGGCAAACCCCTTCGTCTCTCCGGACCCCTGTTTTCGCTTCTCTAAAGCAGGGGTCAGAATTCTGACTAGGGCCCATTCCATCCTAGTGATGCCCCTGGGTTCAGTGTGTACAATTCTCTGTCTTTTGCATCATTATTACTCCCGGTTAGTTCTGAGAAACCCTGCAAAATATACTCTAAGGATGTATTCACACAGAATGGGAAAGGGTATAATACCCAGGGGTATCTCCTAACGTGTAAATGGTCAGAAGGGTGTGGTTGACTGCCGCACACTCTGGCTGTTTTTAAACAGGAGGACGCTTCCACACAGGTTCAATTCGCAACCTACCCACGTGGCTGTCTGAAGGCAGCCCATTATCCTGGCCTCGCTTATTCTGGCCCATTTGATTCCCCCACCCACCTCCTCACCGGACACATGTGGGCACTCCATAGGGTGCACATGGACCCACCCCCCCACCCCCAGCCATGCCCATTTAAGAACAAGAACATACAAAGTGCCATACTGGGTCAGATCAATGGTCCATCTAGCCCAGCATCCTGACTCCGACAGTGGCCAATCACGGTGGCTTGGGAGAAGCACCCAACAGGTCACAATGGGGGATCTATTCCCTGTTGTTTTCTTCCAGCTCCCATCATGTTCCCTGATCCTGTCTGGCTAATAGCTGCTAATGGACCAATCTTCTAGAAACTTGTCCAAACCTTTTTAAACTCAGCTATAGTACTGGGCAGTAGATTCCACAACCCAATTATATGCTGAGTGAAAAAATATTTTCTTTTGTTTGTTTTAAACTTGCCACCCATGAGTTTCATGGAGTCTCCCCTAGTTCTAGCACTAGCTGAGAGGGTAAATAACTGCTCCCTGTTTATTAGTTCCATGCCACTCATGATTTTATAGACCTCTATCCTATCTCCTCTCAGTCATCTCTTCTCCAAGCTGAAGAGCCCCAACCTACCAAGCCTCTCCTCCTACGAGAGCCCTTCCATGCCCTTGATCATTTTTGTTGCCCTTCTCTGCACCTTTTCTAGTTCTGCTATGTCTTTTTTGAGATGGGGCGACCAGAACTGCACACAATATTCGAGGTGCGGTCGCACCATTGATTTGTATAGAGGCATTATGACATCCTCCGTTTTATTCTCTATCCCCTTCCAAATAATTCCTAACATTCTGTTTGCTTTTTTGACTGCTGCCACGCACCGCGCTGTGGATTTCATTGTATTGTCCACAACCACCCCCAGACCCTTTTCGCGAGTGGTAACTCCTAGTTTCGTACCCAGCATTGTGTACGCATAGTTTAAAAATGGCCTCTGTTGCTCCCTCTAGCGTTGTCATATATGTACATTTTTAGAGGACATGTATGAGAAATACAGGTTGCAGAGCTGCATTGAAGCCAATGTATTTCTGGAGCTGCAACCTGTTTTTCTCATACATCTCCTCTAAAAATGTGCATAGAAGGCAACCCGAGCTCCCTCACAACAGAGAGACTTGTTACATTAGGTGACTGCAATAGGTGAGCACCATTGCCTCTCACCTAATCAAGGGGGGTAGGTGTTTCAGCAAAGACATTAGAAATCTGTATTTCGGCCTAACCACTCTACAGAAAGGCTGAGTAACTCACAAAGTGTGTGTGTGGGGGGGGGGGGACACGGAGAGAGGAGACAAGCAGTGCCAGATCCAGGGAAGCTGGATTCCCATGTGAAACAGTACCATGCCTCCCCCCTTCTAACTGAATGTTTGATGGACACAGTTAAAAGAAAATCACACCGTAATTAATTTTTGATCTTCAGTAAACAGAACATCTTCGTCAGGGGGCCAGATATCCCTGCATTGCAGGCTAGTATGATACACGAGTCAATTTTTCATGACCCCCATGTACTGAGGACCTCCTCCTGAGTCTCCAAGGGCCCTCCATAAGCTGGAGTTCTCTGAGACTGAGGGGTCTTTTAAACATGCGCTCTCCCGAGCGCGTTTTGGAGAAGACGGCTCCCAAGCATGTTTGGGAGAAGACGGCTCCCCCAGTGAAGCCGTCTTCTCTGCCCCAACCAGTGATTAAATTTAATCACTGACTGGGGGCTTTAGAGGGGGGAGGGGGTTTGCCAGCGCTGCCTGGAGGAGGCAGTTTTCGCCGGCTTTCCCCCGCTTCCCCCCCCCCGCTTGCAAACCGAGGAAGCTGCAATTAACCGCGGCGGTTCCCAGGGACGCAAGTGAGGGGGCAGGAATCCTCAGCCGGTTTGATGCGGGAAAGATCCGGAATCAAACCACGCCAAGCATTTAAACGATCACAAAGAAAGGTGGCTGATTAAAGGATCATCTGCATTTTTTTTATCGTTTAAAAGTGCCCTGAGGGTCTCTGTGCCCCGTATTCTACCCCAGTGCTTCTCACCTTCCTGTCTTCATTTGCAGTTTATTTATATTTGTGGGATCCCTGTGCAGTTGTATAGTCTGCACGTGCCTGGAGATGGGAGACCAGTACAATCTTACTCATGTAGGGATTTCCTTTATGGAAAGGGGCTGTTCCTGGTTTTAACTAGGGCTGAAACTAGATCTCGATATTCTCATGATTTTCACTGAGAATCACGGTTCTTGACTCATTTTTGCAAGAAATGATAATTAAGAAAATCTTGGTTCTCGACACATTCCCGGTCGAGAATGTTTCTCAAAATACCATTCACTGTTACCGTTTACTGTTACCGTTTACCCCATTCTTTCCAGCAATGCGCATGCGCAAATGGCAGCGATGCTGCTGGAGCCATCTTGGAAGAAGGCCGCGTATGTGCAGAACAGCCGTGGTGGCCATTTTGTGCATGCGCATTACCAGGACGAACACGGTACATGGTAAATAGTAACAATAAATGGTAGAGGGTGGGACTCTGGGCAAAATTTTGCTTTTGGTTTTATATCGGTATTGGTTCTCATTGAATCAGTTCTCGGTTCTCTCGGTATCAGATTTTTAACATTGCGGTTTTCCTCAAAATCCGATTTAAAAAACGGTGCAAAAGATCCAATACTGCTAATACCGAGAAAGAACTGAAATATCGGATTCATCCGATATAGTCATTATCGGGTACTTTCGGTTCTTTCTGAAACCGAATGTCCCATCCCTAATAAATGGTAATAGCTCAGCCCTAGTTTTTAACAACTTGAATTATCAAGGTCCTGAGTCCGAGTGTGTCATGCAAGGCAGTAGCGGCCTGGCCGCCAGAGCTCTGGGGTGCTTTGGTAACCGCCATCTAATACCCCAAGGAGTATGATCCTTAAACCTGGCCCTCCACACGTCTTTCCCCCTCTACCAATCCAGGGTCACCTTCTCCCCACTGCTGAAGGATGAGCATGCCAGCTCCCAGGACACCCTTGGCACCAGGGAGCTCTCTCACCTGGGGAGGGTTGAATTGAATGAATCTTTTCCAAGATCACTTTCTGGAGAGGAGAGCTTTTGTGGGGGGAGGGGGGCTTGAGGAGCAGTCGGCTAATCTGGGGTGGTGAGACAGCCCCCCCTCCCCCCCCCGTGCTGCTGTTGGGGGCGGTGTTCTAGGAATGGGCCCAGTTGGAATCCTGACCCTGAATGACACGCCATTGGGATCCTCACTTTGGTTTGGGATTCTTTTAGTTTTTTACTGATTGTTCATTTCCCCCCTTTTTTTTATCTTTTCCCCCTTGACTCTTTTTTCCTTCTTCCTGGCTCTCTCACGCTCCATCTCTTGTCTCCCACCTCTCTTTCTGGGTCACTGTTTTAACCCTTCTCCTTTTCATCTAACTTCCATCTCTCTCTTTGCATGAACTCCCTGGTTCTCTCTCTCTCCCTCCCCATGTCACACACTCCTGTTCTCTCCTCTCTTTCACCCCCTCCATCCACCCCCTCTCTCCCCTGTGTTTTCATGCCTCACTGCTCTCTTGTCTTCAGAACTCTGGCAACAAGGACTGTGACGTCCACTATGCAGAGCTCGACACTTCAGCTCTGGCGTCATCGCCCAGTCCCAGGAGCTCCATCCATGCTGGCGGAGACCTAGTCGAGTATGCAACTATCCAGCCTAACTTACGCTAGCGCATGCCTCTCTAGGCCTTCCCCCTCAGATTCTGGCCTCAAGGTACACAAACGCACTTGCTCCCATTTTCTGTGCCCCCACCCCACCCCCTCAGTGAGATCCATGTACCCTTTTTTGTGGAATGGTCCATCCCTCTGCATCCTAGCTCCTACCCCTTCCATGGTGCTGCATGCTCCTTGTGATGGATGGTCCCTCCCCCCGAACTCCTTTTTGTGTTGCCTGTTCAAAGAGAGCAAGAGGGCTGAAAATGCGACTGTCTTTGCCTTGCCTCTTGTGCATGCGGCTTGTAGCAGCATGGCTTGCCTTCCTTTTGCTTTGTGCAGCGGAGGTGGGCAGAGTGTTATTTCTGGGAAGCCCCCCCACATAGTTTGAAGAAGCTGGGGCATGGGAGGGCGCTGGTCTTTTCTGTTTGAGTCATCTTGCTACCGTGAAGCACCACAGCGATTCTGAGATGTACAGAAGAGGAGCCTCCCGCACCCCCACCCCTCCAACAACAGGTGGTGAGAGGATGAGAGGACTTTTCCACCAGGTTCTCCCTGTCTTAGGGCAGCTCCACGGTTTGGACAAGGCAACATGAAATGCAAGGAAGATGGGTCAGAAAGAATCCAGATATAGACAATATAAAGGGAGGTCAGGGAGGCCTAGCCACTGTGGAGATTTGTGCTGCATACACGCTGAAGAGAGAAAGAAAGAAACAAGAGAGGGTAAGCATGAGGCAATGAGCTGTTCGACTGGGCAGGAGAAGGGGGCCTTTCACTTGGCAAATGGTGTCACTGCAGGGAGGGAGAGCTGCCCTTCAGAAACAAAAGTCAGGTGGGCACAGAGGACTCAGTCACTCAGCAGGATTGGGAAGGAAGGTCTTGGGCTGCTCTCCAATCTGCTGTGGTGATGGAGAAGTGCTTAGCGCTGGGGGGGTGGGTATCCAAACAGGGCATTTGTCAAAAGAAACAGCCCAAGTTTTGAGTGAGGGCGCATGGAGGGGGGCGGTCTATAAATTCAGGCTGTTGTGTTTTGTGTTTAATGGTCTATTCTCTGTCCTCATCCCCCTCGGCCCTTCCACTGTGGGTGGCACTTATCCCACCAAAATGTACGTGCAAGGGAGAGTATATACGTGTGTGTGTGTGAGAGAGAGAGAGAGAGAGTGCACGTACATGCAACTCTTTGCTAGAGTTTCACCTGAAGACTTTAGTTTTGACCAGTTTCTCCAGCTCAGTCAGGAGTGACTCCAGGAACACGTAGGTTTGCAAGGGGCAGCTTCTGGTGCGGCCCTGCTGCTTACCGAGCATTGTGATGATGTAACGCTCCATAGCGGGTGGAGTTATGTCAGAAAGGGGCATGACATCCCTGTTTCTCCACCCTCTCAGATATTGGTCCCACCTACTCCTGGTTTCCGACCAGAGGGAGGTGGCAACTTTATTCTTTGCTGGTTACAATGAACAAAGAATGGCCTCCCTTTCTCTGTCAGTTCTGGACTTTTCCCCTATCTTCTGCTGACCAGACGGAGTTTCTAGTTCTAATAAACCCTGCATTGCCTCAACATTGGGTAGTTTAGCCAGTGAGCTATCAAGCCCCTGCCCTTCCTTAAACCTGCTAGGGCCATACCATTGGCCTATACCATCCACATCCCTCCTTGTCAAGTACTCAGTGGCCTCCCATTCTGCAGTTGTGTTTCTTGAAACACCTCTTTTTCTCCTTTGTTTGAATGTCACCAAATCCTCCCCACGCCTAAGTGATAGGGGACTGCTCAGAAAGACACTCCTTTCCCTAAGAAAGGTTGCACCTGAGTAAAAACGGACATGATGGTGGCTCTCTGTGGCTAGGACCCACTGGCACATCTGTTTATGTACCACCAGCTGTTAGCTTGGGACCTCCCCAGAGTGGATAGGTGGCTGGCCCAAGCTGTGTCCTCAGAAAATCTTGGCGGACACAGCCCGGGCTAAGAACCTTCTATGTGGGCTAGTGTGGGACAGCGTGTGTGTGTTCAGCCCCGCCTTGGGGCAGAACCCACCATGGCTGTCTGTCAGGGGTGGAGGCAGCACCCGCATGTTTGTTTAGATCCCCACTCTACTCAGGCCATACAGGTGGCGAGACAGCTCTCTCCGGCTACAGGTAGGTTTGTTCAGTGCTCCCTCCCTGACCTGGGCCACATCGGCTGTGTTTTCCCGGGCCAGGGAACCACCACGGGATGATCCCCAACCACAACCCCAAATCCAAATATGCCCACACTTTGGGTTTGTAGAAGACGGATTCCAGATGAATGCCCATCTCCTGAACTTAAGAGTTCTCACGTAGCCAGTATTTTACTAGCCCTCTGCTGGCCTTGCTGGTCAAGGTTGTTACCTTGATGATTTTTTTCTTAACTATAAGGCACTAGGCTATTCCTAATTTATTTGCATGTATATAAATGGTTGTAATCAGATTTATGCAAAATTACATCGGCTAGGTCTCTTGTCTGATACAGTTGACAACCCCCTCTGCAACATCAGAGAAAGTTCTTCCAACCCTCTACCATTCATATGGAAGAGCTTGCTATGATGCCACCCAAAGACCTCTAGGCGTGGAGTGAATGTTTGACTTGTTAGGACAAGGGGACTTCCAGGTGAAAGTGGGCTGGGTAGGTTTATCCTTGACTCAATTTAGGATTATAAGGAGCTGCTTAATTGAGTCAGACCAATGGTCCATCTTAGCCCAGTATCATCACAACCTGCCATGGCAGCAGGGTTTCAAATTCAGTTCTCTAGGGTCTCCAGCTGAGGCCTCACCCCAGCGTGCTACCTGAGATCCTGAATTGGAGATGCCAGGGATTGAACGTGGGGATCTTATACATGCAAAGCATGTGCTCTACCAACTGAGCCACAGCCCACTTTCACCAACATCTATGTGGTTACTCGAACTTATTCCGAGAATGTGATTCAGTGTCCATCCACCCATCTTCTTAAGAAACCTCAGAATTCTTCACGTTTGGTCCTTGGAGGATTACTTTCTAGGCTAAGGGTAAGAGAATGTCAGTGGAATGGATGAAGCTATGATGGCTCCATTAGAAAGATCTACCTCCTGTTGGAGGGATTCCTTTTTTTGTGTCTTGTATCCCCCACAGCTCAAAAGGGATCAGCATGGAGAAAGATGGTCTTTACTTCCATAATTTCCTTCAGGAAGAAAACAAATGCCTCCATGTTCTAAACCCATTAGAGAGGAGTTGGTTTTGGAATTTTTCAAGGAAAAATAATTTGAGAGGAATATTTGGCTTAAATGTTCCCAAACAATTTTTATGACATTTTGTCACTTTGTGACACTTTTACACCTTTATGACACTTTTTGACACTTTGTAAAAAAAAATTTACAAAGTGTTTTGCAAAAAAAAAAAAAAAAGGCTTTGAACTGTCACAATTTGGACATTAGACATTTTGAAATTTATTTCTGACAAGATCTCAATCAGTAAATTTTCACTGAAATAAAATACCATAAAATTGGAAATTTTCATATTTTCTTTTCAATTTTGAAATTTCAGCATGATTAATAAAAGCTGTTTCTCAGTTAAGCCCCAAACTGGCTCTGTGTCACTGGGGAATGCAACTTAAGTGCTGAGTTTCAGTCTAGAATCAAAATCCAATTCTAAGGCCCTTTTTACACAGAGGCTCTAACACCCATAAAATGGGTGTTACATTTTATTATACATGTTGCAGGGCACCAGTGCAGCCAATCACCATGAGCCCTGTGCACACATGATGCCTCCATCCAGTTCCTCTGGGTGGAGATGGGTGTTGGCCGGTGGGTGGGGAGCATTTCCCTGGGTGGAGATGGGTGGGGGCATCTGTGTAAATGCCACTTTCGGTGGGTGTTGGTGAGTGTTTGCTCCCGGCCAACACCCACACCCACCCACGGAGCAACGGACGCCACGTCCCTCAGCGTTCAGGGACTATTAGGATCAAATCCTATTCAGTCCAGTTTCACATTGTGAACAGAGAAGGACTTGGATCATCAGTTGGGTATAGAATTAGCAGTTTCCTAACCTGGAAGGAGCTGTGTCCGATTGTATCATCTATGTGGTTTCCATTCAACTTTAGCTTGAATCCGTTCTGTTCTCTAGCCTTTTCACCTTTATTACCATTCCATTTGGGCGTGTCTGTCTAGATTAATAAAAAATAAGAAGTGCCATACAGACTCAGACCAATGATCCATCAAGCCCAGTGTCCTGTCTCTGACAGTGGCCACCTTAGGTTTCTTTAGAGCAGTACACAACAGGTCATAATGGAATGATGCATTCCCTGCTGTTCATCCTCAGCTGCCGTCAGAGGTTATGTCCCTTAACCAACGTGACCAATAGTCATTTATGGATCTATCCCCCAAGGCTGCGATTGGCTCCATTTGGAGCCTATTGGTAGTTACCACAGCTATCACCCAAGCAGCATTGTCCAACTCCTTGGTGACTCCGGACAGGATTGCCTCACGGTAATTTTCTGGCAAGCCTGCTTGCACACATTGCACAGCCAGCATGCATTATTACTATAGTGCAGGGATAGTCAAACCCTGTTCAAACTGGATGAACTAATCATGCAGAGTTGGGAGTTTTTTCATGACATCATTCTGGAAATTTCAATTTAATTTAGAAAATACTGATGTTTAGTAAAACCTAGGGGTGGGACGTCAGGGCGATTATCGGGTATCAGGTTTATTGGTATTGGATCTCCCGATATCAGATTAATCGGTATCAGAATATCAGATTTTTAACATTGCCAATTTTCTCGGATCTTTAACATTGAGGCCATTGACTTCAATGGGCAATGTTGAAAATCCGATATTCTCATACTGACAATTATCGGTATTATCAAATTAATCTAATACCACCCATTATCAGTATTGGAGGATTAATCCGATACCAATAGTCCCACCCCTAGTAAAACCAGACTTTATGGCCACAGGCCAGATGGGACGCTACTGTGGAGTGGATTCAGTTTGTAGGCCACCAGTTGGGAAGCCCAGTTCAAGAGTAACAGGAGGGATTTCCTTCCTATCCTATTCCTCCACTTCCTCTTAAATCAGTACTGAACCAGGGAGTTCAGAACCAATCCCTTCACTTCACCCCATAAAGATCCCATGACATTTCTCATGCCCTTTCCTACCAGGGAGGTCTCAGTGGGTGGCGATGGGCGATTGCTCATCGTCTCCTCATGACTTCTCTGTGGTGTCCCACAGGGCTCTATTCTGTCCCCCCTCTTGTTCAATGTGTATCTGAGGCTGCTGGGCGAGGTCATTCGGAGGTTTGGGGTGAGGTGTCATCCGTATGCTGATCGCACTCAGCTCCAACTCTCTTTCATCCAAGCCAGGTCACGTGGTCTCAGTGCGTACGCGATGCCTGGCTGCTGTCGGGCACTGGATGAGGGGGAGCCGATTGAAGCTGAATCCTTACAAAACTGAAGTGATGATGGGTGCCCAGTCTTGTGACTTGGAGGAGTTTGGGACACCTGTCATCGATGGGGTCCAGCCCCCTCTGGTCACTCAGATTCACAGCCTCACAGTGGTTTTGGATCCTTTGCCGTGCCTGGACTGTCAGGCGGCAGCGGTGGCCAGGGGGCACTTTTCACCAACTCCAGCTGTTGAGGAGTCTGCGGCCTTTTCTTTCGAATTCAGATCAGGCCACTGTCATCCATGCTTTCATCACCTTGAGACTAGCCTAGATTACTGCAATGCGCTCTACGTGGGGCTGCCCTTGATGACTGTTTGGGAACTGCAGCTGGTGCAGAATGTGGTGGCTCGGTTCCTTTCGAAGATGAGTCACCGGGAGCACATGACGCCGGTGCTCCGGAGTCTGCATTCGCAGCCTATAGTTTTCCAGGCACAATTCAAGGTGCTGGTTTTGACTTTTAAAGCCGTAAATGGTCTGGGTCCCACCTATCTGAAAGTCCGTCTGTCCTTCCATGTCCTTTCGTGCTACACTCGGCCAGGGGCATCCTTCCACAGGTTCCATATGCTACCCGGGGGTGTGGGAGGCCATTTTCAGTTGCTGCCCCCATTTTATTTTATTGATTTATTGATTTATTTTTAGAGTTTTTGCTACCCCGCCCCTCCTGCCACAGGCAGCTCGCCATAGCTTACAATTTGCAAAACAAACATTAAAACAACAATTTAAGGACAACTAAAAGGAGGACAAAAAGAAAAATAACCCCTGCCCAGCAACCCACCCCCTCACCCATCTCCCCTGCCAAATGCCTGGTGGAACAACCAGGTCTTGCGACTTCTCCGAAAAGAGGGGGGATCCGGAGCCATATGGGCCTCCACCGGAAGGGAGGATTCCCTTCCCTGGGAGGTTCGTTTCAGCCTGGGGATCTTCTGGAGGCAGTGGAAAACTTTTTTATTTGGCAGGCGGGGATAAATGGGGTTGGTTGGGGTTTTGGGTAGGGTTGTGGCAGGGGGGCGGAGTTTGTGGGGAGGGTGTTTTTTTTTATTGTGTGATTTTTACTGTTTTTAATTTCTATGGATTGTGAGTCTCCCTGAGCCTTGTGGGAAGGACGGCAGAGAAAGTTGAAATATCAATAAGTAAGTAAATTTCAGAGTATGGGAAGTGCAGAATGTAGACACAGCTGGTTTGGCTGGTAGTGACATCCACAGAATGAGCTTTGTCTCTGCGGCTGATAAATGAGCTGATTGGGCCCATGTCAGATGATATTATCTTTGGGTTCAGGGGGGCTCTGCAAAAAACGTGAGATAAATCTTTGATACACAAAACCCACTGAGAGAGGGGGGCATTGGACTGCTGAGAAACAGGGAAATGGTCACAGCCAGGGTAGCAAGGGTTTCTGGCACGGCTGCCTGAAGGATGTTTTATAAAGCATGGGGAGTAGAGTGACTGGGATTGCTCCCAGTGGAAATGACAAAGTAGCAAAGGCAGCTGATTGCAGGACAGCCAGGAAAGCGGGCAGGAGAACTTCAAGGGATTCTGAAGGAGAGCCAGGCTCTGAACTGTGTCCTTTAGCAAGAGACTCCTTCCTTACCAGGACAGGAATGTTCCTTATGAGGATGGGGTGAGGTAGGGCTCCAATGGAAATTTCAACCCAGCTCCATTTTTTATGGAATTGGGCCTTTTGATTGTTCCAGTTGGAATACACGTTCCGATGGCATTCCGATTGGAATGATAAAAAAAGAACAAATTAAAAACAAACCAACCCAAAAAAAGAGCCAGTCATACGCATATATGCCAAATGGCCTCCGGGCCATTCTGAGCATGCACAAAATGGTGGCAGTGGTGTTGGTGCTGCCATTTTGAGTGTGGGCAGCATCATTTTGCACATGTGCTGTAGTCCTAAGTTGTTGTTTTAAAAAAAAAATTGCTTGGTATTCCAATGGCACTTACAGAATACCGATAAAAAAAAGACCACCCCTTCCATTTTTACAAAACTGTTCTGCGAAAACAGAAGGGGTTGTCATTGTGTTGGTTTTTTTACCCAGGGCTAGAGTGATATCAGGAAGATCTTGTAGACCATTGGCTTGGGAGTGAGGTTAACCCCAGTCTGACTGCAGTGCTACCCTCTCATACCGTGGTGAGATTCTGTTATGGAAGAGCAGAGAACCAACTTAGGACAGACGGTTGCTGTTGAGGAGCTGTAGCCTACAGCAGAGATGTCCTAGCCAGTTGGTCCCTCCATGCGCCAGAACATCCACTATCATGTCCTAAGAGGAAAAAATATGAATCTCCCATTACCCTGACAAAGTTCCCCTGGTGGCCAGGGCAACCTTATCATCATAACCCATGTACAGAGGTGACAGGAGACCTCTCTGATTGGTGCCCCATTGTCACCGAGCATTAGCTAATGGATGCTTTGGAGGTGACCATCCATTCCAAAGACCATTCATCAGGGTAATGGTGACACTCGCAGCTCCATCCCTGGCAGTGACTCCTTTGTGGTTCTCCTGTGTGTCTGTGTGTATCAGCTCCTGGCAACAGCAGCCTAGCTCCTTCTCTGTGCTTTGTCTTTGTGACTTCCAAATGGGAAGTGGGTGTCCTTGAGGGGACATACCAGGGGGAGATAGGGTCAGGGAGCTAGAGATAGTGGGACATGCTCCAAGTGAAAAAAGTGCCACAGCTATTTAGGCAGGGGAGACTTTGTGGTTTGGGGACTGTAGGGGGAGAGCACCATCAATGGCTAAAGGGTGAGGCAGAGGATAGGATGTACTTGGGGACAGAGAGCAGGGTGCAGGGGCAGTAATGTGAAGGTTCAGAATGAGACTTGCTGGGAAATCTTGGAGGATTGTCAATTATCTCAATAAATCTGAACTGGGAAAGAGGACAGTTGGAGATCACAATCCCTGCGGGACCTGGGATCCCAACCTGGGGCGATGGTAGAATGGGCTGGACAGGTGAGCTCACCTCCCTCCCTGTAGCGCCTCTTGTTTCCTTGCCGTGCCAAGAGCCCTGTAGAGTCCCTTGCTGTGCGCTCTGTAGGGAAGCCAGCAGCAGCAGTAGGTAAGCATATGCTGTTGGCCGTGCCCAGGAGGAACAGAATGGTAACCTCTCTGTTTTGTGGTGTCTCGCCTGTGCCCTGCACTCAGAATGAGGATCAAGGTCTTCGTAGACGTAACCAGCGAGAGCGGACAGTAAGTCTTTGTTTTTCCTCATTATTTTTTGGGTTTTCGTGTGACTTCTGAGACCGTGAGTGGAGACGGATTGGCAGCCATGGAGGCTGGTGTTATCTCTTCACAGGGCAATGACAGTCTGGGCAGCATATGTGGGAACTTCTAAACCCACCTTGCCAATCAGTGGAGATATAGCAGCCCAAAGTGAACCAGACGTCTCCTCCCCTGGCCTTGACCTCCCCAGGCCTTTACCTCCCCCTCCTTCATTTCCCAAAATGGTGGCAACTCCACTCATTCATCCAGCTGATGGGAAATCCCAAAGACCATTGGGAAGGAGCGGGACACAGGGAGTAGTCCCCTCCCTTAATTTCAGGCCCCTGTTGTGACAGGGATGTCGCCATGGCAGTTGCTGAGTCCTGCAATTTAGGAGTCTTTCACCTGCACCCCAAACTCCCACGTCTCCTCCCACTCCATGTTTACATCTCTTCCACCAGTGGCACCCAGCCCTTCCCCTGGTGACAGGGACTCAGTTTTTGGCCTCCTTGTTGAAACTGAGAATGAGCGGGGGGCAGTTAATGCATTGGTTTAGTGGTGGTCACCCACTCAGTGGTGATGGACTGACAGCAGCAAACTCTTCTCATGGAGGCCACCAACCTGTCCTCCGTGAGAATCATGAAATGGATCCCTAGAGGTGGAAATCTCCATTGGCTGCAAAGAGTCCTCAGCAATTTCATCCCCTCCCCACCCTTTTCATTAATGTATGACGAGGCTGAGGCCTGGCCTCTGAAGGCTTTGTGTCCCAACAGCTTATGCTACAAGTTCCCTTCTCTGAGGCTAACCTGCAGAGGCCTTCACTAGACAGGGGCTGGTAATCATTCAAACCACAACTTGAGGTGCCTTCAGGCAGAACCGGTAGAGCTGAAGCGGCTCTCTCCATAGTGGGTCTCTCTGTGGTCCAGGTCTGGTGTGGATATGTTCCTGTGCTTCCAACGTGTGTGCTCCCTTCAGAGCCTCCATCAAGAACCTCTTTACCAGACAGACTGTGACTGTCCCTCAGGTGACATGCTCCTTCTGAGGCTCCGTATTGCTGGGGTTTGTCTCTCTGACAGACACCAAATCTCAGCCCCACCAGCTTAAGGTTGAACCCGGATTTTTCACCCTGTTCTGATTCCACTGGAAGCAGAAATTTTGTCCGGTCCAATCAGAACTCGAACCAAATGGGGGTAGGAGGGGTGATATTATTCTGTGCCTGCGCAAAATGGACACCGTGATTCTGTGCATGTAGGAAATGGCCACTGTCATGGAAGAAGAGGGAATAATTTGTCTAAATTGGAATTTCTATAAGTCATTCAAATTTGGTGGGAAAATTCCTCAAAATCAAAATGGCTTCGCCGAACCAGCCCTACACCAGTTCCACTCCAGATGGAGCCCATGTCTCCATGGTGTCTGTCAAACCCACTGCTAGCTCCCAGCTCTTCCAGTGACCATAATGCTTGGCGTCCCTTTATCTTCTTAGTCAACTGAACTTGCACCAAAGCTGTTCATCCTATAGACTTGAGAGCCCTTATGGTGGAGTGCGTGAGAAATCCTGTAGTTGGGTGGTAATGAATACCCACAGCTAGCACTTCATATTACTAATTCGCCTTCTCATTGGGCAGCTCTGGGTCTGACAAAGCAGATACTTGTTCCTGCTTTGTTGGAGATCTGCTTCAGATATTTTGTTTTGTTTATTTTCATTGTATTGGCGTCGTGATTAGAGCTGAAATGAGTTCCTGAAAAATGGATGTACCCGTCAACGTTGTGGTACTTTTTTCGACTCAAAAGTTTTGGGTACTTCTCAGTATCCAAAACAGTATTTGATCAGGTACCCAAAGGATCGAAATACTGATTTTGGCCCAGTTTTTCAACTTCGGGTCTCAGAATTTCAACTACTGGATTTCTGGGAATTTGGGAGGTATTGTTTCAACTTTGAGAAATTTCATACTCAGAACCCGAAATATTGATTTTTCAGGTACTCGAAAAATATTTGAGTAGCAATTTGGATACATGAAATGGTACTCAAAACTGTGGGTTTTACACCCCTGGGTACCAAATCAGGTGCTCATTTCAGTTCTGATTGCGATATATAATTTTGGTCATTTTCATCATTTCGAAAATAATAATTTTATATATAGCACCCCTACCTGGCAAGTTGGACCTCGGCACCCTTTGTAAAAACTATAAAATACTATAAAATAAAAAACATTTTCAAAAACAAAAATTAAAAGGAAAAGATAAAACCAGAAGAAATAAATTTGGTGTTGGATGCCTTAAAAGCACCTAGAGCAGATGACAGTGGGTGGCCGGATTTACAGGGCACATGAGTCCAGACATTAACCTCAGATGGGTCTACTGGATCTCCTCCCCCTTTGGCTTCGTTGCTCCAGGCTGGAATCCCTCCTGCTGGCTCCCAGCTCCAGGGAACTTGAGCAGCTGGTCTCAGGAGTAGAAAGGAGACCTCTCCTTTAGGGTGAAAACAGTCATGACGCTAACCACCCTTTAACCACCGTTGCTGGTCATTTATGCATGTTCTGGGGCTGCATAGGGCACCAATACAGCCCTGCAACATGCATGAATAACCACCAAGGGTGGTTAAAGGGTGGTTAGTGTCATGTCTGTTTTCACCCTAAGAGAGAGCCTTTCTTATCCCGCCTTCTCCTCAGAGACACCCCCTGGGCAGTGGTCCCACTCTACTCCCCAGAGGCAACCTTTGAGAGGCCAGTCCCCCGCCCCACTTTGTGACTGGAGATGAGCTCATGATCTACCTCTCAGCCGCCTCCTACATAGCAATTCAAAGAAAAGAAGAGGTTTTGAAGTTATTTTGAAAGGTGAGGAGCTGAGCTCAACGTGCAATAGATGGAAGGGGGTAACTGAAATGCTGAGGTGACGAAGCGACCAATTCAAAGCAGCTGAAATATCAAATGAAATGAAGTATCCAAAATGAAATAACCAACGAAGTGGATATGGGAATATCATTCAGATGCTCAGAGGGCAATCTGAAAATGCAAATAATTATCCATAAATACGAAATTCACTATCTGTTTCAGCATGATAGATAGCCACTGGCCCGAGGTTTAGCGGACTCATGAAAAATCCACCCTTTTGGGGAAAGCAACAGAATAGAACTACATGCCCTCTGCTACCCTCCCTTTGCAGCTGCTTCCTAAAGCATCAATGAGTAGACACACTAAAGAAAACCCACCTCAGAGCCCAGCATCCTCTTCCCCACCTGCAGGCCTAGCTCCTCTCCCCTCGAGCAGCCTTTTCTAAGAAGAGAAGTAAACAAGATTTCGGAAAGCCGCTCCACTTCTCCCTGTCCCCCTTGTTTCTGGGGCTTTTCACGCGGCGTTGGGAAACCATCCCAAGTGAAACACACAAGGCAAGCTCTCCCTAATCCTCCTCCTTGGGAGGTTTCACTTTTTGTTGCCCAGGGGTGGGGGGATTTTATTGTCAGCGAAAGGCCAGTAATCCCACAAATCCAAATTTGGAAACTCTCCCAGTTTCTCTGAAGTAAAAATAAAGCCAGTCATATGGTGCTTTGAAAGTGTAATCTTGTCGCTGTGCAGTCTCCCAGCTAAGGCGCACTGCAGAGACAGGTTATTATGGGGGGCGTGTTTTGCTGGTTTTTGGTTTGTGTTCCCTTTGCAGCAAGAGTTCCCCCATCCCTGTTTTTGCAGAGGTTGCAAAAGAGACAAACTCCAAGAGTTTGGAGACGAGAATTTGCTTTCAAGAGAAAAATTCCAAGCCTGTAAGTTGTCTGGGGCAAATTTAAGCAAAAAGCAGAACTTGTCTTCTGAAACTTCCTTGCCTTCTGAAACCCAGGAGGCCTAGAATTAAAAAAAGCTGAAACGAATAGGCTTCTTTGTGGATACGTTTTCGATGTGAAATCAATGCTGTTTATTCAGATATCCCATTTTGGGAATATTTGGCATTATTTAGCACTCTTGTGCAACACACTGGGTGAACATGCATGTAACTCTGCTTTAACACCACTGTAACATTTCTTATGCATGATGCAGGGCTGTATTGGTGCCCTATGCAGCCCTGCAACATGCATAAGAAATTTTAAAGCCGTGTTAAAGTGAAGTTAAGGTGCATGTCTGTTTTCACCCACTGGTGCACAACAGTGGTATTGAGCTATTGATATTAGCAAGCAACTTGTAGCACTGGAATGCAAGTCTGGTCTGCAATAGCACTCAATCGTGCCTAAACAAAGTACCGATGTCTGAGCACCAAAGTAGCCAAAATACTAAATTGATCAAAATATTGAAACAAAATAACTGAAAAGTCAAAGTGACTGAAATAACCAGAACAAAATAACTGAAATGGTGATTTGTTTCTGTAAAAGATGCAGGTAACTAATGGCGTTTCACATGCGCTTCGGCAAAACCAGCCGGGAGCAGGTGAATCCGTCGACGACAGTATTTGCTGTCAATATTTGTTTCAACTCAAATGCAACACAATGGCCTCCGATCTCCCTTCCCAAATAAATGGCTTGTATTTTTTTTTCCCCAACATTCTTTTTGGATCTATGCAAAAGGACCTGTTTCCTGGTTCTGGTTTAAATGTGTCCAACCAGATCATGACAGAGCTGAAACGGGTAGTGGGTTTATTATTCATGGGTTGCATTTAGAACTGAAATGAGTACCCGCAAAAATAGGTATACACATTTAAATTGTGGCATTTCATCCAACCCAGTAACGTCGGGTACTAATCAATGCTTGATTACTGCCTGGTGAGCTACCTGATATACCAAACTACTGTTTTTATCCTAAATTTTTAAGCTTCCGGTACCAATTTTCCAATTTCCATAATGGAAATTTTTTTTGGCATATTGTCCCAATTCCTTTACTGATTTATGGATTTACCAGTCAGTACCGATCGGTAACTCAATAGTTCGCTAATGGTAGTATCAGGTGCTGAATCAGTACTTAGGTGGCCCCTCAAGCATGGATATGGTACTTGTGGGTATTATCTGTGAGTAGCAAATGAATTAATCGTTTCAGCTCCTGTTGCATTCCCATTTTCAGGTGGGCCTTCATGTACCTGAATAAGGTCCATGACCAAAATGGGCAGGCACATATCTGGTTTTGTGGGTATTCCGTTTCAGATTTTTGGTTCCGTTATTTTGGATTTGGGGTCATTTCAGTATCCTGGTTATGTTTTTTTCCAGCAATTGCACATGCGTAATCATGCTAATCCATTTGTGCTAGTCACATAACAGAAATACCCAAATGACCAAAACACTGAAATAACCAAACAAACAAAAAAACAACAACCCGTAATAATCAAAATGGATATTCAACAGTGTGAATGTATATTGGTCATTACTTGAACCACCATTTTCAGATAGAGCAGGGTATGTTCAACGGATTTACTTGTTTTGGGGAAAACTCACATCGGCTCTAATCAATAGGGATGGAAATTTCAGATTCGGTTAGAATCAAATCAAAACAAAAATGGACGATTCTGTTCTCTCAAAATTTCGGTTCTCAATTTGGTTTTGGGCAATTCATATTTTTTGCATTGATTTTTTTTGTTTGCGTTTTCAATGCAAAAGAAAGAAGAAAGCATTCAACGCAAAAACACTGAATCTGAAACTGAATCAAGAACCGAAATTCTTGGAGAACAGAATCTGAAAAAACTGCAGTTGAAATTTGTCCTGGAGTCCCATCCCTACTAACCATGATCCTTCTGTTCCATCCAACCCCAGCCTTTACACAGATCAAAACATTTCCTTTGTCATTCAATTTAATTCCTGTGTTCCCTGCTTCCTCTGCTAATGTGGGGTCCACTGGATATCAGAAATGCAAGATCACATCCTGGGTTTATTGAAAGAGTTAAAGGGAAGAATATGGCTGCATTTTAAATTTCCCGCATGAGGATCTTTTTCTGAATCCCTTGTCCTGGGACATTGCTCCCCATTAGGGCTGAAACTCAATTCTCGGTTTCTTGACAAGAATCACACTTCTCATCTCGTTCTTGCAAAGGAGAACGTGGCAGATTTTCAGGAATGGGAGGAGGGAGAGAAGGAGGGATGGAGTAGACTCAGCTGATACCTTAGCGTTCTATTGGCTAGCAGGAGTCAGCAGCCAATAGAATGCTGAAGAGCTGTACTGAGCCCGCCTCTTGCCTTCAGCTCTCCCCCCTCCCATCTGGAAGTCCTTTCCAGATGGGAGTAGGGAGAGCAGGATGGAGGGGGCAGATCATGAGCATTCAATTGGCTAGCAGGAGTCTGAGCACCTAATAGAATGCAGAAACACTGTGCTAAGCCCACCTCTTCCCTTCAGCTGCCCCATCCCATCTGTTTTCAGACCCAGACAAGGTAATCACATGGGTAAACATGTGCAAATCAATTACAGTACTCCTCCCTGTTTCCAGCTGGGAGGAGGAGCTGAAGGGAAGAGGCAGACTCAACACAGCTTTCCTGCATTCTGTTGGGTGCTCAGACTTCTGCTAGCCAATAGAATGCTCAACATCTGCCCCCTCTATCCTGCTCTCCCCCTCCCATCTGAAGAGTCCAGGGGGGAGGGCTGAAGGCAAGAGGCGGGCTCAGCACAGCTTTTCAGCATTCTATTGGCTGCTGACTCCTGCTAGCCAATAGGATGCTAAGATATCAGCTGAGTCTGCCCCCTCTCTCCTTCTCTCCCCCGCCCCATTCCTGAAAATCTGCTCTTGGAAAGATTGCCCCACAGAGGCAGCTGCCAGCCCCCGACAAAGTGTGAAAGCTGGGCAAGGAACCACGTGGCTTCCTCCCTCCCTCCTTGCATTTCTCCCAGCCTGGACATGTGGGGTGGGGGTGAGAGGAGTGAGAAATCTCACAAGAATCTAAATCCAGGTTGAGATGTCTTTGAGATCTTGATCCTGATTCTCGGTTCTCGCAAGATTTTCGTGAGAATAAAATCTATTCTCGTTTCAGCCCTACTCCTCATTTAGGAGAGGCGTGGGGCTCTACCCACACCCCCAAAACTCACCCCACACCCTATGCTTATTCCAGTAATGAGAGCTCAAAGCCTCTTTTTCAAAAGCCTCAATTGCTCTTTAGCATCACTGTCTGTCTATACTAGTTCCCTTCCTCCCCTTGCTTCCTTGTGGCTATTGTTATTTACTATAAACCCAGCGCGGGAGCGTACACCGAGCTCTCGAATACATAAGTCAACAAACAAAGTGAAGGAGCGATGTGAGAATTACGTAAATTTTGCTGAGCACTTTGAAGATGAAAGGGGGTTAGGAAAATGCTGAGATGACAATTTCAAAATACAGCAGAGGAGCTGAGAGCAGACTCCGGTACTTGGCTGATTGCTTTATTATTATACCTGTTTTCCACTGGAGTCAACAGCTCTCTGCTTTTCCGCTGCCGAGGATGCAACGTGCCGTGTGCCGCGTGGCCCGTTAGCGCATTGAAGGTAATGGCTCATTACTACTGCTAGTTGTATCCTTAGCTCAAGTGGTAGCAATTTGCACTCTGTTCCTGTAGAGCAGCAGTGGGGAATCTCTGGACCAAGGGCCAAATCCACGCCATGGCTGTTTGTAATTGGACCCCTTTCCAATTTCTGGCTCTGACCTTTGGATCCAGTCCCTGTGCTCAAGCTCTGAAGGAGTGAGCTCAGGGGAAAGGGAATGGAGATGAGGTCATGCATTCAAGGACACGGGATGAATGCATGGCACAGATCCATGATTTAGACCTTCCCCTTCTTTGTCCCACCTGGAGCACACAAACCCCCTTAAGCACCTTCAACCCCAAATAGGGAGTTTGTCCTAATTTTCAAAGTGGCCCACGGATGGGAAAATATTCCCTACCCCTGCTGCAGCACTGGGTTCAAATCTTGCCAGTGTCTGACTTATAAAAACAAGGCCCATCATGTAGACTTGGCCTCAAGCAATTGAGAGGAGATTCTCCCAACAGAGGAAGTAGCCAACCCAGTGGCCAAACGGGCATGTCATGGGCCAAATGGGCAACCCCTCTGTGGCTGAGCCCCAAGACCAGCCTTAGAACTGGCGACGAGGGGGATAGGGTTGCTGGGATGGGGGTCAAGTGCTGGAAGCCTGCAGATAGCACCCGTCCACATGGCCTCCGGAATAGCGGTGGTAGGTAATGAGCTTGGGACAAGGGTGTAGATTAGGGCTGAAACAAATAGTAAAAATTGTATTCTGAAGTATTACCGAGTTTCCGAGGACTGGTTCCGAGTGTTTGGCTGGTAAAATACTCAGCAAAATAAAACCAAATATTTTCAGAGTACTGAGTAGTACTGAGTCACTTTATATTACTGCAGGAAAAGTCGAGTCACCTTATATCGCCGCAGGAAAAGCCCTGTATGTTGGTCTGAGTACTAGGCCAAGTACCAAATACTGAGTACTGAGTACCAGGCTGATTCGTCAGTAACTTGGTCCTCAGTAAAACAGCTGGAATACAGAGATACTCAGTAAAAAACAAATAAATTTGAATTCTGAGTTTCACCTCTAGTGTAGGTCATTGCTGATTCATTTGAGGGTAACAGTCTCTGGTAGCTTCTGCCAGCTACTCTTTAGCTGAAATGGCCCATGCTGCACTGCTTCTGATGGTCCTGTAGTCAAGCCCTGCTGGTGACCCTAGCAGGCAATTGATACAAAGGACATCGATGACAACACTTTGAGTAAGTACTGAATCTCACAGAACTAGCACTGAAACAAGTATCCACACAAACATGAATTCCTTTTGAATTTGTAGTAACCGTTAGTATCTAGGGGTGGGCATTACGGATTGGGATTCATCCGTAACTGTTCATAATGGGCCATTAGAGATTCATCTGTACCACAAGAGTAGCAACGCGTTCATTGTGGATTCAGATTCAGATTCATCTAAAAAAATATTTTTAAAAAATCAAGGACAGTCAATCTACACATGTGGCCCAGCCATTCTGCACATATGCAGACAGCTGCCTTTTTTAAAAACGGGAGGGGAAAAGGGTGCACACGTTAGAATGGGTGCACATACACTATTTATTATTATTATTATTATTATTATTAATAATAATAATAATAATAATAAAAAAAAAAAAAATTGGGATCCATAATCCAAATCTGTAATTAAATCTAGAAATTACAGATCCGGATCTGTAATGGATGCGGAACCTCAATTTCCTCCTGACATCTACCCCAGCACTGTCTCAGTTGAATCAGACACTGAGCAGTACCTCTTTGACTGCCCAATTGATTTCCCATTTCCCTGCTAACGTTTACGGGATTCCTGGGTTAGTGTTTATTACTGTTCGGTGTTTTTCCATCAACTTTTTTCCCCAATGTAATAGCAGCGACCTTCTCCAGATTCCATTCATCTGTTCTCTGCACTTGTTCACCCGACGATTGGTGAAGGAATGCAGCAAACAACTCATGGATAGAAACCCAGAACTCAGCAATGGAAAAAATCAGTAAACTGGAAAAATGGTAAAGGTAAACAGAAAGTCAGTAAATCACAACAGAATTTCAGGCAGTCAAGTACCTGTATAGGTAAGCAGGACAGGGTCGAGAATGAAATATCATTTCCCAGAATTCTGGGATTACCTACGAGTAGCAATTTAGCTACCTGGTTCAGCCCTACATAGAACTCTCTCCAGAAAGCTAAAAATTTCCCCTTTGATTGTTCTCTTTTCCCCCCGTCTGATTCTCATAGAAGTGAAAGCAAATATAGTATCAAGAAAACCAGGGCAAAGATTCTGCCACCCCCATCCCGCCATTGCCTTCATCCCAATTTTGTTTCATTCCCCTTTAGGGAAGAGCAGAGTCAGAGGATATTATCAAGTCACAGGGGAAATAGAATGTACGGCATTATAATAGCTCAGCTCAAAGGGGGACTTTCAGAGACTAGGCAGGCTCCAAAGTTGGTTAGGGAAGAGGGGGCAGCAGAAGCAAGAGGGAAGCTAAGGCTCTCTTGCTGGATCAAATAAAGACATTTTAAAAATAATCTGCCGGGTTATTTGAAACGGATGGATCTTTGACACCCCATTTAAAATCATAATAAAATGGATATAATTAAGCATTATTTGGAATCGTATTGGCGAGGAAGGCGGGAGGAGGGAAAGCAGGGATAAAAAGAGATACTTGTGCCAGTTAAATTTAATTAGCTCATTAGCCGTAATTTAATTCCAAAGTTTGTTAAAGGTAAATGAGGCTCGGGAAGGGTCACGGTTGGAACCAGGCGAGAGCGACAGAGGGCACTGGCTGTCAGATATGTTAATAAACATGGGACTGCTGCCGTTCTCCTCTCTTCTCCTATTTGGAAATGAGCTCAGGGACCGGAGTGGAGAGCAGGATGGCTTTGGAATTCATAAGTGGGAGAATAGCCGGGGAGGGGTAGGCGGTGAATTCTGTCTCCAGACCCCAAACTAAGTGGCTAAATTCTTCCCTACTCTGTCATATATTAAGGGAGGCAACTAGACTGGGCGAGGCCCAAACTCCTTCACCACCTAAGGAGGTGGCTCCTGAAAGCCCATATTACCTTGCCCCCAAGCCCCACACCTTGCCTCCATCCAAGCCCAGATCAGGGGCATAGCTAGGGTGGAATGAGCCCCTGGCCAAGAAGTCAAGATAGGCCCCCCCTCTTTGTGTTCCGCCTAGGGGCGCCACCTGGCTCGGCGGGCCTGGGGGCACTGCTATCAAACACACGACACCCAAAATGCAGCCAGCCTATTAAGCCATGAAAAGAGACGTATATATAACCAGTTCAGTTGTGCCCCATAATCAATTCATGCTGCCCCCACCCCACAACAAGTTCATTTGTTTCCGTCCCCCCATATAACCAATTCACGCTGCCCCACACCTATAACCAATTCATCTGCACCCCTGGGACAGTGTGAATTGATTATAAGGGGAGTGCAAATGAACTGGTTATGGGATGGGGGTTTAAAGACAGTATTCTTGTTAGTAATAATTTCATTAAGAAGAGTTAGTGAAAATATCAGCCATAATAATCCCAGAACCATATTTGCAGCTTCTCCAAGACAGAGATATTGCTTTACATCCTAAATTCCTACCTGAGATAGTATAAGTAAGACAGTTGTGAGAATGTGGCTCACTGGCCCTTCTTACACGGGCCTCTCCCACCCATGAACACACAGATTTCTACGTGTTCATGGGTGGGGGAGCCCCGTGTGAACAATGTGGCACGTGCGCCCACAATGAATGTGTGTGTGTGTGTGTGTGTGTGTGCGCGCGCTCCCGCCTAACATGCATTCCCACTCATCCCCCCCCACTCGTTCCCACTCACGGAGCAACTGGGGAAAACGGTGGTTGCTCCATGGGTGCGGATGAATGGGGGTGAGTGGGGATGCGTGTGCAACCATGTGCACTCCACACCCATGCACCAGCATGCCCACAGTCTCACACACACACACCTGGCAGAGCCATGTAAAAACAGCCTCTGAGAAGCCACTTGAAGAACAGAAGGTTTCTGCCTTGTAAACAAGGTTCTTCGAGATGGTTCAAAATGTTCTCACAACACCCACACTTCCAGTCCCACATGGAATTTTCTTATATTCCTAGAAAGGGTTGGAAGGAACTGTCGTTCTGAGGGGGAGAGCACTTTTTATACTAGAAGCGATCGAGACCATCACGTAGTCTATTATTTGAATAGGGTGAGGACGCACAACCCAGTTGTGAGAATGTTAGGAGCTATCTCGAAGAACCTTTTTTACAAAGCAAAGGCAACAACCTTCTGATCACTCATGTGGGGAGGAGTTGATTGTTTACAAACAGTTTTATCTCCCAGACTGATCAGCGCTGCTGCTGCAGCAGCACTACTAACAGGCAGAGGAAGGACCCCCCCCATGATCTGGGGGTACCCTGCACCCAGGTCTCCTCCAGCCCAGCCCAGGTGCAGGGCTGCCCCTGCGGGGCCAGGCAGCAGCCCCTGGTGCCTAGAGGACCCCGGCTTTATGCTGGGTTCGCTCAATGGACGCTACACCCCTGCCCTGATTGTTTGACAGAGGGATTAGTGTGTTACAGGGGTACATAGAGGAAGTGTAAGACTAGCCTGGTTGTGCCCCTGGGTACATTATACCAGTGTGAAGTGGGTCTGAGATGACCACATCAAGAGAGGATCATGTGGCACTGACCTTGCCTTGATGTCCATGGCTGCCCAACAAGATTGGGTCTACTGCATCAGTCTGCCCCCTGGAATATATAGGGTGTGTTGATGCAGCAGGCATAGACCTGCCCAACCAGAGGGTAACGTACCTCCGAACAGGTCGGGTGGCCAAAGAGAGACGTAAGCCCCGCCCCCTTGGGCAATAAGCCCCACCCTCTCATGCACTCACAACCACATGCAAGCACTCGCACACATGCTCATTCACAGGTGCTCTTGCACACACACTCACTCACAAATCCACTTCCACACACATACAGGGAAGCTCCAGCAGTAGAGCCTGATAGACTACCCTCTGGAAAGGGGCAGAAAAACACCTTAGCTCTGACCCTTTTCTGATGTGGCCTTGCCTCTCTTGGAGCACCATGTTGTCATGGCACTTCATGGGAGAATGGGCGACATTATTGTTATTATTAACAAACATTTATATAGCGCCAGCAGTGTACCTGGCATTTTACAAAGTAATAAAATAGACACGGTCCCTGCCCCTAGGGCTTACAATCTGAGAGACAGGAGCTGGGGGAGAGACATAGGAAGGGGAACAAAGGGAGAGACAAGGGGTCTAACATTCATGAAGATGCGAGGTCTCAAGTGCACGTACTTGGCTTGGTTACGATGAGAATGACAGCAGGCAGGTCCATGTGGCAAGGATAAGGGTAAACAGACCGTAGGTATAGGAAATAGTGGCTCAGCAGGATAAAGAGTCAGACAGAGCAGAGCGAAAGAGGTGAGTTTTAAGGAGAGATTTGAAGGTATGAAGGGAGGGGGCAAGGCGGATGTGGGCAGGGAGGAAGTTCCAGGCATGGTGGGCAGCAAGTGAGAAGGGACGAAGGCGCTTAGGGGAGCAGGGAAGGTGTGGAAGGGTGAGAGAAGGGACAGAGGAGGAGCGAAGTGCATGGGCTGGAGTATGGAGGGTGATAAGTGCAGAGAGGTAGGGGGGAGCGAGGTTGTGAAGAGCTTTATCGGTGAAGACTAGGAGCTTGTGCAGGATTCGTTCAGGAAGGGGAAGCCAGTGAAGTGAAGAGAGGAGGGGCTGCACATGGTTGAAGCGACTGGCGAGGTAGATGACCCTGGCAGCAGAGTTTTGGACAGAGATGAGGGGAGAAAGGTGAGACCGAGGAAGGCCAGTGAGAAGGAGGTTACAGTAATCGAGGCGAGAGATGACCAGAGCATGAACAAGAGTTTTGGCAGACGAGACAGAGAGAAATGGGCGAATCTTAGCAATGTTATGGAGGGAGAAGCGACAGGATTTAGCAACAGGGTCAATGTAGGGTTTAAAAGAAAGGGGTGAGTCAAAGATGAAGCCTAGGCTACGGGCTTGGGGGACAGGCAGGATGGTGACTCCATCAATAATTATTGACAGTGAGGAAGGAGAGGAAGGACGAGGGGGGAAGATAAGGAGTTCAGTTTTAGCCATGTTGAGTTTAGCCATGTTGACCTAGATACATCGGGCTGAGAGATCACTGGGTTTCTTTCTTCTGGTCCGGGTAGGGCTCTGGGAGCATGACATCCAAAGGGGGAAGGGAAGAGCAGGATGGGCCCCAGGAGCAAGAGAGCGAGGATCAGGCACTGTATCTTCAGTGTCTCTTGCAGCCCAAGCCTCTGTATTTCCAGTGCCGTGACCAGGCAAGCAAGTTCCCGTTTACCTGATTTCTCAACACAAAGGCTCAGGGAATAAGGCTTGGGAATAAGATATTTCTAGCAGCCCATCAAAGCTTTCCAGAGAGAAGTTACAACCCCTTCTGAGAAGAGGAATTCTCTCCTCCCAAGCCCACCTCCTCCACTGGCAGACACGGAAGAATGTCTTCCCACGGGAGCCTGAAAAAGGGACCTCCCCACTGCAGGGAGCAGCTAATGAACCTGAGAACAGAGAGTCAGGGGAGAAGCTGCTTCTTTCTCTTCATGGTGGAGTGGCTTGTTTGAGTGGCCTGTGGGGGATAAGGAGAGCAGCCTGATACTGGATCCTGCGCGATTCTATGCTACAAGGTTGCTTATTTGGTTACGTCTTTGCAGGGTGTGGCCATTGGAGGGTTAGCAAAACAGCTTCTCATTGGGGGTTTCATGTGTTCTAGCTGGGATTGGCTGAAGAGAAGCGACCACCTACCTCGTGGAGTGGGGCTGGCCTCTTCAAAATTAGGGCTCCACCTCCTCTGGGAAGAAGCAGGTACTACTAAGGTTAAATCATGGGTAGCTGCTCCCCATGGATAATACAAGCCATTTCGGGTAGCCTCTCAGGTGCCTGATTGGTACCCAAATACCAAGTCAGGCACCCGATGATCAGCTATTACCATTCCTAGGGCTGATCCCATGCCCCGTGGATCCCACATATACCCTTGCGCATGCATGTGGGCAGTTTCCACACAGCACAATGCGCCAGCAATAGAGGTGCAAGCGGTTCCCACAGGGCTGTTCGCACAGGTGCAGGTGGGATCTGCCATGCGTGGAATCTGCCCCACTGAGCTGTCAGCTGATTCTGGTAAAAGAAAACCAGTAAGTCCGTACAGGAGGTTGGTAAATTAGTAAGGGTGGGGGTGGGGAGATCGGTACACGAGTACGGAAAGTTGGTAAATTGGTACAGGAGGTCGGTAAATTGGTGCAGGGGGTCAATGAATTGGTACGGGAGGTTGTTAAATTGGTACGGGAGGTCTTTAAGCCAGTATAAGGGCTCAGTAAATCCATACAGATCAATACATTGATATGGTGTTGGTAAATCAGTATGGGAGAAATCAGTACTTCAGGAAGCCTGTTGGGCACCAATTGGGTACCAATTTGTACCTGATGTTACCAAGTCATATTGGGTACCGTAATACCAAAGGGCACACCCGTTTTTGCAGGTACTCATTTCATCTCTAATGGGGACAGACAAGGAGTGTGGTAGGAGACGTGTTAACTATAAAACTTAAAACCCTGGCTAGGTGGAAAGGCCCTTGTGGTAGAGAAGTCTGCAGGGAGGTGGTTGAGAAACAATGCAAACTGTTGAATCCCTCAGACAAGGAAACAGCAGTAAAAGACCTGATATGGCGGGTAGAACAAGAGTGAATGGGTACAAGCTGCATTAAGGGAGATGTAGATTGAACCTCAGGGGGAAGAAAATCCTAACTGTATGAACAGACAATGGCAATGTTGTCCAAGGAAACTGTGGATTCTCCATCGTTGGAGAGTTCTAAGAAGAGTCTGGATGAGCCTGTGACTGGAATTATCTAAGTTGGGCAAATCCTGCAAAAAGCAGGGTGGACTAGACTCGATGACCTTCACAGTCCCCTCTAGCTCAAATGGTGTTTCCAAAAGTGACAGGTCCTGCTGGCGCCGCAAACGTTTCTGAGCATTGGCAGGAGCCATCACTCCAGCCGGGGGTCAGCCCTGCTGCCAAACAAACGTTACAGCGGTCAGGCCAAGGAGGGGTTGGGGAGACTCGTGAACATGCACAGGCCCAGTCCTGTCTCCCATGCTTCATGGAGTAGACCTCCACCCCCAGCTGACAGGTGGCCATGGCAGCCGATGATGGCCACCATGACTCCCAGCCCCCGCCACCCCCCGGACCGTGGTAGGTAAAGAAGCCGTACAAGCATTACAGCACGCTTTACACCCAGGCGTTGGGTATTTCCCCCAACTCACAGCCTGGGCTAAGTACCAACACCACCTGGGTAATGGCCCGGGATAACAACCAGCAGCGGTTTCTGACATGAGGGTAGCCCACATTTCCACGTGGGTTGGAAATGCGGGCTATTGTCACCTCTGAAAACACCCAGAGTTTCTGTATGAAAGAGGAGCTGGGGGTAGGAGGCGGGAAGGAGTGGGGTAAACCTGGCCAGAGATTGAGGAGCTGGAAGGGGCTGAGGGGGTGTTTTAGAGAGCAACCATGGAGGGAGTTGGGATACGCGGTGTGCGAGGTGATGGACTGTGTATGTCATGGACAGAAGGATACTCTTAAGGTGTTTTTAGACAAGCCCTCCTCACCTATTACCCACCCATCATTCCAGTTTCAGGGCCACCAGACGGGTGTAATGGTCAGAGAGGTGCTTGTCTTAAAACACCCTAAGAGTGGCTTGAAAGGTTGCACGTTGTTTTCACACTACTGTCCTACCCCCACCTCCATCTGAGAACTGGCCCCAGGAAGCCGTCTCTCATACGTCTCCTGCCGCCCCAGACTTGAGGCAACCCCCTATATAAAGCTGTTCCGATCACCATCACCCCATGCTGGCCTCAAGGGCCCTGTTAAACCACAGCGATTATGATGTCAGCAGTCGCTAAGCCAATCCCCCTCTTGCCTTCCTCAGCTCATTTACATGTTGAATTCTATTTATTTATTTATTTATTTTTGAATTTAATACCCTGCCCCTCCTGGCATCAGGCAGCCCGGGGCGGCTTACAATATAAAAACACAAATAAAATTCAATATAAAACATTTTTTAAAACTACAAAAAGGAGGGCGACATTTATTTTTATATATTTATTATTATTTATTATTATTATTTAGTAGATTTTTATACCGCCCCATCCTGCACAGCAGCTCGGGGCGGTTAACAACAATAAAAGCCATTTAAAACATTTAAAATACAATTATAAAACATATCAATAAGACAGGGTGGTATAAAAATAAATATACAGGTGGGGGATTAAAAATCACCCCCCCCTCCCTCCCAAAGGCCTGGGCAAACAGCCAGGTCTTACAGTTCCGCCGAAATGTCAAAAGGCTTGGGGCCAGGCGAGCTTCCTCCGGAATGGAGTTCCACAGCCGCGGCCCTACCACCGAGAATGCCCGCTTCATCGTGGCCCCCTGCTTAACACGGGGGACCTCCAGGAAGGCACCCCCGGCAGACCGCAGGAGTCGTTCCGGGGCGCGAAGGGCGAGGCGGTCCCACCATTACCACCCCACCCCCATACCCACTCTTTCACCCCTCTCCCCCCACCAAACGCCTGGCAGAACAGCCAGGTCTTACAAGTTCTCCGAAAAGAAGGGAGGTCCGGGGCCAACCGCACCCCCCACCGGAAGGGAGTTCCACAGTCGTGACGCGGCCACTGAGAATGCCCTCTCCTGTGTGGCCCCCCAACTCGAGGGACCTCAATCAGGGCACCCCCGGATGACCACATTGGGTGGTAGGATTCCTTAGGAAGCTTCAGAAGCTTTGAATTCCTAAGTAGCAAGGTCTCTGTGAAATGGCATGGTTTTGCATTAAATTGCACTCCCCGGCATTTCTCAATGGGATTTCTTCTCCAGTCTCCGGGGAGCCATTCCCCAGTCCTAGTCAGCTCAGCACCAAGAAATCTTCCCTGATATTTACCATCATTCTCTACTTCTTAATTGCCTCCCGTTGCTCCCATCTGAGCCCCCTCCTGAGTCCCTTCCTGCGCACTTTCTTTCCTCCCTCCTGGACCACTGCCTCAAGAACATGCCGTTCTCCAGAGTCTTTGCTCCTCCCGCATTAGTTTGACATTGCAGATCCATCAATAAATCATTAGCGACATTTTGTTTTCCATACAATTTCTTTTTAAAGCATCATCCTTAAAATATTTGTGTGGGAGTTGGCAGCAGCAGCAGCAGACTGGGGGAGAGAATTGCAGGAGAGCTCTGCTGTTCTTTTAGGGGTTTTCCTCTTGGGGAACAGAATCCAAAATCCTGGCACAAAAGAGAACCACCTGGGCTAACATCCAGCGGCGGTTTCTGACATGAGGGTAGCCCACATTTCCACGTGGGTGAAGATTCAGAAAGAGGTGATGTTTCCGTGACTGGTGGGAGGGGGACGAGATCTCTCTGGAGAAGAAAGTCTTCTGAGTCGGAACACAAGGCCGACAGTTGTTGCTGTATAAACAGGTTTGTTTTATGGCATTCCTGCTTTGTTTCTGGGAAGGATGCTTCAAGAAAAATTGTGGAGAAGCTTCAGCCCACAGAGGCCAAACTCAGCCCATGAGACAGTTTCTTATTTGTCCCTTTTCCAGTTTCTAGATCTGGCCCCTGGACTCAGTCCATACTCTAGCTTCTGAAACGAGAATTGTTTTGATTCTCGCGGGAATCGAGAACCGTCAGCGAGATCTCAAGAAGATCTTGCTAATGGTTCACAATCTTGTGAAATTCTAGGGGAAAAATTTTTTAAACACCGTGCATGCACAAAATGGCCACCACAATCATTCTGCACAGCCAGGGCACTTTTCTCAAGATGGCACGGGCTGCATCGGTGCCATTTTGGAAAAGGGCAGCTAGTCCGCACATGCGCAGAACTGACTCACCTTTTCCAAAATGGAATTTCATGAGATCTTAGGAAAGGGCTGCGCATGGGCGGAACGGCTGGCGGCGGCCATTTTGTGCGTGCACAGAACGTTGTTGTTGTTTTTAAAAAATCGAGAATCTCACAAGAATGATGTCAAAAATGGCTGATTCTCAACTCGTTCTCAGTCTCAATGCTCTTGTTGAGCGGCCCATTCTCAATGAGAAGATTGAGAAGATTGAGTTTCAGCCCAAGTCTCTACCCTCAAACACTGAAAGAGTGATCTCTTAACAAGAGATGAGGGCATGCACACAGGTACTGGAGATGGAGTCATCGCACAGATCCATGATCTGGACCTTCCTCATCTTCAGCGCACCTCTTAAGCACCTCTGGCTTGTATGCAGCCCCTGGAGCTTGTACTGACATTCAAAGTGGCTCATGGGGAGGAAAAGGTTCTCCATCCCTTGTCTAGTGCATAGTGCATAGGATGCTCGGCTGGGACTCTGGAGATCTGGGTTAAATTCCTAATTTCCTGGAGGATCTGGTGCAAGTCACTGGGGGCAGGAGATTTCAAGTGCTCAGTACCCCAAAAGCCGGGGGGGGGGGGAAGAGGTTTGATTTGGGTTTTTTGCTGCCAAACCACAAAATAGGGGGCAGGTTTTCAAAAGGGCTGAGCAGCTGGCAGCCCCCACTGTCTCTCCGCTGGGCAGATCTCTACCCAATTGTTGGTGTGGTCCTCTGGCCTTGTGCCTCAGGGCCTTCCTTACCTCACAGGGGTGCTGTGTGCAAGCCTCCCTCACTGCTAAGGATGACAACCCCAGGGCATTAAGCACGCAGGCGGGGATTGTAGAAATGGTGGCTTTTGCCAGGGTGCTAGGGCAGAGAGAGTGACTTGCTTAAAGGTCGCCTGAATGCAGATTCGTGTTGAATGCAGATTTTCCAGCCCTAAGAAGAGCTGCCAGACTGTGTCCATCTAGCCCAGTATCCTGTTTCCAACAGTACTGGATGCTTCAGAGTTAGTGGGGTGATTCATTCCTTGTTATTATTAATATTCACACCTTGCTTCCAGCAGACTAAGATTTTGCCCCCTGCGCATTCATGGGCTTATCCTCCATGAATTCACTTAATCCTCTTTATTTCGATGCAGTTATATTATTGGCCTTCACAGCATCCTCTGTCAATGAGTTCTGCAGGTTAATTATGCATGGGGATCCAGCATGGGAGCCTCTCAGCCACACCAGCTCCTTAGCGGGGGGTGGGAACATGCTGTGAGGATCAATGTATTCATGTTTACAATGGCTTCGGATAATGGAGTCTAAGGACGCTGAGAGACAGAGTAAGTATATTGGGAGACCAATAGAGTGTATGAATTTTCTAAGCCAGCCCTGGACGATCAAGGAAGCAGATCAAGGTGCTTGTAAACCCCAGGTGGACAAGTAATAAGTGTGTCTAGATTCCTGCCTCAGCATTTTCCCTTGGCACAAAACAAGATGGAAACCATGAGTGATTGTTTCCTGTAGCAAAGAGCATGTCACTCTCCTTCCTTTCTCCTTTCCTGGTCCCTCTTGTTACCTTGACCCAATTCCTCCTTCCTCAGTTTGGATAGGGGTTGGAGCTTGCTGTTTGCATGAATGGGTGCACAATGCATGCTTCTTTGTGGTGCATTGTCTCACCGTTGTCTGTTGCTGCAGGTAACTGTGTCCTTCTAGAACAGCTCACAAAGAGCATTGTCAAGTATTCGGAATCTCTGATCAACCTTCCGATTATCAGAACCACCCATGAAATCTCTCCTTGGTTATAAATTTCAGTGACAGCCCAGTCCTCTATTCCCTTGCTATAATGGGGGAGCCACTCATGTATTTGGAGAAAAGTTTTCCGACAACTGAGGAATTCTGATGACTAAGTTTCTTTGTTTCAAAAGATGCCTCTAAGATTAAAAAAAGAAGAAGAAGAAGCAGGTTGCCATTTTGGTGGGGGCCATTGAAACTGGTCATTAGGGGTGGGACTATTGGTATCGGATTAATCCGATAATGCCAGTAATGGATGGTATCGGATACATCTGAGAATACCAATAACTGTTGGTATCGGCAATATCAGATCTTTAACATTGCCAGTTTTTCAGATTGCCCATTGAAGTCAATGGCCGCAATGTTAAAAAACCGATACAATCAGCAATGTTAAAAATCCAATATTACGATACCGATAAATCCAATATCGGGAGATCCGATACCAGTAAATCCGATAACCTATAATCCCCCTGGAGTCCCACCCCTACGATCATATAGCATATCTGCAAGCCCAAAGAATACCAGTCCCAGGACTCGGACGTGTGTGGAAGACCAAAGCAGTAGTGGACATGATGGTCTTGAGCCAAAATGAACGGACAGCCTTGGTTTTAGGAAACAGCAAGAATTTATTATTTTTTTAAAGGAGAAAGACACGTTGAAGATCCCTTGAAATTAAGGGTATTCAGAAGGCACCCCTGAAATTTTTGTTTACAAAACGCCCTTAGTTTCTGGCAGGGGGTTTCATAAATAACCCTACCATTTTCATTTTTTATGTATATAATTAAAAAATAAGTTTTTAAAAAACCACTGTGCCTACACAAAATGGTCACCAGGCTGTTCTGCACATGTACGGCCATTTTCCAAATTGACCCTAGCAGAATTAAGGGGGACTAGTCCTTCCTTTCTTCCTGTTGGGTCCCACCTGAATCTCTGCACTTTGATCCAGGTGCCATTTTGGTCCTGATTTGCGGGTGTTATTCCAGCCTGCCAAAATAAGCACAAGAATATCCTGAGTGTCTTGAAACTCAAGGGCTTTGCATTCTGTTTGAGGCTTGCAATAATAGTCTCATTGAATTGCACATCTAAGGAGAGCAGCATTTGTAAGAGAAAATAGTTATTCTACAGAGGGAAGACGTGTGTGTCTGCTTCCTCCCCAATGGGAGGGTTTGACATCTTCAACCCCAGGATGGTTTCCAAGCCGGAAATTTCAGAGCTCAAACTTTCTTCCAGTCCTGCAAATGCTAATGCACATGATGAGCTTTTCCAGGATTACAGAAAAGGTTACCTGGGCAATCCCGGTGACTGACAATAGAATTTCTCCTGTGTGTAAATCTAGACTATTGCTGAAACTGGGTCCTCGGTTTTCCTCTACCAATGCATTTGGCTTCAATTTCCTGAGTTCCAAACTTCCAAAGAATGGCCCCGGAACTTTGGAACTATACACCCCACCAAGCAGCCCCTGCCTGCTGCTAGGCTCTCAGCCTGAACTGAGCTTCCCCAGCAAGCCCCTAAACACGCACAATTCTCTCCAGCCAGACTTCCCAACTCTGGCTATCACACAAGCCCCTTGTCAGTTCCCTCTGCCTTAGTCCTTTTAGAAGAGCTCACAACCCAGATCCTTCTCTATCAGCAGCCCAGACACAACTGACACACTTTGACTCTGCTGCTTCCTTTTGTAGCCTTGGACCATGCTCCAAACATGACCACTTCCTGTCGGCAGCCATTTTGTAAACAGCCCATGGCCATTTTATTTATTTTATTTATTTATTTATTTAGTAGATTTCTATACCGCCCCATCCTGCACAGCAGCTCGGGGCGGTTTACAACAATAAAAACCATTTAAAACATTTAAAATACAATTATAAAACATATCAGTAAAACAGGGTGGTATAAAAATAAATATACAGGTGGGGGATTAAAAACCCCCCCCCCCTCCCTCCCAAAGGCCTGGGCAAACAGCCAGGTCTTACAGTTCCGCCGAAATGTCAAAAGGCTTGGGGCCAGGCGAGCTTCCTCCGGAAGGGAGTTCCACAGCCGCGGCCCTACCACCGAGAATGCCCGCTCCATCGTGGCCCCCCGCTTAACACGGGGGACCTCCAGGAGGGCACCCCCGGCAGACCGCAGGAGTCGTTCCGGGGCGCGAAGGGCGAGGCGGTCCCTAAGGTAAGAGGGGCCAAGGCCGTATAGGGCTTTATAGATCATTACTAGGACCTTGAACTTGGCCCGGCACACTATCGGCAGCCAGTGCAGCGCTCGGAGCACCGGTGTAATGTGCTCCCGGCGACCCGTCCCCGTAAGAAGACGGGCCGCCGCATTCTGCACCAGCTGCAGCCTCCGGGCCAAGAACAAGGGAAGCCCCACGTAGAGCGCGTTACAGTAGTCGAGCCGCGAGGTGACGAAGGCATGGATGAGGGAGGCCAGGTCCGGGCCAGAGACATACGGACGCAGCCTACGTACCAGATAAAGCTGGCGGAAGGCAGCCTTAGCGACTGCCTCCACCTGCCGCTCCAGCCGCAGGTCTGCGTCCAATATGACCCCCAGACTCCGGACCTGCTGAGCTACAGGGGGGCAAACCCCCCCAACCAGGGGGGCCACCACCCCCTTCGCCCTCCCCACCACCATCACCTCCGTCTTATCTGGGTTGAGCTTCAGTCTGCTCCGCCGCATCCAATCCGCCACGGCCTCCAAACATTGGGATAGCACCGAGACAGCAGGGTCTGGGTCGGTAGAAAACGAGAGGTACAGCTGAGTATCATCAGCATACTGGTGACATCGCACCCCGAACCCTCTCACGACCTCCCCCAAGGGCTGCATATAGATGTTAAATAATAATGGAGACAAGATCGATCCCTGCGGAACGCCACACGGTAAGGCGCGGGGGCTCGATGTTTCTTCCCCCAACACCACCCGTTGGCTCCTCCCCGAGAGGAATGAACGGAACCATTCAAGAACAGTCCCGTCCAGACCCCCCCGGTCACGCAGTCGTCTCAACAGCAGCCCATGGTCCACGGTGTCAAAAGCGGCCGAGAGATCGAGCAGGATGAGAAATGTCGAACATCCCGCATCCATCTCCCGGCGGAGGTCGTCCACCAAGGCCACCAACGCCGTCTCGGTGCCATAGCCGGGGCGGAACCCAGATTGAAACGGGTCAAGGAGCCCGATATTATCTAGATGACCCTGGAGCTGGAGCGCCACTGCCCGCTCAATAACCTTCCCTAAAAAGGGAAGGTTAGAGACAGGTCGGTAGCTGGCGAGCGCGTCTACGTCCAACGATGGTTTTTTCAGCAGGGGGCGCACCACAGCCTCTTTTAAGCAAGGCGACAACCTCCCCTGCCGAAGGGACGCATTCACCACCCTCGCCAGCACCGTCCCCAACGTCTCCCCGGAAGCTTTTATTAACCAGGACGGGCATGGATCTAGTTGACAACACGTGGCCCTCACAGACCCCAGGACATCCACCACATCGGCTGGCGTCACTTCCTGAAACTCACCCCATAAAGATGGACCAGACGGACCCTCCGCCCCCCCGCGCTCTTCCCCTACTGCTATCAACCCAGCGTCGAAATCGGCCTGAATCCGAGCAATCTTGTCTGCGAAGTAGATGACAAACTCCTCACAGCGGGCCCGGGACAAGTCCCCATCCAGGCGGAGGGAGGCCGGACTAACCAGCCCCCGCACCACCCGAAACAGCTCCGCTGGACGCGACTTCGCAGACGCTATGAGGACGGCGAGGAATTCCTTCCTCGCCGTCCTCACAGCCTCCACATAGGACCGCAAATGGGCCCTGTGGAGAAGACGATCGGAGACAGACCGAGTCCGACGCCAGCGTCGCTCTAGCCTCCTGCCCATACGCTTCATACACCGCAGGCCCTCAGTAAACCAAGGAGTCCTGCGGTGACGAGACCCAGGCAGAAGGCGCCTCGGAGCCACCCTGTCAATGGCCTCCTCCAGCAAGATGTTCCAATGCTGGACCAGCTCATCCACAGAGTGACCGTCCACATCCAGGGTAAACTCCCTCAGGACCTCCTGGAACCGCTGGGGTTCCATCAGCCTCCGAGGGCGGACCATCCTAACTGGTCCCTTTAATGCACGTCCATCTCCAGGGTATCTTCCCTATTACAGAGTAATAGGCTGGTGTTTGCTCGCAAAGAAGTATAAGTTTTCACACACACATTGTAACTAATAAATGAATGGGACTGAGATAGTCATAAAACACCACTCCAATGTGGTACAGAACAAACTTTATTGGAACGGCACACCTTGGTTTTCTATTCTTGGCAGGATTATACTACATACGCAGTATTATACAAATAATCCTCAGATAAAGATTTCTTACGTGTCCTGTGACTGGCCAAATCCTGGAAACACACAGGCTGATTCAGGGAAAAGACTGGGAGAGGGCCCTTTTGATGCTGGAGAGTAGAGCTGCTGGCGAGCGAGGATAAGTTGTGATCAGTTGTGTGCAAGGTCTGGAAGGGAGTGAAGCCACATGATTCACCAAATTGGCGACCACAAGCCCCCACCCCAAAGCCATGTTGCATGACCAGGTCTTTTATACAGTTCTGGAGTACAGCCCAGTAATAGCAAGATGCCATGGCATGGTGACATCACACAGTTCTTTAGCCTATTAGAAGAGGGTCTTCCTGGAAGGAAGGGCTCTGAGCATATTAGCATCTTTATCTTTAGTTGATTTTTCTTTCCTTATCTGGAAATTGGTAGTAGAGTTGCAAATGTCCCACTTGTTTGTTCACAATGGGTTTCATTTGTCAACTCCAGGTGTTCAGCAGGATGCTTGTTAAGCATCTGTGGCAGTGCCAGGAGCAGGCACTTAAGTGTCTGGCTATGCCTTTGTCCCTTTGTCAGTATGCTGATGGTGCCTTATCCACATGTTGAGTCTTTTTTTATCCATCAGCTTGAATTTCATCACAATCTCAGGTCTGCTTTGTGTTCTGAGCCCTCTCTCTCCTCTTTGCCTTTGCTTGACCAAAGTTAGGTCTGGCTTCCTTTGTCCCGACCAGGAGAGCATAAGTAGGGATGTGCAAACGAGGTTCGGAAGTTCGGACCGAACTTGAATAGTTTGGTCGACCAAACCAAACTTTCGAACCAAACTCGAATTTGACTGAACTGTTTGGTCGAATCTGAACCAGTTCGGAAGGCCAAAAACTCCAGTTTTGCATGCACGAACTCGGTTCAGAAGTCTGGAATTCGACCAAACTCAAATAGTTCGGTCAACCGAACCGAACTTTCTAACCGAACTCAATTTTCGAACTGAACCAAATTTCCCAACTCAGTTCTGTTCGCACATTCCTAAACATAAGATATCAATAAAACTATATTCTATCGCTACACTGTGCACACATACACATGCTCTCTTCCCCCCCCTCTCTCTTTCTCTCTCTCGCACACACACACACACACACACACCCCTCTGGATTGTGTGGGACTCTGGGATTGCTTATTTACTGAAAGTTAGGGAAAGACGAGGAGGTTCCACAGGAAGCAGTCCCACCAGGAGCTGAGAGTCACAGGCGGGGAGAAGACCCTGCAAAAATTACTCATCTCAGGGCCACAGGAACACTGGTCCTGGGGCTACCAGGACTGGCAGCCTTGCGAGAGCACCTCTGACCACAGAGCCCAGGTCATGCCTCTACTGGCCCTGACTGAGGCCGGCCCTACCTTTATTCCTGGTAAGGCTGCGCCAAATTTTTTAAAAAATATTTGCGAGTATTTCCAAGAGTCCGAGGACTGGTCCCAACCGTTAATGCCAATCCAAGGATCCTTGGAAAATACTCAGGCAGTTTACAAAGGCGGGGGGCGAGAAGAGGCTGGAGACCAGAGGGAGCCTGGTGGGAGGGAATAGGCCAGGGAAAAGAGGGTGGGGGCCTAGCAGGGCTCAGGGGCTTAGTCCTTTTACTAACCCTCTGGAGGAGGTCCAGTGACGTGTGGCTTCCTCCAGGCTGGGTAAGTTTTAAAAAGAGGAGGGGGGAAGCTGGGCATGCTCAGAAAGGGGACATAAGAGGTATGCACCAGGGACCCATGTTAATATTTTTTGTTTTTCATTTTCATATTTAAATCTTTCGTTTTCATTTTTGCTTCCATTTTCTATTTCCATTGGTTTCAATAGAAAATACATTTTCGACTGTAACTTTTTTATTTTTCAGTATATTTGGATGACAGTTGGGGGGATCATACCTCCAATGGAAGGCATTATGTGTACCAATTTTTCACAAAGATTGAATAAAGAAATCTGAATTTATAAGCGGTTGAATTATGTCATCTAATGTGGATGAACTTGCCGTGTTTCATCCACATTAGATGGGAGACAAAGAAGTTACAGCCAGGAATGTATATGCAGATTTTTGCAAAATAACATAAAAACATAAGAAGTGCCATATTGAGTCAGACCAATGGTCCATCAAGCCCAGCATCCTGTCCTTCGAGAGTAGCCAATCTTGAGTGGTGTGGAACTAATAGATAAGGAATGGGATTGTTTTAATTGATTTGATGATGGTTTTAAATATTGTTTTTATGAATTTTATTATGATTGTATTGTTGTAAGCCGCTCTGAGATGCCACAGGCATGAGGGGGTGGCTAAAAAATGCTTTAAAGTAAATAAATAAATAAAAATTTATCCTATCAAATAGTCCTAGAACTAGGGGACACTCCATGAAACTAGCTGCCGGCAGATTTAAAACAAATAAAAGGAAGAACCTTTTCACTCAACGCATAATTAACTTATGGAATTTGTTGCCAGAGGACGTTGTCAAGGCCAGTAGTATAGCTGGGTTTTATAAAGGCCCGGATAGGTTCTTGGAGAGTAGGTCTATTAATGGCTATTAACCAACGAGCTTACAGGATGAACTTCTTACTGTCGGGAGCTGGGAGTGAACAACGGGGAATGGATCACCCATTGTGAGTGTTGGTTCTTCTCCCATGTGATTGAGATTGGCCACTGTCGGAGGACAGGATGCTGGGCTTCATGGACCATTGGTTTGACTTGGGAGGGGTATAAACTTGAAAACTTAGATGGGAGACAAAGAAGTTACAGCCAAGAATGTATATGCAGATTTTTGCAAAATAACGCAAGAACGTAAGAGTCATACTGAGGCCACTTTCAGACATGCCCCCCCCCCCCCGGTGCATATTCTGGCTGCAGGGGGGAATGCGCAGCCAGAATATGCACGGGGATCAGCTTGTCTGAAAGCCCCTCCCCCAGCCTGTGCGGCTTTTCTGGCAGAGACGCGCAGGGATGCAGAGCCTGATTTCCTGCTCTGCATCCCTGCATGTGCCTGCCAGCAAAGCCCCATTGGGGGGGGGAAGCTTTCAGACCAGCCAATCCCCGTGCATATTCTGGCTGTGCATTTCCCCCCACAGCCAGAATATGCACCCGGGGGTGGGGGGGGAGGGCATGGAGCTTTGGCTTCTGGTGTCATCAATATGCTGATGACACCCAGGATACCTCTCATTTTCACCTGACCCAGGCCCGGCAGTCTCGGTGCTTATGCGGTGTCTGGTGACTGTGAGGGACTGGATGAGGGCGAGCCATCTGAAACTGAACCCTGACAAGACGGAAGTGATGCTTGTGGGCCGGACTTGGGAGGGGAGGCTCCTATCATTGATGGGGTTCTCCCCTCTCTAGTCCCTCAGGTTTGAAGTCTGGGAGTGTTCCCCAATGCAGAGCTCTGTCTGGATGCCCAGGTGGTGGCTGTCTCGAGGAACGCATTTTGCCAGTTACATCTGGTCCATCGGTTACGACCATAAATCTCAGACTCAAACTTGGCCACTGTCATCCATGCCTTCGTCACCTCGAGGCTGGACTATTGCAATGCACTCTACATGGGGCTACCCATGGTGACGGCTCAGAGACTGCAGCTGGTGCAGAATGCAGCGGCCCATCTCCTAACGGGGACGGGTCACCCTGAGCATTTAACACCAGTTTTGCGCCTACTGCACTGGCTGCCTAGAGCGGGGGTTCTCTACTTTTTTTTCCAGTCACAAGTGCTGGAATGATGTAAGTGACTACTTGGGAGCACTGCATAATTTGCATGAACAATTTGCATAGATTTTTCTCCCTTCTGGAATTCATTTTAATTCAATACAAAGAAGGACTGTTTCAAAGTGCTCCTAAGCACTACTGGCTTGGGGAGCACTTTCACTCATTGCCCCCATTACTCCGGTGCTCCCAAGCACCAGGTTGAGAATCCCTGGCCCATAGTCTTCCGGGCCTGATTCAAGGTGTTGGTTCTCACGTATAAAGCCCTTCACGGCCTGGGCCCCACATATCAGCAGGACCACCTCACTCCCTGGGTCTTCGATCTTCCCCTGAGGTCTGCCAGCGGCGCCCTCCTCAACATCCTCCCGGGTGCACCTGGTGGCAACGATGGGGGCCCTGTAGAACTCCCGTCCGGTTGATGTCCGCTTGTCCCCAGATCTCCTTGCCTTTTGAAAACGTTGTAAGACCTGGCTGTTTTGGCAGGTGTTTGGCAAGGGAGGGGATTTGCTTAAGGATCTGGTTGGGGGCGGGTAGGGGATTTGGTCGGGACCTTTGTATTATTTTTTGAATGATTGCATATGGTTTTATGTAATTTATGTTTTTATGTATTTAGTCAGTTTGTAAGCCGCCCTGGGCCACCAATGGCAAGAAGGGTGGGGTATTAAATATTTTATAAATAAATTTAAAAAGAAGGGCCAAATGCACCCCTTCTGAGCATGCTCATATCTTTCCAAGATAGCACCAGCAGCGTGCTGATGCTGCCAGCGCCATCTTGGAAAGGTCTGGGCATGCTTAGAAGGGGTAATTCAACCCTTCTGAGCATGCCCAGCTTTCCCCCCCCTTTTTAAAAAAACTTATATCTGGACTAGTGGAAGCCACACATTTCTGGAGTCCCTCTAGAGGGTGAGTATTCTACCCCTGAGTCCTTGCTAGGCCCCTGCCATCCCTTCCCTGGTGCCTGCTGGCCTAATCTCTCCTTGACCAGTGGGGGTCAGGGAAGGGAGGACAGGGGTCTAGAACCTTCACTTTGCTGCACTTGGCTGAGGTTTTCCAAGGACCGAAGTTTTGGTGCCCCATCCTTGAAACTTCGGACCTTGGAAAATCTGAGGCAAATACGGTAGTTCTTCTGTGTTTTCCAACGAAAACTGAGGACTGAGTTTCAGCACTAATCCCTAGTCACAACTGCATGACAAGTCCCTAGTATTATCCAGACTCCTCACTCCCAACCCAGGGCACAGATAATCTTCCCCACACCAGGTAATTGGAATTTGAGTATATATAAAGCCACAGTGCTGACAGCAATCAGAACCATGCCCTCATCTGCAGATGCCATGACTCCATTTGGGGGATCATCACTGGAGAACTTCTAGTTTAAACATTTGCAAATTTGGACAGGTATCAAACCCCGATCTTTAAATACACGCGTCCTTGTTCCCAATGAAACCAGCCGGTGCAACATTAGGCATGTGCAGAACTGGAAGAAAACCATACATGTTAGCCATGATTCACAACTTACTCTTGAGTAGAGCTGAAGTGGGCATTGATTGATTGATTGATGATTGGTTTATTGATTGATTTTGCCCCGCCCTTCTAAAATAGGCTCAGGGCAATACCTGCAATTTCAGGTGCCATGCTGGGTATCCAATGCGCTACTCGAGTGTTGATTTGATATTCGATTACACTCCCACCTCAAAAAATGTTGGGAATTATCTTTACCAATTTACTGATTACCAGCACTTAGTAAATCAGTATGGGGGAAATGCACAAAAAACAAAAAACACAACAGGATAGAAACTCACAAAATTGGTCCTGGAAGTCAGTATTTTCAGACTGGAACACGGTAAATTGGGACAGCAGGTAACCTGTCAGGCACTAAATTAGGTACCAATTAGTACCGGAAGGTGGTGCGGTGAGTCGAATACCCAAAACTTTGAGGCGTTCACTAAGGGTGTGCAGCAGGCACATCATTCATTTTTGTTTTTATTTCCAAAAAAAACCTTTGTTTTGAAGGGGGGAAAGGGGGTTCACAAAGGACTCTAACGTTTTCATTTATTTTAATTTTTGTTTTATTAAAAAAGAAAGTTTTTAAAAAATCATTGCTCCAGGGCCATTCTGCACATGTGCATCCCTTTTCCAAAATGCGCTGGCAGTGTCATTTTGGAAAAGAGCTACGCATGCACAGAATAGCCATGGCACCTATTTTGTGCAAATGCAGTGATTTATTTATTTTATTTTTAAAATTTGTTTTTAATAAAATAAAACACAAAATATAAAAGGAAAACAAACGAAATCAAACAAATGTTGTTTTAACTTTGTTGCAAAAACAAATGGGGCTCCATTTGTTTTCATAACTAATTAAACAATACGAAATTGCACACCCCTAGGGTTTACTTCTTTTTGCGGGTACTTGTTTCCACTCTAACCCAGAATTTCCGCTTCTAACCCATTGAAGCCCTAAGTGGTTTGTGGATTATGGTTGTTTTTCCCCTTGGGGAAAGCTTCCCTCTTTTGAGGGTATGTCAGAGATCCCGGAAGGATGAAAGCTTCACCCTTTGGTTTCACAGTAACAGCTTCCTGGTTTTTATATGATCCTTACTAGTCCTTCCTTCGACGGAGCTAGCATTGAGCTTTTATGTGACCATGTGTCCGTTTTCCTCTGTGATTTTGTTTATTCATTGGCTTTTGTCTCTCCTCACAGAACTTTGGAAAGTGTCACTCAAAGATACCGAATGCGGGTGATTACCTGACCTGTCGTTACTCCCGCAACGACCAGTATCTGGAGAAGATACCCAATGTCTATAATCCCTTGTCATATCTCCCGGAAGAGTCCTATACTTACCATACCAACGCCTCCTTCTGCTGCCCACCTCCAGGTTCCCGGGCACCTTACATCTGTCCTAAGGAACAGTACGTTTAAAATGATGCCACATGGTCAAGAGAAAGAGAAGAAGTTTCTTCCCAACTCCTGATGTTTCACGCATCAACCAAGGCCTTTTCCCACCTAGCCATTTAGAATTTTTGCCTGGTTTTCTCTTGCTTTGAAGCTTTGCTGCAGTTGTGATTTCCACTGTTAGATCCAGTATCCACCCAGCTTTTCAGCATCCAAGGGAACTTTCTTCCTTCATCCATGTCACACAGCCCTGACTCTTCTCACTTTCTTTGCACTGTTTCCCCCATCCCTAATTTTGACACCCATGACCCTTCTTCCGTACCGAGATGGCTTTGTGCGTGTGTGCGCGTCTGTGTGTTTGCACCAATGCCCTTTACTGGATGGACCGTGTCTGACTTGCTCGAGTGTTCCCTGGTGTCCATTTGTTTGGTTGTTTAAACCATTTTCACAACAGTAGGCTGGAACAGATTCCCGCCAAACCTTATTTAAGTGTCCAACATGACTTTCTTTCCAAATGAAACAAATTGACGTTGCTTGGCGAATTCTCAACCAGACACCCACCTCTCAGTCTGCAGCCATCTTGTTCAAAAATGCCATTTGGGGAAGGGGGATTCCCCTGGAGAGAAACCAAAAAGTCAAATAAATAAAGGCAAAAGATTTCTCAATCAAACACACTGACATGAAGTTTGCCATTAAGGAGGATGCTCAACCAATTTGGAGAAAAGCAATTCTTTCTCCATTCCCATTCCTCTTTGATTGACTTTCTCCAACCTAGAGGATTATAGGAACAGAAATGGTGTGGGGAGAGGGGGACAAAGCCAGATTCAAAGAAAATCTTACTTTCTCATAACCAGAAACCAAAAGGGCAAAAAAAAAACCACACACAAACAAATAAATAATATCTCTAATTAGAAAGAGAAACAGAAGCTCTGTCATTTCACCATCCAAGAGTCCAAGGACCCCCATCTCTGCTATGCACCTGTTGATTGGAATTTTAAAGCAAACTCAGGCAGACTATGCAGAGATTACTGAGTTAGGTAATCTCTTTGCTCTTAATGAAGGATACAAGACAACAGAGGATCTGGCCTTTTAACCTTTTTTTTTTTTAATGGTCTTAGTTTGGGACTGTGATTATTTTTTTTATATTTGGAATGTGTGTGTAACTGAGTGTATACGTTTCTGCAACCACAATGTGTTTTAGAGTAAGGGAATTTATCTTCACCTCACTTCCTCATTCACTCGTATTAGAAGATGAAGAACAAGATGGAAGACAGAAGCTGGAGAGGAACAAAAGGGAAAAGCCTTGGAGAAGAGTAGGATTCCAGGGTGATGATGAACTGTGATTAATCAGGGACAGCACTGACGGGCGGGGGAGTGGACATGGAATGGACATTTCTGCACAAGGGGGTGTATCTTCGATAAACAGACACTTGGGTTGGTGTTGGGTCTTGTGCAACCTTATGTTGCCGACCCCAAAGGAGACATGGGCAAGGGGTAGTCCCCACCGTCGTCTCCCCGGTTCCTTTTCCAATCCCAAGCTCATATTTGGCACTCCTTCTGCCTACATAGAGGCAACCATTACAGTATTGAGACGATCCCAAGAGGGGAAACCGGCATGTCAAAGAGCGCCAGCCGTCGTGACTTGGCGGAGTTGCTGTTTATTTTTGTATATTTGTTTCGGAAAAGCTAACATTGCTCTATGCACTTTCGCTTTGCTCTCCTCACCTCTCACCTCCTCAGCACCCTAGGTCTTACCCTGCTTGCCACCCCCACTCCCGCACTCTTACAGAAACTCAGCGGTGTTCACACTACCTCATATATTTCCTGCAGGCTCAAACAATAAGGAAAGAGATTTTATTCCAGGCTGGCAAGCAGAGCTGAGGCTCCCTCCTGATGGCAAAAAACAAACAAACAAACAGGTGTCCACTTCCCCCTGTGCACGCCACTACTTCCTGCTTTGGGGAGACATCATGGCTGCCTGGAGCTATGACATCACTTCCTTGCTGAGGCGGGAATGGCCGAACCACTGCAGCAGGCACTTCTGGAACGGATGGTTCTTTTGGCCTGTCCTTATCAGGCTGGCAGCTCCGAGAGAGAGGGAGTTTCACAGTTCTTCTAAACTCAGAGTACAACTCTTTGTAGGTTGTGTAGCGTACGGCATTGACAAGCGCATGTAGAACTGTCTCTTTCTGAGAGGGATTAGGGAGTTCCTCCAAATACAGAAAAAAAGCTTTAGCTTTTTTAAAAAAATGATCTTTGAAATCTAACCCTGGTTGAGGGGAGCCTTTTCAGCATCATCTGGCCAGCTCCTTTCTGTCTAGCGGTCACCATTGCCCAAAGAACTAGGCCGCCATCTCCCTTCGGCAATCAGCTTAAGTGCCACGTGCCGCCCAACCCGAATTCCAGTCCTATTTTCTTTTCTCTTACTGTGCCATAGGATAGAATGGGTGTATGAAAGCCTTTGTCTTGGTCAACACAGGAGATGGAGCAAGGCCCCTCTAGATCTAAAAGCAAGAGTCTCTATTACAGGGGCAGAGAATCTTTACCTTCTCCTGGGCCAGTCTGGACCAAGCTCTGTGGTCTGGCTGGGAGTGTTTAACACATGGACGACCAAGTGGTAGATTGCAATCTTCCAGTGGGTGACGAGCTAGTCTCCAGTAGAACAGGATGTAGGGTGGAGCACCAGCCTCTCAGAGATTGTCTCTGGGAAGGAGAGGTGGACTGGTGCCCCAAGGAGTGTCTCTAGTGAGAAGAAAGACTAGGAGAACTCCAGTGTGGCGAGAAGGCTGTCTGTAAAGGGGAAAGCTCCTCTCCACTCCTAGGACCAGTTGCTGAGGTTCCCTGGAGCTGAAAGCCAGTTGGAGGAGTCCTGGTAGATCACCTGAGGTTAGCACCTTCATCAATTAGATTGTGTGCACCGTACATTTGATTTGGACTCTGCTGGATTAAGGGATTTGCTCAGGATTGGGGAAGGCAGCTTCAGATCATGGATTTGTGCCATGGATCCATCCTCTATCCTTGACTGCATGACCTCATCTCTGCTCCCTTCCCCATAGCTTAGTCTTTCAGTGACTGAGGGTCAAGACTAGATTCAAGGGCCAGACCCAGGAACTGGAAAGGAGCCCAATAAAAAACAGCCATGGGCTAAATTTGGCCCCTGAGTCAGAGGTTCCTGACCCCTGTTGTACGATTTGAGGTAAAGAGCTAGGATTTTTAGAGGGGCTGTAATATTCATATGTCCTCTGTGGGTCAGACACACAGAGGGTCAGAGATAAAACCCACAATTGCAGCGGGTTACATATGACTGCCAAAGAGACAGGAGGTAGGGTTTGCTTTGACAGAAGAGTGGTCCGAACTAGAGCCTCTGTGACCACAGCCTTGTTCCTTGCCATCTACCTTTGATCACAGATTCCTCCACCGACCTCCCTTCAGGCATGGCGTTAACAAAACCCTGCAACCACAGGCCAGCCCTAATTTGGAGGGGCCTCTCTGTATCTTAGCAGGGCTTTTAAAGGAGTGGCATTAGCTGGTTTCTGTTCCCATTCCCTGAGACCTCCGAGAAGATACTGGGCACCTCAGTACATGTAGGAGGAATGCAACCGAACCTAACCAGCTCTTAAATGGAGACAGTTCTTAGCCAACACAGCGCCGATTGTGGAAGCAGAGAATGTTACCAACAATCTCCCCTCAGTCCTATGGTGAGGAGCAGATGCTTAGACAGGACACAGGGAAAGATGTAGGCCGACTGTAGTCTTGCAAGGCAGCCATCATGCACAACTTGGAAGGAACTGCAGCTGTCTATGAGGAAGAGTCACAGGGAGTTTTGTTCAGCAGAAAAGCAAGAGGATTTCTACATTCTCAGGCCACTTGCCCACGTAATCACGGCTGGTGTTTATCCTGGCGGGGAATTTCCCCACTGGGAAACTTACACCGAGCTCCACCCGTGGGTGCGGGTCATCAGCCGCATCCAGTGGCTTTTTTCCCCCTCCGAATATCAGGGCTGGATTTCAAGCCCTGACCTTCGGAATAAAAAAAGCCACTGGACGTGGCTTATGATGCTTTCAACCCTGCGCCCCGTGTGCAGAGCTCAGCATAACTTTCCCGGCAGAGAGATTCCCCGCCAGGAGAATCGCTGACCCCAGTAACATGGGCAAGTGGCCTAAATGAAATGACAGCAGCAACCAAGAGGCAGAAATTCAGCCTCCGAAATCAGCTGACTGGTTTGCCTAGTGCTCATTTTGAATATTGCTATAGTCCCAACAGTAAAAGATGATGACAAAGTCATTCAAATGATCTTAGCTATTGGATCCACTTCTATTGATGAGGATATGCAAGCTTTCCAGGTCTCAGAGGGCTCTTCCTCTGACTTGATAACCACCTGAGGAAAGGCCTTGTGTGACCTGAAAGCTTGCATATTCTCACCAACAGAAGTTGGCCCAGTAAAGGAGATCATCTGAATTACTTTGTCCTTATTTATTTTGCTATTTCAAAGTTTTGATTTGGGTCATTTTGGTCATTCGATTACTTTGTTTCAGCACTATTAGTGCCTTTGCGCCGCGCATGCATTAGCAACTGAAATGCGGCAATAAAAATGGCCAAATTGACAAACTAAACTAAGTCAATGAAATAACCAAAAATTAAAATAGTTGAATAAACAGCTACAAGAATAATAATTTAGATGGCGGATATCATTTGGATATTTTGAGGACTTTATGAACATTTGAATAATATCCATGAGTTATAAATCCTCTTTAATGCAGTACTATCCTTTTGCCTTTCCTCCTTGGGCCCCCTTTTCTGGACAACCTCAGTTCCAGAAGGGTCCTTCTGTCTGGGATGCAAACGCAAGTGTTGTCAGATCTGGAGCAAGTCGTGGGTTGTTGTTATTTTGTAGGTAGGGATGGGAGAACGCGGTTCGAATGTTCGGAGTTTGGACCGAACTCGGTCTGTTCGGACGTCCGAACCGAACGTCCGAACCGAACTCTCGAACGACCGAACAGTTCGGTCGTGTTTGGATGAGTTCAGATGAGTTTGGGGACAGGAAAAATGGCTTTCCAGGGCCAAAAATTAGGTTTCGGTTTTGATTTCGTTTCGGTTTTGCTATTTTTGAATGTTCGGCCAAGTTCGGCCAAACCGAACTCGGCTGAACCGAACCATTGAACCCAAACTCAGGTTTCGAACTGAATGACCAAACATCCGAACCGCGTTCTGTTCGCCCATCCCTATTTGTAGATATTATTCATATTTTCAGGTGACTCTTCAGGTACCCAAATAATATCCTCAGCCAAAACAGGTACTGCATATCTATATCGAGTATTTCAGTCATTCTGTTTCATTTTCTCCAGGTTTTCCAGTTTTTTAGTCCAGTTTTTTCCAGTATTTTAGTCACTTCAATAACTCGGTTGTATCATTTTGGGCAATTACGGATAAGCAATAGCGTCATTATGGCTTAAGCAATGTAACCGAAATAACCCAAAATACCAAAATAACCAAACTGAAACCCCCCCAAAAATGGAAGCCTGGGGAAAAAAATGGCACCAAATCTGGAGGAGCACAAATGGATATCAGTTATTACCCAAACTGCCATTTTTGGTGTGGACAATGTAGATTCAATGAATTTATCCTTTCTTCTGAGTACTTGTGTCAACTCTAGTTCAGTTCCTTCCATGTTCACATGGGGATAGAGTCCATATGTTGGTTCTGAAAGGTATATGGGGTTCTGCAAAAATGAGACCACCATGCGTGGTTCACAGCAACATCTCTGTTTTGCTGATCTGGCCTGGGCTCATCCCCATGACTAACCCCACCTCAGATTCAAGGCAACTTTGATTGAACCAGTCTTCAGCTTCTGGAAGCGTCAATTGGTTCCAGCAATGACAAACAGCAAATTTTTCCATCCCGATGAACAGTCCCATTCCTGGTGCAAGGCAACACAGTTTGAAATAGCCACCTGCCTTATTCAGGGGAGGGAAAGTGAACACTTTTACAGTGGGGGTTGGGGGTTCTGAACAGGAAACGGTGGCTTAGTGTGAACCGAGGAGTTGGAGTAGTCCCCCTGCTGTCCCAGTGGGCCAGCCAGTTCCAGATTTTATTTTCTGTGTTTAGCTCATGCAAGACTTGAAGCCATTTTCCCTGCCCAGTGGGAGGTGAAATGCCACAACTGATTTTGAGAGGAGGAGGAGGAGGATTGATGATTGTTGATGATGGAGCTGTTATGAAGGAAAAGACTGGCCACAGATCTTAAATAAATAAAAGTGATGTCAAAAATTCACCAGTCCCTCTGGTCTATTTAATGGGAAATGCATTCTGGGAAATTGACCTTATGTCCCTAGTTGAGGGCCTTTGAGACCCTCCTCACTCCAGCCGCATCCGCAGTGAAGCTAAAGCTTCACACCTCCCCAACACTTCACACACACACACCTTTTTGGGCAGCACTGGGACTTTCTATGGGGAATCCCCTCTTCCCTTTCCATGGTGAGAGGGGAATGGTGTTATGTTTCACCCATTCCACAGTTCTCCCCTCCCCAGGGTCATTATAAGGATTTTTGGGGTGGTGTAGTGGGGGCGGGAGGAGCTGGACATTCTGTTGACTGGGAGATCCTTCCATGGAATAGAAACAATTTTTAATCATTTTTTTGGTCCAGAATTTTATGGTAAGTCAAAACAGGACCCTGGCATTTTACATGCATGTGCTACATACTTAGATGTGCAGTAGGTACATTTTTCTATGTAATGGGTTAATTTCTCTGCATGATCCAGACCCTACTCTGCTGGGGCAGAATACAGAGGCTCGACTCCTTTCGGGGACGAGTCACCGGGAGCACATGACACCGGGGCTCCGAAGTCTGCACCGGCTGCCTAGAGCTTTCCGGGCACAATTCAAGGGGCTGGTTTTGACCTTTAAAGCCCTAGACAGTCTGGGCCCCCCATGTGTCTGAAAGATCCGCCTGTCCTACCGTGTCTCATTGCAGCCCCGCTGGGAGCGTCCTCCTGCAGGTACCATCTGCCCCTCTTGTCCGTGTTGCTAGGATTGTTGTTATTGTTCTTATTGGTTTGCTTTTATGGATTGTAAGCCACCCTGACCCACTCTGGGGATCATGGTGCACCAGCACATCAATTCAAATAAATAAATACTCCACTCTGCTCCCACCCAGAGCCCCACAGCTTCACTTTATCTCACCACACCCCAAATTCCTCAAGGTGTCCCATGTGCTGGTAGTCCACCACACGCCAACCTGCCCCTGGCCCCTCATTGGTCACAGCTGGCCCCTCATTGGTCAGAGGCTGCAGCTGCTGGTAACTCCAATCACAGAAGCCCCTCCTACTCCTCCTCTCCTCCCCAGACAGCACTTGCCTCCTGTCCAGTTTTACTCACCAGAAGCAAATGGTTTCTTACAGCCTTGATCATGCATAAAGACTGGATCTTGGGGCCCCTCTTCCAAATGGGAGCCTGGCTGGGCGGGTCTTAAGATGACACCGCCTCCCTTTCAGCCTGCTTCTCCTAGTTCACTTTGAGATGAAGCATGGTCACTCAGAGGTTAAGGAAAGCCATTCCCCATTGCAACCCTTGTTTTGGTTCCTTCATGGTGCAAGATGCTCATCTCCTCCCCCGGGAGCCCAGCTGCTCTGGTTCTCTACATCCATATTTGACTCAGTTCCCTGAGGTCCTGTCTGTTTGGGCTGTTGAACGCATCACACCTGGCTTTGTTTCAAGGCGACGTTTGACAGCGTCTGCCTAGTGCCGACATGCTGCACAGAAAATATGAGGTGAGCGGGGAAGGCCGGTTCCCCCCGCTCTATAATGCAGAGAAGAGAGAATAGAGGCTGCTCCTACTCCACTCCTGTTTAATTCCATGCTCTGCTGGTGCCCATGAATGATGGAAGAGCGTACAGACTTGCACTGATGTCCCTTGCCAGCAGCACACATGGCAATAAACATCTCCTTTCTGTGTCAGCTGCTGGGAAACCATCCTTGATTAGTACGACTCAGAGCAGCAGAGCTGGGGGTGCATGGGAAATGGGATGTCAATAGGGGGAGAGTCCTGGGAGGGGGAGAGAGAGAGAGAGAGTGTTAATGGTGAAATTAATAAGTGGTTTTGTGTTGACAGATGATTTTTACTATCTAGGAAAAATAAGGGCAGGAAGACAAGTGAGTGAGGAACCTAGGGAGAGACAGGGAGACCTTCACGGCGTTGAGGAGTCACAAGTGCACGTGTTTAGCTTAGTTGGAGAAGTGGACCCTGAATGAAAGGCTGGAAGAGAGAGCATCACTGGCCAGACTGAGGCTGATGAGCTAAGGAGAGCCTGATAGAAGAGGTACTCTCTGGATATTTGGATCTGCCTCCAAAAAAGATACTTTTGCTCATCCATTTATCCAGTGATTCCGTTTTCCCACTTACTTGGCTGAAGTATTTGGTAATTTCATTTGTTTTTGTTTGAAGCCAGACTAGCATCAGCTCCATCAGATTCATAAGAACACAAGAACATAGTTAGTACCGTATTGGGTCATACCAATGATCCGTCGAGCCCAGCATCCTGTCTCCAACAGACAGTGGCCAATCTCAATCGTTTTTGAGAAGCACCCAGCAGGTCAATATTGTGGCGATTCGTTGCCTGCTGTCCACTCCCAGCTCCTGACAGTTGGAGGTTATATCACTCCCAGGAGAAATGGCTAATAGCCATTAGTGGACTTGACCCCCAAGAAACTATCCGGTCCTTGTTTAAAATCAGCTACGTTGTTGGCTTTCAAAGCCATTGAATTTGGCAGATAATATATTCAGTTTGAATCTTCATTTCACCTCTAGGTAGCGCAATGGAGGAGGGTACGGGCTGTTTGGAAAAGAATGGGAGTTTGGGGAAGAGGTAACAGGAGTGTGGGTAATTTCCTTTCTTTGCAAATATTTTTCATCCTCCCTCCCCCCCGATTCATTTATGGTTCATGCCATCAGAATTTTCTGTTTCCAATATGTTTCATTCTGGGAAACCAACAAATACAAAATAAAGAAGAAAACACTCTCAATATTCCAGCAAAACCAGAAATAAAATTCCCAGGGAAATTTGGGGGGGGGGGGGGGCATGAAAATGCTTTCCCTATTGGACAGAAAAATGTTAGATTTGTATCCATTTTGACTAGCTTTATTTCAGAGTGTTTTCCTTTCAAATCCAACACCTGGGTACAGTAATGCAGTTATTCTCAACAGCTGGATTCTGGACTGAGAGGCTGAGAGAGCGGAGAGGCTCCGGGCTGAGAGAGAATGGAGCAGCTGGCACAGTCAATGAAGCTCAATGGACTGGACAGCAACATTCCAAGTGGACAAAAAGAGAGTTGGGGATCACGCCATACCCCACCTCCTTTGTCTGAACTGGGGATCATTCTTCCTTCTTCTTCTGAAAAGCTTGTAAGAGGAGACAGACTTACATCACATAAGAATGCTGTTCATTAGTCCCCGTTAACATTCCCACTCAACTGCCTTATTAATTATTATTATTATTATTATTATTATTATTAATAATTTTAACAGCTCAACTCAAAATTCAGTGCAGACATACTTCAGGAAAGTTTAAGACTATTAAAGCAACCTTCCAATTTCTTTCCTCCTTGGAAGCTGAAAATGGCTGCCAGATCTAACTGGATGACTGGTCCTCAGAATTTATTGATTGATTGATTTGAATTTATGTCCTGCCCTTATCCACAGGCTCAGAACGGCTTAGAAAAAGATAATAATTAAAAAATAAAAATCAATAAAAAATAACTCGTAAAAATTCCAAGTAAAACCCCCCACTCCCCAAACCCAATCCCCATCCACCAAAAGCCCAGCCAGCTGCATTGGTCTTGCGGTGTCTTCCAAAGCTGCTCACGCTGAGGCTTTGGCGATCCTCCAGAGGAAGGGTTTTCCAAAGCTGTAGGGGAAGCCACTGAGGGGAAGTCTCTCTGCCTGCCCGGGTTTGTTTGAGCCTGGTGCAGTGGTGGAACTTGCGAGAGGCTGCACCCAGCTGACCTAAGGGAGCGTGAAGGAACAGGGGGGAGGCGAGGTTTTTTTAGATATGCAGGGCTCTAGCTGTTAAGGGCTTTATAGTAGTGCAGAAACAACCAGCTAAACTGATGCTCAGGAGTAGGGCTGAACCAAGTAGTAAAAAGTTTATTCGCAAGTATTTCCAAGTTTATGAGAACCGGCTCCGAAGCCTCGGTACTGGGTAAAATGTTCAGTAAGATAAAACTGAGTACCGAGTATTTCCTGAGTACCAAGTACCCTTATATAGGGGGCAGGGAAAGCCCCATATGTTGCTCATTTGAGAATTTTCCCAGACCCAAGTACTGAGTACCAGGTCAATTCCTCAGTTCCTCGGTAAAACCTAGTCGAATGCTGAGATACTCGGGGAAAACTGAGTCATTTCAAATACCGAGTTTCAGTCCTGCTCAGGAGTCATTTTGTCACAATGAGAACCGGGATCGATTTCCCAATGGTGCCCTGATATGGACACTGTAACGAGGCAGAGCCCCTGCTGGCTGCTGCTCCTTTAAGAGAGCAAACTAGCACCAGCGAGGGAATGGTGCTAAAGAGGTTGCAGGCACTCCGGAAGTACAGGATAGCGGCTGACAGGAAGCAGCTGTGTTTGGACAGGGCACAGTGGGCAGAAGGCACCTGACACAGAGGCTGGAACTAGGCTGAGCTCTGTCTCCAAGCCAAGCCAAAGAGAGGAGTGCTGGACTTGGGAAGGCTTGCTGGGAAGAGTGCTTGACCCAGAAGCCTGGAGACTGCTGTAAGTAAAGTCCAGAGGAATTTGCCTGACTAAAGAGATTGGAAAGACACTGTAGAAGCCAGAGGACTGGGGCCAGACCTGTTAAGAGACTGATGCTGTGTATGGGGATGGTATAGTGAAGGAGAAGTAAACAAACCATTGGTGGAGAGCTAATTCCCAAGGTGACTGTATAGTTGGGTCCCAATCCTGTAAAGACTTATGCCTGGCAAGGCTTGTCCCTGTCACAGATATGTTTTCTCACTTTTCACAATATTATTATTATATTATTATTATTATTATTTTATTATAAACATTTGTATAGCACAAGCCATGTACCTGGTGCTTTACAGAACAAAGATAAAGATGCGGTCCCTGCCTACGGCTTACAATCTAAAAAGACAAGGAGGGGGCGACAAGGAGAAAGGACAAAGGGAAGACAAGGGAGAAGCAAACAAACATGCTAGCGGCTGCGAAGTCTCAGGTGTGCATGCTTGGCTTGGTTACAGTTAGGCAGGAGTCTGCAGAGGAGGGAAGACCATAAGTATTAGGGGGGAAACAACTAGCAGGCATTGGGAAAGGCGGCACGGAAGAATTGGGTCTTGAGGAGGGATTTGAAGGTGCAGAGGGAGGCGGCGAGGCGGATGTGGGTAGGGAGGGAGTTCCAGGCCTGGGGGTCAGCGAGGGAGAAGGGATGAAGGTGGTTAGGGGAACATAGGAGACGGGGGAGATTGAGGGAGGGGATAGAGGAGGAGCGGAGGGTGCATGCAGGAGTGCATAAGGAGATTAGGGCTGAGAGATAGGGGGAGCTTGGATGTGAAGTGTTTTATAGGTGAATACCAGGAGTTTAAACCGGATGCGTTCGGGGAGGGGGAGCCAGTGGAGAGAGGAGAGGAGAAGCTGCACGTAGTCAAAGCAGCGGGCTGAGTGGATGACCTTGGCAGCGGAGTTTTTGATGGTGATAAGGGGAGACAGGTGAGAGCGAGGGAGGTCAGCGAGGAGAAGGTTGCAGTAGTCAAGGCGAGAAATGACCATGGCCTGAACAAGGGTTTTGGCAGAGGAGATAGAGAGAAAGGGGCGGATCCGAGCTATGTTATGGAGGGCGAAGTGGCAGGACTTGGCAACAGAGTCAGTGTAAGGCTTAAAGGAAAGATGAGTATCAAAGATGAAGCCCAAGCTACGGGCTTGGGGAACATGATTGATGGAGGCTCCATCGATGCGGATGGACAGGGAAGTGGGAGAAGAAGAGGAGGGAGGAAAAATAAGGAGTTCAGTCTTGGTAACTAGAGGGGTCAGATGGGTCCAGGGTGGGCTTTTTGAGAATGGGAGAAACAGTGGCATGCTTGAAGGCGGAGGGGAAGGAGCCAGTGGAGAGGGAGAGATTAATGACATGTGGGGGTGGGCAACAGTGAGAGCAATAGAGGTCAGGAGGCAGGAGGGGATTGGGCCAAGAGGGCAGGTGTAAGGGTTTGAGGAAGAGAGCAGAGTGGAGACCTCCTCAAGGGAGGTCGAGAGGAAGGAGGCAAGGCGAGAGGGGGGAGTGGGTGATGAGGGAGTGGGAAGAGGAGATGGGTGAGGCAATGTCCTGATGGATCTTGTCGATCTTTGAGGTGAAGAATGACGCGAGATCTTGAGCAGAAAAGGAAGAGGGTGGAGGGGGCAGGGGGGCTTCAGTAGGGAGTCAAAGGTAGAGAAGAGGTGGCGATGGTCGCGAGAGTAGGATTCGATCCTGGAGGCATAGTAGTGTTGCCTAGCCATGGAGATAACAGAAGAGAGGGTGGATAGGGAGAATTTATAGTGGAGGAAGTCAGGGTGGGAGTGGGATTTGCATCAGAGGTGTTCAGCAGCTTGGGTGCAGGAACGGAGGTAGCAGATGTTAGGGGTGAGCCAAGGGTGGGTTTTTTGGGGTTGGACTGGGTGGGAGGAGACGAGGGCAAGAGAGTCAAGGGTTGAAGCAAGGGACGTGTTAAGAGAAGAGATGGCAGAGTCTGGGGAAGAGGAAGAGAAGACTGGGGGGAGGAGGGGAGAGAGGGAGGAGGCGAAGTCAAGAGGGGTAACGGCCTGTAAGTTGCAGAAAGGGTGCGGAGCAGGGGAAGACGAGGGGGGTTGGTGGGAGAGGTTGAAGGAGGCGAGGCGGTGGTCAGATTTATGACAAGGATCAAAGGAGAGATCAGCAACAGAGAAGTTTCTGGAGAAGATGAGATCGAGGGAGTGGCCATCAGTGTGGGTGGGGGAATCGGTCCAGAGGCAGAGATCAAAGGAGGAGGTTAGGGAGAGAAAGCGGGAGATAGGGGACTTGGAAGGTGTGTCAACGTGGATGTTAAAGTCACCAAGAATAAGAATGGGGGTGGGTATCATCAGAGAGGAGGAAGGTTAACCAGGATTCAAAGTCTGGGAGAAAAGAGGAGAGGGGGCCAGGGGGGTGGTAGATGACAGCAACACGAAGGTGAAGGGGGGAGTATAGACGCACAGAATAAGCCTCAAAGGAAGGGAAGGAGAGGGAGGGAGGAGGGGAAGGGGGTTGGAATCGACAGGGGTTGGCAAGGAGAAGGCCCATGCCACCACCTCGGCCCTCAGGGTGAGGCTGATGAGAGAATGAAAGGCCTCCAGAGCATAGGGTGGAAGGGGTGACAGAGTCGGAGGGAGAGATCCAGGTTTCAGTAAGAGCAAGGGTGAGAAAAGGAAACAACAAACCCGGAAGTAAACCAGTACCCTCGGCAATGCGGCGGTAAGCAGTAAATGGACAGTACATGGTTGAAAAGGTTGAAAAGGGTGAGAAAGGAAGAGGTCATGAATTAAGGGGGCCTTAGTCACGGAAGAGCGGCAGTTCCAGAGGGAGCAGGAGAAGGGGAGTTGATCTGGGGGAAGGCAAGAGATGGAGGGTGAGGGAGCAAGGTAGATATGGGGAGGCATCCTAGCGGTCCGTGTTCAAGGCAGCAGAGGGGGTAGCCAGGCCTGTGGGAGGCACGGGAGGGTCTGCGCGATGTCCAGTGGCAATGCGGTACGGGTGTCGTCTGAGTTGAATCTTCGTGGGTCTCGCTCCGGCCTCACAATGGCCACAAAACGGCCAGCGCCCTTTTGTTGCCGCCCTTCGGGCGCCGCCCATATGGACAGCCACCATGCTTGTAGCAGGCTGAGGTGGGCAAAAGAGGAGGGAGGTGGGGCAGCAGCAGGGCTGAGAAGCTGCACACCCTTACCTGTAGAAAGCAGAAGCACAGAGTGGAACCCAGCCCATGGGGCTCTGGGGGTGGGGCAGCCAAACGGGGTCCTTGGGCAGGCTTTCCATCCAGGCGCAAGATACCATCCCAATTTACTAACTTTCCATTGACCATTTACTGTGTACCATGTACTGTTCATTTACTGCTTACCGCCGCATTGCCGAGGGTACTGGTTTACTTCTGGGTTTGTTGTTTCCACATTAAATTTTCTGAACCAATCACTGTGCAAATAACCCACCCCTTAACCTCCCCCCAGTGCCACTTAACCTCCACTCCAAAGTCTCCAATCAAAATTGTTGTTCTGTGCTGTACCCTTTGCTTTGACCAATCTGCAGCTAGATTGCAGATTTATAACAGAATCTGTGTACCAGCCAGTGAGTGACAAGGAAGTACAAGGGGAAATTAAGCACAAGGGAGAAGACAGAAGAAAGGTAGCATTGTGTCAGTATTACCTCTTGGGATTTGAAATTGACAACAAAGCAGTAAACGGCAAAATGGGAAACAGGATCCCAGTAAGTAAATTATTAGTAGATCGAGAAACAAAATGTCAGTTGAGACAATGGCTGTGATCCCAAACCCTCTGCACGTGGGATGCGAGTGGGTCCCACCCAGGTTCCACACAGCACAATGTCCTCCCAATGGACTTGCGCGTGACTTGCGTGGGGCATAGGATCAGCACCATTGATGGGTACCAAGAAGTTCTCAATTTGACCAAGGTGGTATTGGGAACCGGGACTTTGACGGGAATTCCCATTTTTGCAAAAATCTCCTTTCAGCCCTATTTTATAGGTCAAGACTGGAAACCCCAGCAATGATCCTGTAGGTGATGTGATATCTACTAGGCCCATAACCCGAGACTGGGTGAAGTTTATCGGTCAGAAACTGGGGCTCTTGCAACAACAGTTTGTCTGCAAATCTCTAACCATACTAAGTCATCCGATTCCTTCAAAGTCCAGTCTCCACTTCCTATCCTGGATACGCTGGCAACTGGCATGACGCAATAGTGCCAGGGTGAACAGAAATGACATCAATGCTGGCCTACTTTTCACTTTACAATGGAAAAACAGAGATTTCACTATTTTGCAGAGAAAAACAGAGATTCTGCCTTTTCCCAGAGAATTTCATAGAAAATGGAAAAACGTATAGGTTTCGGAGGAGGACACAGCGAACGCGGGGCAGCAAGGACACAGAGTGGAGCTGAGGGGAAGCAACCTGAACACATGTGCTGTGGAGGGGCAGAGGCTCTGCACTTGGAGGGGTGCCTTCAAAGGAGGGGACCTTGGGAAAAGGGGACAGGAGGTGGGTCTAATTGGACCCATATAGTAGCTTCCCTAAGTGCCAGACTCTACATAGTCCACCTTTCTGGTTGGCAGAGCAGGCTGGGACCAGGCTGGGAGCAGAAGGAAGCAAGCGCAGGGCAGTAGAGGGGATCCAACCTAAAGGCATGTGCTTTGGGGAGAGGGGCTCTGCATTTGGAGAGATGACACAGTCTGTTGGTGGCACAGGTAGCTGTAAAACTGCATCAAAATGAAAATATTATAATAAAATGTGGTTTTCTAACTCATAACTATATATATTGTGGTAAGGAGAAGTCATCTCACATTTACATTTAATCATAGAAAAACTGAGATTTGGGGGTTTTTTAATCAGAGAATTTATGGGGTTTTTAATCAGATTGTTGCGGAAAACTAGGAACCCTGGGGTGATGGCAAAGCACGGTTATTTACCTGTAGCTGAGGTTGTTCAAGATGGCTCCACATTTTCCCATGTATCGGTCTTGTCGACATTGCTGGCAACATCCAGAAACTTCTAGAAGCACTCTGTGAGCTCGCTCCAGCCCATCCTAGTCATGTGATCGCTGCATGTGACCTTCCCTGTATAAGAGAGGGACAGAGTCCTTCCACGAAAACCATAGCATAGTGCACATTGCTGCAACAGATGGAACTTCTAGTCATTCTTGCTAAACTAAAAAGGAAACTCAAAAAAATATTTACATAGTTAGTTTGGGTCTTTTAGATAATTAATAAGTGCTGTACCTAGGTAGGTATATCAATTAGGTCTATTTAGTTACAAAGGTTTATCTCAGATCAACTGTTAGCCATTCTCGGTGTCAGTTGCTTAGTCCAGTGTCAGTTGCTTAGTCCAATTCTCTAGGATGGCCTCCACCCCTAAAGTGGGTTTTAAAATGTGTGCTACCTGTTTGAGGACATTAACCACCAAAGACATGCATACTCCCTGAATTCTGTGCCTGGTTGAAGGGCATAGGGAATGAAGACTCTGTCTCTCTGGTCTATTGACAGAACATATTTTAAGAGCTTGTGATCGAGGCCACTGCAAATTACATCCCAGACCAGAGTCAGCACCACATGTACCCTCCTCTGATACAACGTTGGTGCCTATGACATCACCTGCCAGTGTCACTGAGCATCAAGCGAACCAGAGCTCTGTCGACATTGACCTACCATCTATTGCCTCCGTCGCTAAGGTCGGGAGATATGCACAACAACCTCACTCCATTGATGTTGGTGTCTCCACAGCAGCAGCAACACAAAAAGATGTCTCTCACTGAAGGTTTCTCCTGCTTTTTTGGAATTACAGAGCCACTCAAAGGAGAACTGGAAAAGTCACCAAAGTTCAACAGGGTTCCAAGTCCAACCAAGCCAGCTTGTCACTGACCTTTGGATAAGTGGAGCTCTGGGAAAGTCTTGAATGCTCTGACCTTCTGCCTGGAGTTCTCTGAACGTTCATGGCAGCGTCTCAGGATAAAGTGCTTGTGATTAGGTTCCCCCCCCCTTTCCTCACCCCAACACATGCACAAAAAAGTCTGCATTCACTGTATCCCAAAATATCCAATCATGCCCTGTTTGATTAGCACATCAAGTGGCACTTGGCGCTCCTGCATTACTCAAGCTATTCCCGCTTAATTGGACCCCTTTTCAAAGTTTTTATATGACCTCTTTCCAGTTCCTGACTCCTACCCCCAAGCGCTGAAAAACTGTGCTCAGGTTAAGCGAGCTGAGATGAGGGCAGGCACACAAGGATAGGCGGCAGATCCATGACATAAATCCATGATCCTTCTGGACCCTCCTTTTCTTGAGCTCACCCCTTATGAACTGCTACTCCCGACTCCTATGTGGCTCTTAGACTTGTGCTAATTTTCAAAGTGGCCCCAAGGAGGGAAAAGCTTCCCCACCCCTGATTAGATAGATAGATAGATAGATAGATAGATAGATAGATAGATAGATAGATAGATAGATAGATAGATAGATAGATAGATAGATAGATAGATGTTAAAACCCCCTACCCACAATCCCCAACCCCTATCCCCACCTGCAAAGTGACTGACCAAACAAAAAGGTCTTACATTGCCTCCAGAAGATGAGCAGCCTCAGGCTTAAATGGACTCCCAGGGGAAAGGAGTTCCGTAAGTCTGAGACAGTCACCTTGCTGTATAAACCTGATAGGTAGATGGTACCTTAAAGAGGGCTTTCCCGGCTGAACTCAGAGGCTTCAATGAGAAATAAAGGAGGAGGACATCTTCCAAGCCCTTGTAATGGGTTGTTGATCACTGAGGGACGAGCCACCTGGGTGGGGGAGGGGAATTATCAATGGGATTCTAGCTGGAAAGCCAGCGAGACTGGGCTCTGATTGTGTCAATTTATTAAACAACTTATTGTAAACAAATGGGGGTGAGTTTAAATTGAGGATTGAAGAAGTTAACATGCAGAACCATGTAAACTATAATTTGGTGATTTTAAAGACCCTAGAAGCTTTTTTAAGGTGGGCCAGAAGCCAGGAAGAGGCGGAACAGGGGACAAACAGGAACACGCTCAGGGCAGGAGGTCATGTCATTCTGCTGAGTTTCCTGTTCCCACAGGTCAGTCTTTTACACTAGGGATGTGCGAATGCAGTTCGGGAGTTCGGAGTTCAGACCAAACTCGGTCCGTTCAGACGACCAAACCAAATGACCGAACCCAAACCCGAACCGTCCGAACCAAACTCAATCTGAACTCGAAAACGACCGAACAGTTCAGTCGCATTTGGATCGAGTTCGAATGAGTTCAGGCAGAAAAAACGTGACTGGGAGGGGGGGCAGCTGAGAAGCAGACTTCTTGGCACCAGGAGTGGAGAGGCTTGGAGTAGCAGCTAGCCTGCCCAATCACCATCCCATTTTCCCTCAGACCACTGGCTTCGCAGTCTGCGATTGGACATGGGGGACATGGGGCTAGGATGAACAGAGCCAATGGGGCTTGCGGTAAGGTGGGCTCAGCAAGTAACAAAAGTCATTGCCCTCCCCCCTTCCAACACCTTCTGAGCTAGCCACTGATCCTGTCAGCAGCCGTTTTCAGAAGTCTCCCTCTCCCAGCAATTTGTTTTCCTAGTCCTAATCCATTCCATCCTCCTCCTATTTCACCCATCCCACACATTTACCTCCCTAGTTTCATTTATTTAGATTTGATTAGATAGATTTAGGTGTTGTTTTTACTTTTTAACCCTCCCTGTGTTCAATCTCCGTACCCTCCATTGAATCCTCACCTCCGATTCCATTCCTGATTCCCTTCCCCTGTTTTTGGATTTATTTAGAGTAGGATTAGATCGATTTAGGTGTTCATTTCAGTTTTGTACCCTTCCCTGTGTTGTTTGTTGTGAGCTGTCTGTGTTTCCCCCACCATTGTGTAATATTGGGGAGAGAGAGAGAGAGAGAGAGAGAGAGAGAGAGAGAGAGAGATAAATTAGATAGTTAGTTACTATAGATAGATACATAGTTGTAGAAGTTAACTTAGTTATAGAGATAGAGATAGTGTTAGTGTGTAGTAGTTATTCAGTTTTAATATTTTAGACTGTGTTTGTAGGATTAGGCCTTTGTAGATATAATATTCCATTTAGTTCCATAGATTTTAGAATAGTTAATAGTAGTTAGAGTTAGTGTATGTATGTGTATATATATAATATTAGATTTAAAAACTGAATAAATGGTGGCAACACACCTCTTGGAGGGACAGCCATCGCCTCAGCACCAGACAAGAGCTGTGTCGCCACCATGTTCTGCCTCTCCCAGCAGCGCTGTTAGCGGTGTGTCACCCGGTGCGGGCCAGAAGAGCTTGTTGGGATTTGGAAAGTAGGATGCAAGCCTGCAATGCCCAGCCACGTAGGGGTGCCAGCCACCAAGCCCTGCCCCCCCCCCCCTCTGGCAGACCCATAAATAAGAGATGTGCAAATCCTACCCATCCGCTGCCACCCACTGATGCTCACTGTTTGTGCCTGACTGCCCACCACCAACCCACCCGCATGCCAGTGAGCTCGCTCTAAAGGATAGTATTCTTCTTGTTCTCAAAGTTATGTGGAACATTAAACAAAAATAAATTTTGCAAACCTGGCAGCAGTGGCACCTCCTCTGCCCTCTTCCTCCTCTGGCGAGGAGCTAGCCTCAACCCACCTCAACAGATGGTCCAAGCTGGTCTTCCTTCTCTTCCACCTTGATCTTCCTCAGCTTCATTTTTTCCCCACCTTCCATCCTTCACCACAAACCACACACATACAAAATCAGCTACAACACACACACACACACACACACACACACACACACACACACA
>QEPC01009472.1:6399831-6414040 GCA_003113815.1 Sphenodon punctatus | reverse complement strand
TCTAGCCCTGTTTTAATATTTAATATTTAATATTTGATTGTTTTAGATGTATTTTATTGTATTTTATTGTTTTATTGTTGGAAGCCGCCCCGAGCTGCATTGCAGGAGGGGCGGGGTATAAATTTGTAAAATAAAATAAATAAAATAAATAAAGACCAAGAACTGAAATAGATCGTTAATTTCATAACTGCGATTAATAACCAAAATTCCAGATATCGAATTTGTTAACTAATCAGCAACCGCATACCACAGCAGTAGTACCACTTTATTGTCCCGACACAACCGATGTATCGTTTTTCTGTATTCCATCATTTCCAGTTGACTTCCAGACCAATAACAAAACTGTATCCATCCGATTGGAACCAGGTAGCCAATGAGAAACTGAGTTAAACTTGAAATCAAGGGAGGAGGGGATAAACAGGAAAATAATTATGGATAAATGGGAAAAGTCAATAACTGCGAAACAGATGGGGAAATGGGATGCAGAAACGGTAAACCGCTCGAAGCAATAATACGGTAACTCAGTTAAGCCATTGGTTAATCAATGGTGACCACTTGATAACCAATTTTTGTTGATTTGATTCAGTTACTGAAAATCCAGTGGTTACCTTTAGGGCGGAGATGAGAGCAAGTGTGCCCGTTCCAGAGGGAAGTACCAACCTTTCGGGAGTGTTTGCGAGTGTCCATCGAAACTTCATCAGTGTCCAGTGATTCTGTGCTTCTGCCTTTTTTTCCCATAATTTCCATCACTTTCCATGACTTTTCGTCACTTTCTGAGATTTTTCGTCACTTTCTGGGGCTTTTTCATCACTTTCTGGGAATTTTATGACAGTTTTATGTCAGTTTTGCAGCACTTTTACGGCAAGTTCCAGCACTTCCCCAGCTCTTGGCCAGGAAGGTTTCATTTCCACAGCACCCAGGGGTACACGTGGGGCATACATAGGGCATACATACATTTTTCACAAGTTGAATGGGGCTGTCATGAGTCAGTCCCAAGACTGACTCATGACAGCCCCATTCAACTTGTGAAAAATAACGGAAAATGACGAAAACGGTGGGAAAGCTGGTAAGTTTCCACATTGTACGAATCTCAGCAAATCCCCTGTTTCTGATGGAAGCAGCACTCACCAAGATTTCTCATTTCAGGCTTAGTTACCTTTCAGTTAACCATTTCTGCTCCGTAAGGAACATACCAAGTCGTATTCCTACAGATTAACTGAATTCCTGAGATGCCAAAAGAGAAAAATCTATGTCTTCAAGACACCCTCCCCCCTTCCCTTGTAATTCAGACTCCAGGAACATCATTTTCATATCAGCACTAATTACATTAATTAGTCTCCTCAGTATAAAACTCATTAAGCTGGAATTTATGGTTCATTAACTTAGAGCCGGAGCAGTGTTAGCTACTTTAATGGTGCAGTGGGAAAGGTTGAGATTATTTCGGATAAATTGAGAAGTGTTTCTCTAATCCTAAACTTCTAGGAGAGCTCGTACATAGACATTTCATAGGATCAAAGAATTGTTGGGTGGGGTGACTTAAGGGGTCATCTAGTCCCAGACTCTGCTCCAACACAGAATACCCTCTAGCTATAGAATCACAGAGAAATTCTGGTTCAGATGGTGTGTTTTTTGGTAAACATCCAAGGAAAAAGACATCACAACCTCTTTCAGCAACGTGTTCAATTACAGCGGCTCTTGCGGTTGGCCGGGGATGCCCGACTCAAGGTCCCCTGGGTTTCCCGGGTGGTGATGATGGGGAGGGCATTTTCAGTGGCCGTGCCTAGGCTGTGGAATTCCCTCCCGATGGAGACCCACTTGGCCCTGGCCCTCCCCTCTTTCCAAAGACAGTGTGGCTGTTCCGCCACGCCTTTGGGGAGGGAGATGGGGAGGGGAGTAGGGGAAGGGTTTGGGTCCGCTTTTTAGTAATTTTATGTTTTTAAATATTTGGTTGTAATTTTAATTGTTTATTTTATTGTGATTTTAAATTGTTGTGAGCCACCCCAAGCTGCTGTTGTGCAGGAGGGTGCAGCGTAAAATACCATGAAATAAATAACTAAATAAAGATTCTTATAGTTAGGGTGGTTTTTTTCCCCCTTAATATTTAACCAAAATGTTTGTGATTGCAATTTAAGCCAATTCCCTCTTCTTCTATCTTCTGTGACAGGGAAGAACAAAAAAGTTTCTTATCCCAAAAAGTGTTTTTATCCAAAACAGCAGCATCGGTGCCATTTTGGATGCAGGAAGATCATTTGAACATGCGTAAAATGGCCACCACCCTTGTCCAAAAAGCCAGTGACACTGCCATTACCATTTTGGATAAGGGTGGTGGCCATTTGAACATGCACAAATTGTCCCGGCGGCTATTTAATGGATGCATTGGAGCTTTTTTTTTTTTTAAAAAAAAAGGAAACCAAAATATTTCCCATTTTGGTTTTCAATCGGAACACCCAAACTACCAGTTTCCAATAAAAAAACAGAATGGGCAAATTTATCTTTCCCCTCTACCTTCCATGGCTTCAATGCTAGCACCTTTTATCCTCTTGATTGCTCTCCTCTGGATTCTCAAATTTGGCATCTTCCTGCTTGAAGTGCACTGCCCCAAACTGCACATGATCTCCCCGGTGAGGTCTCATCAGTGCTAAGTAAATTAGCAGCACTAACACCTGCCACATCTTGGATATGATTCATCTGATCATGCAGCCCAGAAAGGCTTTGGTCTTCATGGCAATCGTGTGGCAATATTTATTTTATTGCAATGACTCATTGTCTATTTATGACTCGCTGTAATTCCCCGATCCTTCTCTGCAGTGAGAAACCAGTTATCCTACCTTTTTATTCTTAAGCATCTGGTTTTTTCCACTGAAGTTTCTCTTATGATCTCTTTGCAGGGACTGCTGCTGTGAGTCTTGGGCAGTGGTAGTGGCAGCGGGTTTGGCGAGGGAAGACGCGGCAGTGACGAGGAGCCGGCCAACGGGAAAAGAGCCGGTGCAAACGGGGATCTGTTGCGGCTTCTCTCGCGCATGTCAGGGCAGGATGGCTGCGTTCTCACCGGCGGTGGCGGTGGCAGCAGCGGGAGGGGCGAGGGAAGACGCGGCAGCACCGAGGAGCCGGCCAACGGGAAAAGAGCCGGTGCAAACGGGGATCTGCTGCGGCTTCTCTTGCGCATGTCAGGGCAGGATGACTGCGTTCTCACCGGCGGTGGCGGTGGCAGCAGCGGGAGGGGCGAGGGAAGACGCGGCAGTGCCGAGGAGCCGGCCAATGGGAAAAGAGCCGGTGCAAACGGGGATCTGCTGCGGCTTCTCTCGCGCATGTCAGGGCAGGACGACTGCGTTCTCACCGGTGGTGGCGGTGGCAGAAGCGGGAGGGGCGAGGGAAGACGCGGCAGCGCCAAGGAGCCGGCCAACGGGAAAAGAGCCGGTGCAAATGGGGATCTGCTGCGGCTTCTCTCGCACATGTCAGGGCAGGATTTTGCACCCTGACATGCGTGAGAGAAGACGCGGCAAATCCCCGTTCTCACCGACTCTTTTCCCATCAGCCGGCTCCTTGGTGCTGCCACGTCTTCCCTCACCTCTCCCGCTGCCGCCACCTCCACCGCCGCAGGTGAGAACACAGCCTTGGAAGGGCTGTCAAGGTCACTCCACTGTCACAGGGCTGTAGGAAAGAGAGGGGTAGGGGGAGTTTGCCAGGGTCATGTGGTGTCATGAGAATGAGGGGCATCCAGGACATGGGCGGACCTGAGGTTTGGTGTGCAGGGTCAGGATCAAGACTGGAAGGCAAGACAGTGTTTGGGCTGAGAGAACAAGGGACCAAGCTGTGGGCAAGGGCTAGAGGGAAGACAGGGGAGAAGGAAGGGCACAGAGCAAGGTCAATGTGAGTAATACAGGGCACAAAACACAGGGAGCAAGATAGGAAGGGGGACCAGAGAGCAGAGCAGAGCAAAGCTGGGGAGGGATCAGAGATGGGGAGGGGCCGGGGAGGATTCTGGGAGGGAGTGATCAGGCCTACACCTCATTCCTAGCTGGAAGAACTCAGCGGGTGGTGCTCAGGGATTTTTCTTCATCTCCTCTTCTGTGAAGTCCCGCAAGGTTCCATTCTGTCCCCTCTCCTGTTCAACATGTTTATGCAGCCGCTTGACGAAGTCGTGAGAAGATTTGATGTTTGGTGTCATCAATATGCTGATGAGACCCAACTCTACCTCTCTTTTTCATCTGATCCAGACCCTGCAGTCTCTGTGCTTACTAGGGGGTGGGACTATCAGTATCGGATGAATCCGATAATACTGATAATTGTCAATATTGGATTCATCCAATAATACCTATAATTGACAGTATCGGTATATCGGGTTTTTAACATTGCCGGTTTCTCTCGGATTTTTAACAGTACAATGGTCCAATGTTAAAGATCTGAGAAATCAGCAATGTTTAAAAAAATGATATACCGATACCGATAAATCCGATATCGGATGAATCCAATACCGATAAAACAGGTAACCGATAATTCGCCTGGAGTCCCACCCATAGTGCTTACCCAATGTCCGGCGGCTGTGGGGGACTGGATGAGGATGAGCCAACTGAAGCTGAATCCTGACAAGATGGAGGTGATGTTAGTGGGTAAGGTGGTGAGTGTGATGTCCCCTGTCATTGATGGGGTCCGTCACCCACTGGCTTCTCAGGTTCATAGTCTAGGAGTGCGCCTCAATTCCCAGCTCCGCGTGGATGTCCAGGTGGCGAGTGTGGTGAGGAGCACGTTTCACCAATTACATCTGGTGCAGCGACTTCAGACGTAGATCTTAGACTCTGACCTGGCCACTGTCATCCATGCTTTCATTACCTCAAGACTAGACTATTGTAATGCACTTTACGTGGGGCTACCCATGGTGACGGTCTGGAGAATGCAGCTGATGCAGAATGTGGCAGCCTGCCTCCTTACAGGAGCAAGTCGCCGCGAGCACATTACACCGGTATTCCGCTCCCTGCACTGGCTGCCTATAGTTTTCCGGGCCCGATTCAAGGTGTTGGTTTTGACCTATAAAGTCCTAAACCTTCTGGACCCCGCCTACCTGCAGGACCGCCTCACTCCCCAGGCCCTGGAGTGGCCCCTGCAGTCAGGCAGGGGTGCCTTCCTGGAGGTTCTCTGGGTATCCCAGGGGACAACTCAGGAGAGGGCATTCTCGGTGGCCGCACCTAGGTTGTGGGACTCGCTTCCAGCAGAGGCCCTGGGCCCAATTGGTAGGGATGGGCTAATATGGTTTGGAAGTTCGGAATTCAAACCGAACCCGACCACTTCGGTCGACCGAAACGAACTTTCGAACCGAACTCGATTTTTGAACCAAACCGAATTTCCGAACTCGGCTCTGTTCGCCCATCCCTAAAAGATAATATTCCATTTAGTTCAATGGGGTTTGAATTTCCGAACTCTGTTCGGAAGTTCGGACCGAACTCGAATAGTTCAGTCGACCAAACCGAACTTCCGAACCGAACCGAATTTCCGAACTGAACCGAACCGAACCGAATTTCCGAACTCAGTTCAATTCCCCCATCCCTACTGATTGGCTCTGGACCTTCCCTCCTTTAGACAAAAACACAAAACCCGACTGTTCCGCCAGGCATTTGGTGAGGGAGATGGGCAAAGGGTGAGAGGTGGGTTAGGGTAGTAGGGTGATTTATTTTTTACCCCCAGTTTAATTTAATTGTACCTTTTTGTTCATGTTTTAATATATGTATTATGTATTTATGTTTGGGTTTTTTTGCTCTTAGGCACCTTGAGGCAGGATAAAAATATTTTAATAAAAATAAATAAATAAATAAATACAGCAGGCCACGGTTGTGGTGCAGGCAGGTGTGGAGTGGCACTCACAGAATCCTAAGGTCAGGGGTTCAAGTCTGGAGCCTGTCAGAGTTAGCACTGCAGTAGTTCCTAGATTTGGGGTGACGACCCTTTAAGAAAAATGTTCACCGTCACATCTGAGCACTATGGATCAGCTCCTACTTCTCTCTAACAAAGTGGATATTTGTTACCTCTATAACGTTAAGAACATTTCACTTGAGCTTCCTCACTCAAACCCTTCCACACCTCTGTGTGTGAGCCTGCCCAGACTGAGGCCTCACTCGACTCACACTCAGCACAACTCGAATTGCTTGTTCTACTTAGAGTGTCTGAGGGGGTGGAATGGAGAATGACGAACAGGCAGTTCTTAAAGAGATCGCCTGCTCCATCGCAGACCCCAAAGTGAGGTCACCAGATTTCTAAATGGCATCCTGACTCCTGAGAGGACTGGATTTACATTGCTACAAAGAAAGTTTCCAAGGGCTCAGAGTGGCAAGGATATAATTGTTTCTCAATGAGGTCACAACCTTTCGGGAGTCACTGCAATCCAGTGAAAGGAGCGTGTGCACATCAGCCATGATCTACCCCTTGCTAGGGTGGCTGGTGGATCATGGCCATAATGAACAAGGTCTTCAGAGGAAGGATGGTCTTGCAGCTTTGGTGCTGAGGCCTGGATTCAATTCCTGACTCCACCACTCATCTCCAGAAGCACTTTGAGCAAGTTACTTACAGCAAAGTAGCAGAGGAGTAGATTTTCACATTCAAATTCAAATTCAAATTTATTGATTTGCTTAGTCTATTTGGCCATTGCACAAGACACAAAACATACACAAACCATAGCACAGTATCAACTAATTAAAATATGTAACAATACAAAAAATTAAAATAAGACTAAAAAACACAAAAAGCAACATCTCGCCTGTAAATACTAAATTATTTGGGACTCTATTTGCTCCATAGGCCCTTAGCAAAACATATACCTTCTTAGTCTAATATATACGTATTTACTTACTATTCATCTGCTTCATTTTCAACTTTGCAGTGCAAACTAACCACAAATAGAGAGACACCTTCCCCGTGACCTCAACAGAGAGATCGCCCAACAAGAGATTTACATAAAAATCAGAAGGCCTTCCAGGGAAAGGAGCAGTCAAAGGAGAAATATATTTCTTATGTACCCCCATGTAAAAAAGGACATTCCAATAAAATGTGTTTTAAGGTATCAATTTGTTTTAAGTTGCATTGGCATAAATGCTCCGCCCGTGGGGTACCTCTGTATCTACCTTCAACTAGAACAGAGGGAAAGAATTTAATCTAGCAAGAAGAAATAACATCCTGTTCTTAAGAGTTAGGCCACTATCTAACTACGACATAGGGGAACGAGTTTTATTTGCAATCCCTGAATACAGACCTAGGGCCCTAATTTCCCCTAATATTGATCTTACTTCTTGGCAGGTATTATCCCTCAGCCTTTATGTTAGCAGCTTTTTTGCCCCTTCATACCCCAGAGGGGCAAGGACCACTGGGTTAAAGCCCAGTTGGTTTATTTTATAGGGATGGGAGAACAAAACCGAGTTCGGAAATTCGGTTCGGTTCAGTTCGGAAATTTGGTTCGGTTCGAAAGTTTGGTTCGGTCGACCGAACTATTCGAGTTTGGTCCGAACTCCGAACTTCCGAATAAAGTTCGGAAATTCAAACCCCGTTGAACTAAATGGAATATTATCTTTTAGGGATGGGTGAACAGAGCCGAGTTCGGAAATTCGGTTCGGTTTGAAAATCGAGTTCGGTTCGGTCGACCGAACTGGTCGAGTTTGGTCCAAACTCCGAACTTCCGAACCGTGTTCACCCATCCCTATTATTTTATTTACTACTAACTTGACCCACACATTCAGAGTCTTGTCCTCCATTACCAACTGGGACAATGGTACAGCAATTTTGAAAAATAGACGTAACCAGTAATTTAGTGCTCCTAACCATATCCTGTAGGGGTGGCAAGCCACATTCTGTGGCAAGAGCCCCATTACTCGCCCCGGCAGGAGCTGATAGTAAAGACCTGATAAAGCCTGATTGGAGTTTTTCCAGATTTTTAGATTTATCTAGTGCCCAGAGGTGCGCTCCATACAACATTTGGGGGATGCATTTTCGGGTAAAAACTTTGATTGCCAGGGTAACTAAGTTTCCGTCCCTCGACCTAAAAAAGGATATTCGTGCTTTATTTAGTTGTTTGGTCTTATCACTTGTAGGTAGAAATGGCCCTCAAGATTTCTAGCTCCTCCTGAAAATATTAAGAGCCAATTACTTGACAACAACACCTGTTTTCTAATAAAGAAGGTGTAGCTGAGTCCAAAGGCTTTATTCTACTCAAGCATTACAGTAAAATTAGCACAATATAGCTGGTTAACCCCTTTCCTTCTTCCTCCTTACTAATATGTGTAACCCTGTAAAAGTCAGTTAGAGCCCCAAAGCAGGTCACCATAGCACTGGTTATATCCCACGTCTTACAGGTTTGTGCCTCCCATTGCTTCGCTACTTGTACCTCGTGATTAATTACTCCTTCTCATAACACTAGATCTTATAGGTGTCCTCAGACATAGGCCTGTAACGACACATGGTGGTGAATGCTGTTTCTGTTGGAAACAGGCCATTCGCCTTCATTTGCAAGATGTGAAAAGTTACTGCAGGTAGAGGCAGGCAGAGCTGAAACTGTTGTGCATTTACTATCCAAAGGTAATGCCTGCATATCCATACCTTCATCACCTCGAGGCTGGATTACTGCAACGCGCTCTACGTGGGGCTGCCCGAGAAGCTGGTCCGGAGGCTGCAACTGGTGCAGAATGCTGCGGCCCGTCTCCTTACGGGGGCGGGTCGCAGGGAGAAGATGATACCAGTGTTCCGGGCTCTGCACTGGCTGCCTATAAAGCACCGGGCTAGGTTCAAGGTGCTGGTTTTAACCTTTAAAGTCCTTCATGGCCTGGGCCCTGCTTATCTGCGGGATCGCCTCACTCCCCATGTGCCCGTGCAACCCTTGAGATCGTCCGTGGGAGCCTTTTTGGAGGTTCCCCGGGCGAGGTTGGTGGCCACTGATGTTAGATCTTTCTCGGTGGCCGCCCCTGTGCTGTGGAATTCGCTCCCGGAGGAGGCTCAGTTGGCTCCCACTCTCCTGCTATTTCAGCGTTTATGTAAGACCTGCCTGTTCCACCAGGCTTTTGGCGAGGGGGGGGGGATAGGGTCTTTTCCCCCTGCATGATTATGTTTTTAACTGTTTTATTGTTTTATTGATGCTGTTCGCCGCTGCAGACTGGCCTGTGGGCAGGAGGGGCGGGATACAAATTTTTAATAAATAAATAATTTTAAAAATATATTTGGGTAGTCTACTGAGTGCCCAGTCAATACATGAGCACCAATTTGGGTGCTCAGTTATGCGAAAATACCGGGGATTACCATTACCAAGTTACTGATTTACTGTTTTTATCAGCAATTTACTATTTTATTGTGTTACCATTTTACTGTTCAGTCAGAAGTTGGAAAATTGGGATGAAGAATGGTAAGGTGGTATGTAACAGGGTGGGGCCCTGAGGGGTGAGTCTTGTCAGGATCCGCACCCCAATGAACTAGCCCATGCGGGATCTTTTCCTCAAAGTGTCCTTTATTTACAGTGTGTAACCTGTCCCCATCAACTACGTCACAGTTCATCTCATGTAGTCCTTGGGGCCTTTTAAATAGATCTCCTGGCCAGGCAAAAATCCCTTCCAGTCAGACTCCTTTGAGTACCATACAACATCTCATTTGGTACCTACCCATAGGCCCCCCTGGCCGACACTGTTCTTCCAGTCAGGGTTCTTCCATGGCAAAAAGAATCCTCCTTGCTGGGGGCTGCCTTGTGAGGCAAAGCCATCTGTCTAGCTCCTGCCTCTCCCATACGATCTCTCTCCCTGACTGAGGGCTTAGCTAAGACTTATATCCAATTTATTTATTAGCGCTTTACCCCACCCTTCCCAGAAGACTCGGCCGGGTGGCTCACAAAGCTATAAAATACAATTAAAATGTTAAAATACAAACTAAAAAACACCTGCTCCAACCCCATCACCCACCCAATCCCTAGCCCCATCCACCAAATGCTTTACTAAATTGCACCCCCTCCAAAAAACGCTCAGATGTGGACTCAAACAGACCTCCAGGGGGAGGGCGTTGCACAATATCGGGGCAGCAGCTGAGACCATCCCGCATTGTACAGACAAGAGTAGCAGGTGGAACTCACAGGAGAACGCCCCCAGCCAACTGCGATGCAATCCTTCAGATATGACTGGCTTGGCCACACCCAATTGTCTTCACTCCGCTGCTTGGGCTACAGTGGCTTCCACACTGTCGGCTGCTGGGGGCAGTCCTTCCCTCTCGTCAGTACCTGCACTTTCCTAGGCACCTGCCTATGGTGTGGCTGTCTAGCCCATCACAGCGCCTGCTCTTCAGGCTGGTGCTACTATAACCCTGTCACACGGTGATTTGGGTAGCCTGTTGGACACTAATTGGATTCCAGTTATTACCGATATTACTGGGTTGAGTCAAGTATTGCAATTCTGATGGATATAGCCATTTTTGTGGGAGTGGCCAAGAAGCCTCAGCCACCTCCACCACTCTGGGGGGGTGCTTCACTCTGTCAGAGCCCCACGTTACCTTGCCAAAGCCTTCAGGGCTCCGGTGGGGTGAATCAGGGGGTCTTTTGCGGTTCTTATGAGCCTCCAGAGCTTCCCCAAGAAGCCCACTTCACCCCTCCAGGCTGTTATCAGACAACAGCCACTACCTTTGTAACTAAGCCAAGCACGTGCACCTGAGACCTGATGAGTTTGTGTATGTATCCTTGTCTCTTCCTCTGTTTCCGCCCCCTCTTTATGTCCCCCCCCCCTTATCTCTCTTAGATTGTAAGCCTGCTAGGGCAGGGACTGTGTCTCTTTATTACAGTTGTAAAGTGCCAGGTACATTGCTAGCGCTATATAAATGCTTAATAATAATTAATAATTAATAATTAATAATTAATAATTAATAATTAATACTCAATAATTAACGATCAATAATCAATAATCAATTATTCATAAATTTATATGTATTAATTAATAATTAATAATTAATACCTGCACTTTGTCTGCTGCTTATGTAAGCTGGCAATATTTGCTGGCATATGCGTTGGTGCCATTTTGGAAATGGTTCTGAGCATGTGCAGACCAGATGCCCTTTTCTGAAATAGCACTGACGCAGCCTGTGTCATCTTGGGAAAGGACCATGCGTGTGAAGAAGAGCCACTGTGGACGTTTTGCGAATGTACAGAATGGTTTTTCTTTTTTTTAAAAAAAAAACCAATCTCACGAGATCTTGAACCCTTTACTGAGAACGTCTTGAGATCTCACTAAGGGTTCTCAATTCTCATGAGTTTCTCACGAGAAATGAAATTCTCGTTTCAGTCCTAGTCTTCGGGAGCTTCTGCCCCTTCTTGGCTTTACTGGGCCACGCTCAGCTCCGCTGCAGCCTGGCACAGCTTCCTTGGCACAAGATGGCAATGCTTTCCTCTGTGCAATTACAGCGAGCAGCCCAAAAGGTGGAGATCTGTTTGAATGGGAAAGAACGTAATACATCAGTAAGAGGCTCTTCCAGCTGTAACTCAGGCCACCGCCCCACCACCCCCGCCTGAATGTCAGGATGGACATCACCAGCCCAAGCCTCTCAGACACTACACCCTTGTCCTTTGTTTGCTCCAGACAACAGAACTGACACCCGTTTGACCTACTAATGCACCTAACCGATGGGCCAAATCCATTTCTGGCTCTCAACGCCTCCTTCGTGCTGCACGGGTTTTCTGCAGCGCTCCCTAATTACAGTAATTAGGGAGTCACGCTGAGTGATGTTAGACAAGAGGTTCAGGGCCATTAGAGTCCCATGGAAAATTAAACAGATGCAGATGTTCACAGCAAAGCTGTCTCCGGCTACGAATCGTGGAGACCGGAGTAGGAGAGGTCTCTGATGCATAGAGCGACATCAGCTTTCATGGCCTCTTCACCCAAGCCCTGTCATAGTGACATGCCCAAGGTCTCACTAGGATGGAGATGAAGGCGGGTAGCTGTCTGTCTTCAGAGCACTCTCCAGTTCAACCTCCTCCTCTCTGAGAGACAGACTCTTAGTGCGTGTCTGTCTTTGTGAGACTGGTGGGGAAGGGGCAAGCCATCTGTGTGATGTGTATCTGTATGCTTCAGGGAAAAGGAGGATTCAGGCAGCCTGTGAACTGATGACACAAGAGAGGAACTGTAGCCGGTATGGTGCCACATATGTCTTTGCTGAAGCCAGCCACCGAGTCATTCATGTTGCACTGGAGTTTGTCACTCAACATTCCTATCTCTGGTTCCCACATTTCTGTCATGCAGGCATTACGGGTTCCATAGCACGTCTCATCTCGCTGTCCCCCCCCCCGGGATCAGCACTCTGGCCAGCTCCCAGTCTCCTGGAGCAGAGCTCCTTTCCTCCCAATAGCTCCCTTCAAATTGGACTGATGCCTGGGTTTCACTGTTTTTATAGTCTCAGGAGGAGGCATGGCCAACGTGATGAGTAGGCCATCTTAAAGGGCCTCCGCCTGTTGTGCTGCAGTGGCATAAATGTCAGGGAAACAGGAAGAATGGGACAGAGGCACAAAGGCTTTGTGTCTGGCTGAACCATTTACAGCCCCAGGCCATGGATAATCTGGAGTAGTGCTCTGATGATTGCTCTCCCCCCTAGCCAGCTTCATGTTACCACTGATCTGCAGCAGCAGTGTCAAAAAGAATCTACAGCAAGGCTTGGTCTAGGTTGTCCAGGAAGGCTGTATACCCACTGGCTGCCTGGAGAACAGATATCACAGGAAGTGTCCCAGCAAGGTATTGGATACTGTCTAATTGACATGCACCCTGATGCATGCTTGCATTCCTGTCCTGACATTCTCATAACCCACGTACCCCTGAACACACAGACCGGGTCCATAGACGGTCTTGAAACTGACATTCAGGTGCCTCCAGCTATGTTCACACTGGGAGCTTCATGCCCTGTGGGATGTGAGATCAAGGCTTGATTCTACACAAGTGATGTCTCTGACATTTCTTTGTAACTGGGCATAAATCAATGTTGGAAGATCCGCTTGCAGAAAGTACTGAGCCTCCTTGCTCTGTTGGGGTCCTCGTTAAAAGCTGGTAACAGAAGCTCCCTGTGACGTGCCTTCAGAAGGTAGCTGTGTGGATGGTCAGCAGCCAAGATGTCTATTAGTTAATTGGGGAAAGCTGGGGGAAAGCTGGAGCCTGGGCAGTTGAAGGCTGAGTCTAAAGGCAAAGACCACCAAGGAAGTGCACTGAAGACTACTACTACTACTAATATTTTTCCATATCGCTATGAGACACACGCAGCACTTTACAGTTATAGATTTTTGGAAACAAGTCCCTGCTCAGTGGGTTTACAATCTAAGATGGACACGGGTGAGGGGAACACAGGGAGACACAAACACACACACCTTTTACAGATGGGGAACTGGAGCTGAGACTTGTCCAAGGCCCCCCAGTGAGTTCATAGCTTGGGTGGTATTTGAACTCTGGCTTTTCCAGGTCCAAGTCCAGCACTGTATCCAGACCACTACACCACGCTGGCTCTGGAGTATTACTCAGGAGAGGTGAATGAATAAAAAATTTGTTATTTGTGAATATAATTCACATTTTCAGACAACCCTCTGAATATCTGCACAATACTTTGCAACCAAAATGGATATTCGCCTGTTGGCTCATTTTGGGTATTCCAATCTGACTTTTCTTTTGTGACCGAGTCACTGTGACGTAATGCAGTAGGTGGCGCTATACAGCAAAGCCACCCTCCTTACTGGGTTACATCTAAAAATCACTGCCACCACCGGGAACCAGGAAACTAGAGGGATTCACACCTTCTTGGATATGTGAACCCCCAACACAACTCTGGCTCTTCGCCAACAGCTCCCCCCAAAGTGGGCTCTTTCCCAGGCCCCCCTCTTATTGAGGCCAGTTGCCCTAGAGACGCTCTCCATAGGCAAAGCTGCAGAAAACTAGGGGTGGAACATCTGGCAAAAAAACGGTCACCGGTTTTACTGGTTACTGGTTTACAAAAAAATGGTTTACCGGATTAAAACCGGTTTACCAGTACAGGATTTATTCCATTGATTTCAATGGGGAACTGTCCCCATTGAAATCAATGGGGGAAAAAACACAATACCTCCCCCCTCCCCCTCCCAGGCTGTGCAGGTGGAAGGGGGGACACCCCACCCACCCACCCTGCCCAGCCTGGATTTAATTATTTATTTATTTTTACCCTAAGTCCCTACTAGTGCAGGCTCCGGGCCGCCGCTGGCAACCCA
>QEPC01009472.1:6347609-6392462 GCA_003113815.1 Sphenodon punctatus | reverse complement strand
GAGGTTGAACGCATTACCGACTTCTGTTTTATCAGGGCGTTTTCAAGGGATCCCCTGTGGGGAACGTTTATGCCCTTTTGATTTTTTGGCTACAGAGTCAATTCACCATATTTTATTTGAGTACAGACTTTCCGACCTTCTGCGGTTACAATTTTTGCCGCCATTCATTGATAGCCACCCTGGGGAATCTGATACGTCTTTGGAATTTCTTGCTTTACGGGATGTTCGTCCGGAACTAACTGTCAGCATTATGAAGTTCCTAATGAGGGCTCTTGAGATGAGGGATAGATTTCTTCTGTTCAAGCCCTTGGCTAGCAAACCAAATGGGGAATTGGTTGCATGACGTTGTCTATTGCAGGATTGGCATATAGGATCTGAAGTTTTAGTTTAAACCCCACCCCACCCCACCCCACCCTTTTTCTCTTTTTGGGAATAGGGGAGACGAGATTTCTGAACTGTTTGTATTTGTTGTGTTTTTTATTTGTGTTTATGTATCTTGTATATCAACAATGACCTATGGTCACGTTTTAATAAAAATGATTTGATTTGATGTGAGTGAACAAATCCATTGGATAAGGTACTTGCCACTAATATTGTTCAACTTCAGTGCAGAGTGCTCGGGGGGCTGAGAGGAACCTGAAGGAGGACAGAGGATGGGACAACAGGAAGGGCTCAGAGTAGGAAGCTGGCCTCAAGAGTTTCCTTCCTTGGAAAAGACTGGAGCTAAAGGAAATTCCCTCACAGGAGTGCCAGGATAGATTCAGAACAATGCAAAAATCGGTATACCCATTTGAATCAACGTACCTGATTCAACCCAGTAACATCTGGTGCTAACCAAAACCCAATTTGTGCCCCACGCACTACCGAATGTACCGATTTAGCAACCTACCATACTGATTTGGCAACCTCCCATGCTGATTTATGGGTTTTCCATTACCAAACTTGGCCAGGAAAACAGAATATTGATAACTCTGTAACGGTAAAACCCGGTATTTCAGGAAATGGGGTATCCGAGTTGGTGCTCAGTTACTGATCACCAGGGACCCGACAGGCTACCAGAAATTGCAAGTAATACCCATTTCAACTCTATGATAGAATTCACAAAAGTCTAATTCACAAAGCTCATGGACGTCATAGCTCCCCTCTTCTAATCACACACAACATAAAAAGGACATTGGTACAGAGCACTAGCCCAGTCAGTGATGTCAGGATAAGATTCTCTAGATTGTCAAGCATTGCCCCCCATCTTGCCCCCAGCATTTGGAACATACAAAAGCTCTTTTAGGTCTCAGAGTTGTGGCATGAATGGGCAAACTCAGGTTCTAAGGCAAGAGGTCCAAACTCAAACTATTTGCACCCTCCACCAAGGCTAAGGCTGGTTTCAACTCATTCTTGAATTTTTATTATTTATTTATTTATTAAATTTATACCCTGCCAGAATCGGTCACATTACCACACTGGACACCTCACAGTGCCCATCTCCATTGCTCGGGATTCAGGGATTTGAACCCAGCTCCCTTTTGATCAGCCAAGGGCTCACGGCTGCTTACAGATTACTAGTTCATAAAATACATACAAATATATACAAATATAAAAGCCCCCTCTTAGAATCCACTCTCAATCCCCTTCCCCTTAAAAAAATCCCCGCTCAACCTCTGTTCCTAGATGAGTAAATTAGTAATGGCAATACCTGGGATTCTTAGGTAATTGGGTGCCTGACTTGGTGTGCAGGTTTTGAATCTCTTACTCTTATTTATGCATTGCTCCTGCTCAGGCCTGTAACTGAAACACCAACATGTGGTGGGAGGGAAGGCAGAGAGCATGCCAGGAAGGGCAATTGTGCTTGTTTTCAGGCGTTCATGTGTTATGCAGACATTTGCTTACCATAACTGTAATTATGACTCTTTGGCCTTAGGCCTACTGTCACTCATCTAAGTCTTAAGACGTCTTATGCTTTGAACGAAGAGGAAAAAATTGGAACTAGAGCTCATTTCCTCCCTGCAGGTAATGTCCACAATTTTGAGTACCGTGTTGAGTGCCCAATGGACTACCCGATCACTGATGAGTAGGGACGGGACTCCAGGGGGAATACTGGTTTCAGATTTTTTGGTTTCAGTTCTTTATGAATTTCCAATCACATTTCATTTTTGGATTTTTAAATTTTGTGCTTTTTCTACCACTGAAGTCAATGGGAACCAGCCGCAATGAAAAAAATGAAACTGCCACAATGAAAAAAAAAACCACCCTAAACAAAACCAGTGTAAAAGAAGTGAAATGCCTGAACTGAAAAAATCCAAAATTTTGAATTAATCCAAAATGGCCATTTTGGGGTAATTTCGGTTCTATCCGAAACCGAAATTCCCACCCCTACATCAGGCACCCAATTACCACAAAATACAAGGTTTTGCTTTTACCTATTTACCGAGGATTGGTACATAAAATGGCAAATCAGTACAGGGATCGGGATGGAAAGTCGAAAAACTGGGACTAGAAGTCAGGGAGTTGGGGCAAAAACTGGTAAGTCAGCACATCGCCTAGTCAGTCGAGCAGTAATTGGGTACCAATGATACTGGGTCGGGTTGAATACAGCAGTTTTGGCAAGTTATGCCCATTTTTGCAGGTACTGGTTTCAGCTCTACTTACAACCCATCTTATTTCGAAGAGTGGGGGAAGCAAAGCCATCTCTGGCTACCGGGAGTAGCGCACTTCCATACCCCTCCCTCCAAGTGGGAAGCTAGAATATTTCCCCTGTCATCCTGACTTTTAACCTTTGGAAATACTGTCATCCAACTTCTTTCTGTCTCCAAGTCTCTTAGAAGTTCTTAGCTTCATTTCCCCCCTATGCTTTGGTGTTGGCACTTGCCGCTAACTGTAATATCCCATTTGATCTTTGCATTCAAAACAGTTACTACAAACAATATACGCCTGGAGGCTGCCCACTCGACCAGTTGATTCTTCCCAGCCAGAGACAGTGCTGCTTCCCTTATCTTCAGTTGTTTCCCCACTCACCAGCTGTCATACTCCCTGTCCCATGGTTCTGCACTTTGGCCAATGACCTCCAAAACAGACATCACAAAAGACTAATCACAGCAGCGTTTGGAATTCCATGGTGATTTAGTTAAGCAGGCAGTAACTTGGAGAAGCCCATGCTGGCGTCCCCAATTAGACTGTTCTTTTTGTGGCATTCAGCTTGCTAAATCCCACAAAATTGTTTCTAATATTTCTTCCCCACTTACTGATGTTTAACTGGCTGGATCCTATTGCTTGTTATTTCCCAGCGTGCATTGAGGAACACTGCTGTTACACTGGCCATTTTCCAGTTCTTGGGACTGGAAAAACAGAAAACATCTACAAAATAAATCAGTTAAGCCATCGTTAATTTCCATCCCTTGTTTTCTTTTACAAAGCTTAGGGTACCTCAAGCTTGCCCAGCTCAGTTCACTCTTACCTGTTTCCATGGTTATTTTAATGCTTTGGGTGAGACTCTGCTTCCATTAGTGTAAATCAGGAGTGGATACCTTAACTTACCTGGAGTTACTCCAGATCACATCGATATCATCGACGTCAGGATTCAGCCCTGATCTGAGGATAAATTTTGGGCTTTTCCACATGTCCAGTGTATGCAACCTTGATTACATCACTGAGATCACCCATAGCTAGGAGATTCAGAGTTGTACGAGTCAAATCTCGATCCCGATGTACAGAGCCCAAGGGCTGACATGAGGCAGAGGAGGCTTTAAGCCATTTTTTTTGTACTCACTCATACTGGTAAATAGCTGCAACGTATTATTCTTTTCAGATCCATGGAGATTATCCCCATTTTCAGAACAGTAACCATAACCAACCATTGTTATAGCAAAGCAGGCTCTAATCCCTGCTGGTGCTATAGTACCCTGCTTGGGCTCAAAATATGGGTCCTACCCTATCCACCCTTGTGGGAGGAGCAAATCCAAAGGAGATTCAAAAGGCACATGTGCTGCCTGTAGAAGCTCACCCGCAAGTTGCCCATTGTCCTCCTTGTGAAGCTATTTGACATGTGCGGTGGTGGCCAGGCGCAATGAGCTTGCTCCAAGCTGTGGCCATTTCTGGTGACTTCAGGGAGGCCCACGGTACATGTTGAGAATCAGCAGTGGTCCACTGATGCCAGAATTTCAAGAACGTCTGGGTTAGGTGCCCACCTATGCCAGATGGCAGCAATCACTCTTGNAAAAAAATCCCCGCTCAACCTCTGTTCCTAGATGAGTAAATTAGTAATGGCAATACCTGGGATTCTTAGGTAATTGGGTGCCTGACTTGGTGTGCAGGTTTTGAATCTCTTACTCTTATTTATGCATTGCTCCTGCTCAGGCCTGTAACTGAAACACCAACATGTGGTGGGAGGGAAGGCAGAGAGCATGCCAGGAAGGGCAATTGTGCTTGTTTTCAGGCGTTCATGTGTTATGCAGACATTTGCTTACCATAACTGTAATTATGACTCTTTGGCCTTAGGCCTACTGTCACTCATCTAAGTCTTAAGACGTCTTATGCTTTGAACGAAGAGGAAAAAATTGGAACTAGAGCTCATTTCCTCCCTGCAGGTAATGTCCACAATTTTGAGTACCGTGTTGAGTGCCCAATGGACTACCCGATCACTGATGAGTAGGGACGGGACTCCAGGGGGAATACTGGTTTCAGATTTTTTGGTTTCAGTTCTTTATGAATTTCCAATCACATTTCATTTTTGGATTTTTAAATTTTGTGCTTTTTCTACCACTGAAGTCAATGGGAACCAGCCGCAATGAAAAAAATGAAACTGCCACAATGAAAAAAAAAACCACCCTAAACAAAACCAGTGTAAAAGAAGTGAAATGCCTGAACTGAAAAAATCCAAAATTTTGAATTAATCCAAAATGGCCATTTTGGGGTAATTTCGGTTCTATCCGAAACCGAAATTCCCACCCCTACATCAGGCACCCAATTACCACAAAATACATGGTTTTGCTTTTACCTATTTACCGAGGATTGGTACATAAAATGGTAAATCAGTACAGGGATCGGGATGGAAAGTCGAAAAACTGGGACTAGAAGTCAGGGAGTTGGGTCAAAAACTGGTAAGTCAGCACATCGCCTAGTCAGTCGAGCAGTAATTGTGTACCAATGATACTGGGTCGGGTTGAATAAAGCAGTTTTGGCAAGTTATGCCCATTTTTGCAGGTACTGGTTTCAGCTCTACTTACAACCCATCTTATTTCGAAGAGTGGGGGAAGCAAAGCCATCTCTGGCTACCGGGAGTAGCGCACTTCCATACCCCTCCCTCCAAGTGGGAAGCTAGAATATTTCCCCTGTCATCCTGACTTTTAACCTTTGGAAATACTGTCATCCAACTTCTTTCTGTCTCCAAGTCTCTTAGAAGTTCTTAGCTTCATTTCCCCCCTATGCTTTGGTGTTGGAACTTGCCGCTAACTGTAATATCCCATTTGATCTTTGCATTCAAAACAGTTACTACAAACAATATACGCCTGGAGGCTGCCCACTCGACCAGTTGATTCTTCCCAGCCAGAGACAGTGCTGCTTCCCTTATCTTCAGTTGTTTCCCCACTCACCAGCTGTCATACTCCCTGTCCCATGGTTCTGCACTTTGGCCAATGACCTCCAAAACAGACATCACAAAAGACTAATCACAGCAGCGTTTGGAATTCCATGGTGATTTAGTTAAGCAGGCAGTAACTTGGAGAAGCCCATGCTGGCGTCCCCAATTAGACTGTTCTTTTTGTGGCATTCAGCTTGCTAAATCCCACAAAATTGTTTCTAATATTTCTTCCCCACTTACTGATGTTTAACTGGCTGGATCCTATTGCTTGTTATTTCCCAGCGTGCATTGAGGAACACTGCTGTTACACTGGCCATTTTCCAGTTCTTGGGACTGGAAAAACAGAAAACATCTACAAAATAAATCAGTTAAGCCATCGTTAATTTCCATCCCTTGTTTTCTTTTACAAAGCTTAGGGTACCTCAAGCTTGCCCAGCTCAGTTCACTCTTACCTGTTTCCATGGTTATTTTAATGCTTTGGGTGAGACTCTGCTTCCATTAGTGTAAATCAGGAGTGGATACCTTAACTTACCTGGAGTTACTCAAGATCACATCGATATCATCGACGTCAGGATTCAGCCCTGATCTGAGGATAAATTTTGGGCTTTTCCACATGTCCAGTGTATGCAACCTTGATTACATCACTGAGATCACCCATAGCTAGGAGATTCAGAGTTGTACGAGTCAAATCTCGATCCCGATGTACAGAGCCCAAGGGCTGACATGAGGCAGAGGAGGCTTTAAGCCATTTTTTTTGTACTCACTCATACTGGTAAATAGCTGCAACGTATTATTCTTTTCAGATCCATGGAGATTATCCCCATTTTCAGAACAGTAACCATAACCAACCATTGTTATAGCAAAGCAGGCTCTAATCCCTGCTGGTGCTATAGTACCCTGCTTGGGCTCAAAATATGGGTCCTACCCTATCCACCCTTGTGGGAGGAGCAAATCCAAAGGAGATTCAAAAGGCACATGTGCTGCCTGTAGAAGCTCACCCGCAAGTTGCCCATTGTCCTCCTTGTGAAGCTATTTGACATGTGCGGTGGTGGCCAGGCGCAATGAGCTTGCTCCAAGCTGTGGCCATTTCTGGTGACTTCAGGGAGGCCCACGGTACATGTTGAGAATCAGCAGTGGTCCACTGATGCCAGAATTTCAAGAACGTCTGGGTTAGGTGCCCACCTATGCAAGATGGCAGCAATAACTCTTGAAGCCAGGCTTTGCCAGAGACCAACATGCTCTGGCCATGCCTCTGACCCGTCCTCTAGCTTAGTGATTCTGAAACATTTTTGAACCAACTGCCCTCCCCCACTTCCACATGTCTTCCATAGTGCAGCCCCCCCCCCCCGCACACCCCACACACATTTTATTTCCTCTCCCCTTTCCCATCCTCCTATCACTTCCCCTTTTTCTCCCGCCTCCCCCCCACCTCCCTTGTTCTTTAACTTTCCCCTTTGCTAACATAGTCGTTTGGAGGTTTCCCCTAGTTCAATTAGATTCTTGCCAGCAAGAATCCTTCTCACTCTCTTGTCCCAGAACACCTTCTACGCCCTCCTGGGGTGGTGGTCTGCCACACAGTATGAGAACCCAGACTCTAGCTGGCAGCACCAGAAGGGAATGGAGTGGAATAAGCATCAGTCCTCAAACCACTCAACAGGTGCAACCCCCCGGATTTCAATGGGGTGAGCACAGAGGTAGTGCTTAGAGCATCAGGATGTTTGCAGGCACAGAGGAGCTAGGGACGGGTCCAGGCACATTTATTTGAATCAAATCAGCGCACATCCCATTAATCCTCCTTTCCCTTTGATGAATTTCAAATGAACTTGTTTCTCATTCAGTTCCGTCAGCAAATGAATGGCTCCCTGCTCCAACTGCAGACAGAAAGGCCTGATCCTCACCTAGGTGCTGGTGAGTCAAACTAAAACAGGTACCTAATTTGGTACCGGCCTGCAATACCTGTATTTTCAAGCACTATGTTAGGTATTCAATGGGCTACCCAATTCCCGATAGAGTACGCGGATACCCAAAGAAATCGGTATTTTACGGTGCCAATTTTGAAATTTCCTGTTTACCGATAAGTATGGGAAACCAAAAAAAAAAAAAAGAGGAATGGAAATTTTTAAAAAGTATTCAGTTCATTCCATTCACCTTTTATTTGTATCCCACTCTCTCTCGCCTACGGCAACTTGAGGCGGCTAACAACAAAGGTAGAACATACAAAATAATAATAGCAACTGTAGTTCAATACAAAAAACATAACCCAATAACCCCTCAATTTATCACAGTATATCACAATCATAACCTTTCATCACCAGCCTATTGCTCTATCCCTGTTGCCACCAGGGAAGAACCCAACCAATTTCAGCCCAGACTCCTGCTCTCACCAGGAGAAGGGGTCCATCCTTACTACAATTTACAATAATATGCAATATTTGTTATGCAATATATAACAATAATTCACATATTAAATACAAAATAACCCAATCCCACCACCTATTGCTCTATCCCTGCTGCCACCAGAGGAAGGTACTAGGGGAAAACCCCGCCCTCCCTTATAACTACCCTCCTAATACATATCCTATTATCCTATACCTCACTCCCCCCAAAACCAGACAACAGACAAAGTAGGACTGGACGTTGACATTTCAGGCTATTCTGGGGCACCAGGTACCAGAAACAGGTCAAAATTGGTTACTGATTCAAACCCAAGATTTTTTAGTTGATCCTGGTACCAGAAATTCAACAGATAGACCTGTTTCTGCAGGGCCTCTTTTGAACTCTAGTGCTGAGCACTTCAGCAGTCAGCAGTTGCTTGCCAAATGGCAGGATCAGACCTAAGAATAGGCTCCGAATGTCAACTTTTTGCTAATCATGTCCGGGCTAGCGTTTGAGCTCTTGAACTTTGTGCTATCTGCCTCTTCTGGTGGGGGAAAAAATAATACCGTTGCTGGGGAAGCAAAAACCCCAATTATTCCCATTAATTCCCTAGTACTTTGATATTCTAGTGCAGCAATTTTCTCTCTTACCTGCCTTTTTGTGTAATGGGGCAAAGACATTTAAAGAGCACTTTGACTGTGCTGAGAAATATCTCCCTTGTACTCTGCTTCCACGGTTCCTGTTTGCACCACTAATTATCCTTTTAACTTGCTTTTGCTTATTTTTATAGATCTGCCGGTTTATTTATATCTACCTATCCATAATGATTTCAGAGCCATTACTCACAGCGGCACCAGGAAACATTACATTTCCCAATTTACAATTGCAATTATGATATCCAACAGAAACAAATGCAGCTGCCTTCAATTTTAAGCAATATTTTGATCATCATCATTAAAAAAGTAACTTATGGCAGTATGCACATTAGATAGATTAATGTAATTTCCAGGACTGTGTTAAAAAGGAAGGCAAAGAGGGGGGATGGGGGCAGTGGGACAATCGCACAATCACAATTCTTTAACCCTTTGGGCACCTCGTCAGGTTTACAAGGCCCGATCGCAATTCCTCATTCCTACCATCATTAGGGTTAAACTTCTCTATGAAGTCCAATCTCTGTTTTTCTTTGTCCTTCAGCTTATTTTATTTTTTTTGCTTCTAGTTCCCCTTGCCGAAATTGCTAGTTATTAAAGTATTTGTGTGCAAACAAGAACATTTCTCTGTCATTGCTCATCTCAGTCCGTCTGTCTGAATGCACAGGGACAGCTTAAATCCAGTTGGCGATATTATAATCATTCCCGCAATTGCATATTACAAACTCGATAACAAATTGTGGCAGCTCTCGCTTTTTTGTGTGTCTCTCCGTGCTTTACAAGAAAGAGCATATGCAACGTAGTTTCATGTTAATGACACAAAAGCAGCTTTGTGCGAGCCAGGGGATTCAGATGAACAATCACAGAAGAACAGACCTCACATGAATGGTAGGGATCATTCAATTAGTTTTGATTTGTTCTCCAAGCGATGGAAGGCTAAAAAGTTTGACTTGTTGTCTTTCCCACAAAGTCTCTATCAGCAAAAGACCGTCCTTCGTGGATTATTGTGCCATGAAGTTCTTCGTTGATTTCTTGCTGTCCTGTGAAGCAGCAACTCACAGAAATGCAATCCTTCTCGACTGAGTTCTTTTTTACTGGGTGTTTTTACACATGCATTTCTCCTGCATGTTTGCTGTTACATCCTGAACTTTCTGTGTGTCTAAATCACTCACCCAGATCTTAAACATCTGAATCTTTGAACTTCTGCATAGAACTTCTCCCAGAACTTTTGTATGTAAAAAAGTTCTCCTGGTGTAAACTGCTTTGCTCCAGGCAGCTGCGGTCACTTGGTTTCCATGGCAGCCCCACATAGAGTGCGTTGCAGTAATCCAGCCTCGAGATGATGAAGGCATGGATGACAGTGGCGAGGTCAGAGTCTGAGCAATATGGCCGAAGCCGCCGGAAAAGCTGTAACTGCCGAAACGCGCTCCCCGCCACAGCCACAACTTGAGATTCCAGGCTGAGCCATGAATCGAGGAGCACACTCAGACTCCCTACCTGTGAGACCATGGGAGGGCGAAACCCCCTCCCCCCCCACACACACACAAGAGGAGATTCAACCACTCTCAGGCCCCCCCAGGCCCTCACCCACCAACATCACCTCCGTCTTGTCAGGATTCAGCTGCAGATGGCTCAACCTCATCCAAGCCCCCACAGCCGACAGGCACTGGGAAAATAAAGAGACTGCATGGCCTGGGTCGATGGAAAAAGAGAGGTAGAGCTGAGTGTCATCAGCATACTGATGACATTGCATGCCCTGAAACCCTCTCACGATCTCCCCTAACGGCTGCATATAGATGTTAAACAAGAGGGGGGACAGAATGGCACCCTGCGGGACTCCACACGTGAGGTCCCGGGGGGAAGACGTACACTCCCCCAAGACCACCCGGTGAGTTCTCCCGGCCAGGAATGAACGAAACCAGTCCAAGACCGTTCCGCCAATTCCAGCACGGTCCCGCAGGCGAGTCACCAACACCTCATGATCGACTGTGTCGAATGCAGCCGAAAGGTCTAGCAGGACCAGTAAGGTCTGACGACCCTGGTCCAACGCCAGACGGAGATCGTCAACCAAGGCCACCAATGCCGTCTCCGTACCATACCCAGGCCGAAACCCAGACTGGGAGGGATCAAGGAAACCGATGTGGTCCAGATGCTCCTGGAGCTGTCGTGCCACAGCCCGTTCAATAATCTTCCCTAAAAAGGGAAGGTTAGAGACCGGCCGATAACTGGCAGGAGCATCAGCGTCAAGAGATGGTTTCTTGAGCAGGGGTCTAACCACAGCCTCTTTTAGGCAGTCAGGCACCCTGCCCTCCCGAAGGGAGGCACCAACCACCCCAGCCAGCAACGGCCGTAACGTCTCCTGGCTGGCTTTCACCAGCCAGGACGGGCATGGATCTTGCTCACAAGTAGTGGCACGAACAGATCCCAACAAGGAATCCACATCGGCAGGCGACACCATCTGAAACCGATCCCACAAAACAGGACAGGACGGGGCATCCATAGCCCCAAGATGATCCTCTGCAATAACTGTGGTGCCGAAATCGTGGCGGATGCGAGCGATCTTATCTACAAAGTACTCGATAAACCGGTCACAGCGGTCACTGGATTGCTCCAGGTCCAGGCGGAGGCAGGCAGGACTGACCAAGCCTTTCACCACCCGGAAAAGCTCCGCTGGACGTGACTTTGCAGATGCAATAAGGGCAGCAAAGAACTGCTTCTTTGCTGCCTGCACCGCCACAGCATAGGCCTTTAAACTGCTCTTATGCTGCGATTGATCATACTAATCATGAGTCCGGCGCCACCATTGCTCCAACCGCCTGCTCTCCCGCTTCAAACACCGCAGGCCCTCAGTAAACCAAGGAGACCTGCGGGAGACTCGGGAGGGCAGCGGACGCCTGGGAGCCACTCTGTCAATGGTCTCGGCCAACAAGGTGTTCCAGAAGGCTACGCTATGAGATCATCGACTGAGCAGCTGTCAAGGTCCACGGGAAACTCCCCCAGAGCATTCCGGAATCGATCCGGATCCATAAGTCTCCAGGGGCGGACCGATCTAATAAGTCCTGCACCCCATTGGGGGCTGACATGCACCAGGATGGACGCCTTAAGGAGATAATGGTCAGACCATGCCAAAGGCTCCACCCCCTAACTTCTACTAACCCACCCCCCGCCTCAAGGCTGGTGCAGAAAACCAAATCCAATGTATGTCCCTCCTCATGTGCGGGGCTACAGATGATTTGGGACAGGCCCATGGTTGTCATGGAGGCCATGAACTCATGCCTCGCTCCGCCAAGATCAGTGTCAGTGTGGGTGTTAAAATACCCCAGGACCACTAATCTAGGGGTCCGGAGGATCACATCTGACACCAGATCACCAAGAGCATGGCTTCTTCTTCCCACGTCCCCTCTCAATTGTTCTGATTGAAATAGGAAGGAAATGTCATTCATTCTGATTTTTGATCAGACCAATCAAACTGTCCAATTCTGTCAGGATTCGAAACCAGGTGGAAATTCTGTTTCAGCCCGACTTTAATTTCCTTTGCGGTAATCTTGGAAAACCTGCATTGCAGCAAAGTGTGTAACAGCCCAATGCAAGGTGAGAGACTGTACACTAATACCAAAGTGAGGTGTCTAATAAGACTGAAGAAAGTGGGCAACCTTGATACGTTGGTGGTAAAACATCCCCTTCTCATAAAGAAGACCCCAGATCCCTGCAGAAGCAGGCAGCGCTTCTCTGTCTGCACTGCTTCCCATATAATCTCCTGGCTCTGTGAACTGTGAAAACAGGAGCCCAGTCGTATCACAGGAGCGGCAGGAGAGCTTTAGAAATGCACAAAGGTGGGGGGGAGTGTATTGATTTAAATATGCAAGACTCAGTGAACCCCTCTCACGGCTAAGTAAACCTAGACAGCTGGAGAGGAGAGCTCTCTGGAGTTACCAGAGTTTGCTTTTAAAGACAAAAAAGAGCCCCCTGCTGCTTGCTGAGCCTTAATAATGTCTCCTCTGCACACCCACCATGTCACTGGAATCATCACAGGCCTCAGATGCTAGCTCAGTCTTTGCCTCCCCAAGTACTCCTCCATCCATTTGCTTCTGTCACAATTCCTACTCACATTTATTTTCAGCTCTTGTGTAAACCTAGATGTTTATTTATTTATTTATTCATTTATTTTATTACACTTGTATGCTGCCCCCTTATGCCAATGGCATCTCGGGGCAGCTTCCAACAAAAGTAAAAACAATCTTATACAGTATAAAACCACAATAAAATCTAAAATTGCAATATTATTTAACAAATTTTAAAAACTCCCCCCACAAAAATTTAACCCACCCTCCCCTCCCCTATGCCTCCGAAGGCCTGGGAGAACAGCATGTCTTGCAGGCCCGACGGAAGGCCAACAGACTTGGGGCCAGCCGTGCTTCCTCTGGGAGGGAGTTCCATAACCGTGGCCCAGCCACTGAGAATGTCCTCTCCATTGTAGCCCCCTGCCTTACGCAGGGGATCTCCAGGACGGCACCCCTGGTGGACCGAAGGGGCCGTCCTGAGTCGCGGAAGGTGAGGAGGTCCCTGAGATAGCCAGGTCCAAGACCGTACAGGGCCTTATAGATCAAAATCAACACAATGAATCTGGCTCAGTATGTTACAGGCAGCCAGTGCAGCGCACGGAGCACTGGTGTTATGTGCTCTCATCGGCCCGTCCCTGTTAAGAGACGGGCCGCCGCATTCTGCACTAGTTGCAACCTCCAGGATAGCGTCAAGGGAAGCCCTACGTAGAGCGCGTTACAGTAGTCCAGCCTTGAGGTGATGAAGGCATGGATCAAAGTGGCCAGGTCGGTTCTGGAGATGTATGGACACAGCCTCCACACCAGATACAGCTGGTGGAAGGTCGCCCTCAGCACCACATCCACCTGTCGATCTAGGCGGAGATCCACATCCAATAGCACCCCCAAACTCTGAACCTGCTGGGCCACGGAGGGGTGCACCCCCTCCACAAGGGGGGGCAATTCCTCCCCCGCTCAGCCTACCACCATCAGCTCCATCTTATCAGGATTGGGCTTCAGTTTGCTCTGCCATAACCATATCGTCACGACATCCAAACAGTGGGATAACACGGACATGCCCGGGCCTGGGTCAGTTGAAAAGGAGAGCTAAAGCTGGGTGTCATCAGCATATTGGTGGCAACGCATACCAAATCCTTTCACGATCTCCCCCAAGGGCTTCATATATACATTAAATAATAAAGAAGACAGGATTGAACCTTGTGGAACGCCACAGTCCAGGGGCTAGATGTTTCTGCCCCCAGGACAACCTGCGGGGTCCTCCCTGAGAGGAATGACTGGAACCGGCCAAGGACAGTCCCATCCAAACCCCCTAGGTCACACAAGTGTCTCAACAGCAGCCCATGGTCCACTGTATCAAACGTGGCTGAGATCTAGTAGGACTAATAATGTCAAACGTCCTGCGTCCATCTCCTGGTGGAGATCATCCACCAAGGCCACCAACGCTGTCTCCATACCATAGCCAGGCCAAAACCCTGATTGAAACAGGTCAAGAAAACCGATGCCATCTAGGTGGTCCTGGAGCTGCAGGGCCACCACCCATTCGATAACCTTACCTAAAAAGGGAAGGTTAGAGACAGGTCGGTAACTGGCGAGTGCGTCCACATCCAAAGATGACTTCTTCAGCAGGGGGCGCACCACGGCCTCCTTGAGATCAGGGGGAAGACTCTCCTGCTGAAGGAACGCATTGATTACCCCCGCCAGCACCGACCCCAACGTCTCCCTGGAGGCTTTCACCAACCAGGACGGGCAGGGATCTAATTCACAACTAGTGGTCCTAACTGACCCCAGGACCTCCACAGCATCAGCTGGCATCACTTCCTGAAACTCATCCCAGAAAACTGGACCAGACAGAGTCTCCATCACCTCACGCACCATTTCTACTGTTTCTAATCCAGTGTCGAAGTTGCTCTGGATCTGAGCAATCTTGTCTGCAAAGTAGGTGGCAAGCTCCACACAGCAGGCCTGGGACAAGCCCCCGTCCAGGCAGATGGAGGCCGGACTGACCAGCCCCCGCACCACCTGGAAGAGCTTGCTGGACGTGACTTTGCAGACGCTATGAAGGGGTCAAAGAATTCTTTCTTTGCCACCCTCACAGCGTCAATGTAGGACCGCAAATGGGCCCTACAGAGAAGTCGGTCAGATTCAGCATGACCTCCTTCCATCGGCTGCTCCCCCAGAACCCCCAGAGGCTCCTTCCCCTACCTCCAACCCCCCTACCCCCTCATACCCGAGCCTTCCTCTCTTACAGGGAGGCTCTCCCCAAACCCCTGAGGCAGCCCCCATTCTCTCACCATGGAGGAAAGCCTCCCCATCCATACCCCTGTCTGACCGGACATCCCACTGCCACCAGGGGCCGGCACAAGACATCTTAACCCACCCACCCTCCCCCTGCCATTGGTCATCAGGCATAATTGCCATCAGATGGTTCCTCCCCACAGTGACACAACCCACTCCACCCCTCCCCCCTAAACCCCAATAAAATGACTCACAAAAATAGCCCCCCTACGTCCCCTGCAGTCCCCAAAGGGCCCCAAAGGGCTGCAGCCTTTGGCTGCGGCCCTTCAGTTCATGGCCTGCGGAGCAGCCGCTGCCAGCTTTGTTTTATGCCCTCACAGCCACTTCCGGGTCGGGGTCAGGGAACAAGCCGGCCCAGGTGCACGGCTTCTTTGATTCCCCTGCCCCCCCACCCCCGCCACTAACTATAGGTGTTGTTGCCCCGCAGGTCTTCAGCAGGGATTAACAGCGGCGACGGCAGCAACAGCAAAGCGTCCCCACACCGGCTGCACCGGCAGCACGGAAAAACCCCTCGGAGGTCCGGCAGGTGGAAAAAGCCCCAGTGAGTCTGGGTCCCTCTGGTTCTCCAGCCTTCAGCACCTTGGATAGCGTAAGAGCAGGAAGGCTTGTTCCGGGAGATGTTGCTCCTTCGGCTCCCTGGCAGAGAGGGAGATTAAAGATCTGTTGCCGAAATTAAACATCTATTTCTTCTCCATAAATTGCTCAAATGTATCTGATCACCAGCCTATCCGCCCTCCTGCAATATCTATCTGGCCATTTTTAAATGGGACGTGCCACGCAGGTCCACCCATCTCCCACCCACTCAAGTGCCCATCTAAAGGCGGCATTGGTGGGCATGCGCTCTCATGACCCATGCACTGCCCACTCATGCCCATGCACAAAGCATCAGAGACAAATCTGAGAGGCTTCGTGTAGGGGCAAGGGTGAGTGGTGTATAGGATAGAGTCGCACACTCAGTGCACACCCATCAAGGCCTTTTTAACACACACACACACCAATCACTGGACTCCACACATCACAAACAGACCCACCCCCCAGCCATGACCATTTTAAAATGGCCTGTCTGTCTGTCTGTCTGTCTGTCTGTCATGCTAGTTAGGTGTTAAACTCTGTCGTTTCAGGCTATCTGTCAAAGCGAACCCTACCATCAATCCACCAACTAAGCTCTTGGTTTTCCCCACATTTGGGTATCTCTTGAATGATCACACCCTAGGGATTAATCAGTTTTAATTTGTTTCCTGAGCAATGGGAGGCTAAATAGTTTGATTTGTTGTCTTTCCTGTAAAGAGTGTTCTTCATGGATTAGTGTGCTCAGTATCATGAAATTGTCAATGGGCTGCTAGGGGCCGTGTTCCAAATATTTCCCCCTGTGTTACCCCAACCTGAAATTTCAGTATAATCTCATGACCCTAGACAGAAAGAAAGCCATGAAAAGCATATCAAATATTATTCAGGACAGGTTATTTCATCTGCAGGTGGTATGGCCCAGGGACTTTGCTCTCTCACCTGAAGGCTGGAGAACTAGAGGAACCCACCATCTAGTCCCCTTTTTCCATGCTGCCCCCTATGCCAGGAACTTCCTCCCAGAGTACATTCGCTCCTCCCAAAGCACATTCATTCTGTTGCATACTTCCCCAAACAAATGAGACTGGTGACTGTCAGAGAAAGGATGCTTGGCTTGATGGATCATTGGTCTCTGACCCAATACGTCAGTTTTTATGTTCTTATGTTCTAAGGATGTGCACTGACGACTTCCCGACTTCATGAAGGTATTCCTGTCTCTCCCTATGTTCCACCACCTCCCCTTTTCTCACCTTCCTTGTCCATCCTAGACTGTAATCTGCTCATTAGACTCAGGTTTGCTTAAGAACTTGTCTCTAATTCATCATTGTTCCGTGCAAATATTAGTCGTGCGGCTGTAGGAAACCATTTATTTCCATTCTCTTTCGAGCAGCTTTGTCCATATTTGAAAACGTCTGTCCTTTCCCTTCTCAGTCTTCTCTTTTCTAGGCTAAGCATTCCCCATTCCTTTGGATTTTTCTCCTAGTTCTTGCAAAGCAGTGAGATGAATTTCCATCAAATTCACGTTGGCGCCACCAAAACCGATAAGAACCTCTATGCATTTTCATTTCATTGAAGATCTTTTTGGATTATTTCATGTTTTTAGGGTTTTCCTCCCTGGTACTTTGATATTTTGTTTCAATTATTTTGATCAATTTGGTATTTTGTGTTTTTTTCAGTTTTGCACAATTAGCATTAACTACAGAATTAAAAAACAAAAACAAAAGATTTGGATTGGCAGATCTGAGAATAACATTTTCAGGTGTGGATATTATTTGGATAACCAGAGAACTATCTGAAAAGGTGAAAAATATCCAAAAATAATAAATCCACTGTTCCGTGGAAGGAATTATAGTGGGAGATGCACCCCCAAACAAATTTCCTCCCCCTGAAACTCTAGGGGTATGGAGGTAGAGCTATAATAGTTGTAGCAAATGCAGATGTACTGGGGAACACAAGTCTATGAACCCACACATGTGTAGAATGCATGTGCACACCGGAGTAGAGTGCCCCAGCAGGGGGACCATTCCATCTTCTTCACTAAGGCCCATTCCCGCCTAGCTATGCCCCTGGGGGGAGCTTATGTAGGTCAGTATCCCCCACAAATTTCTGCCCAAAGCTACTCCCATGTACAACTTCTTTCAAACCTAGTCTTGCGTTCCAAACTCCTTTGAGCCTTCTACAGTACATCGCCTTTCTTAAAACAGGATTCCAAGCTGTGTCTCACCCTGATCCTTGGGGACTGGAGAGTTCTTCTAAATAACCAAGACCAAGAACTCCATCTACCTGCCGTTGAGTTGCATGTTCATTTCAATGTTGCCTTAAGTACAGCTATCTGGGAGCTGTCCATCAGCACCACGGCGATAGCTGTGTGAAGGTAAAGGTGATGAAGGAGCTGTCCATCAGCACCACGGCGATCGCTGTGTGAAGGTAAAGGCAATGAAGGAGCTATCCATCAGCACCACGGTAAAAAGATAGAATGATCACCAGAACTGGTATTTTCAGACAGACGCAGGTCTGCCCCCCTCAGAACTATTCCATGGCTGCGCACGCACACACGCGCGCATGCACACACACACACACACACACATGGTCCACCTGCTCCCAGCCCCACCAGATGAACTCAGCAGGTTCCCTGGTCTGCGGTCCGCCTGCATGGTGCTCACACACACACCACAGAGTGGCAGCAATCACCTGCAACTCTAAGGTGTTGCTCATGGCAATGTCTGGCTGGAAGCGTGGGTCTGCACATCAAACAGCTGCCCCACTTTGGGCCAGTGCCCCAGGTTTGTCCGGCCTGTGTTCCACTGGCAGTGCTCCAGGATGTTCCACAGTCTGAAGCAGACACAGCCTGCACATCTGGCGCCTGCCTTTAGATGGACCGGCCACCTGGGGGTGAAGTGGGCTGGTGAAGCCACCACTGGGGCAGCCCATCCATCTAAAAACACCCCAATGTTTCATTCCTGCTTGCTCAGGGTGCTAACAAGTGGCATGAAATACTTAAAATCACTCTCCACTACTGGTGTCACACAGGGTACTTTCAGACGATACGGGGTCCTTTGGCCCCGTACCGGCACCACCGGCTTCGTTCCCCGCCGGGGTCACCCCGTAATGGCACAACAGACGTGCCGGGGGGATCCCGGCGGGGAAAGTGGGAGGGGCCGGGGCCACGCGGCGCAACGTGCGGCCGCACGGCCCCGCCCCCTCCACGCACCCCTCCGCCCGCCCTCCGAGGAGACGGGCGGGCGGCGGGGCCAATGTGGCCGCCGCGTCCGGCCGATCGTGCCACGGCCCGGGATCCCGCCGGGGATCCCGGGCCGTGGCACGCGGCCAGACGTTACTTTTCCTTGGCCACGGCCCGGGGTCCATTTGACCATGCTTCCCGGGACCTTCCCCCGGCTAGCCTGGGAAGCGTGGTTCAAACAAACCCCATGTGCCGATTGACCATGGCCAACATCTGGCGCGCCGCAAACAGACGTACGGGACACGGTGACCACAGGTGGGTATTCACCGTGGTTCACCGTGTCAACGTCACGTCTGAAAATACCCACACTGTCGTGAGCTTTTTTCATTCCCCATCTTAGTGGCCAAACTGCCTGCCCAGGGTAAAGATAAAAAGGACTGGATATGTTCCTGAAGAATAGGTCCCTTAATGGATATTAGCCAAGTAGATTGTGAGATGAGAACTTCTTACTGTTGGGAGCAGGGAGTCATCAGCAGGGAATAGCTTGCCCATTGTGACTGGTGGTACTTCTCCCATGCGGCCGAAACTGGCCACTGTTGGAGGACAGGGGGCTGAGCTTGATGGACCATTGATCTGACTCAGTACGGCACTTCTTATGTTCTTATGCCCCCTGGTGGCCCCTCCTCAATTTGGGGCATCCTCCGGAAGTCTCTAAAGGTTGTCATGTTTTGGGCCATGCTGGGAGGGAGTGGGGCACTCACACCGTGCCCTGCTGAAACCAGGGGCAACTGCAGCTTCCCTGGAAAGAGCTCACATGCAGTGGTCACCCCAGGCCACCCTGCCAGCCTTGGACATCATTTGAATTTTATCATTTGTATAGGGCTTTCAGCATTCAAAGTGTGACACGATCTTGAATTAGTTCACCCTCACAACAAGCCTGTCCAAATCCTGTCATAGCTATGAACTCCCTGGGTGGGTTTGGGCAAGTCACTCTCTCTTAGCCTCAGCTCCCCATCTTTAAAATGGGAACAATAATAACCTGTCTCATAGGGTTGTTGTCAGGGTGAACAAAAGAGGGATTGTAGCACACTTTGAATATTGAAAGCCCTGCATAAATGATAAAAGGTGAACAATAACAATAGTAGTGATGATGATGATAATAATAGTAATAATAAATTACCTTAATTATCCCACACTGCCCCATCTGGAATGTAACTCTACACAGCCATGCTCTGCTCTAATAATTTAAAGCCTCCCCTTTTTATTCATGTCTATCCGTTTTTGTGATAGGTTTCTCTAATGTAAAAATTCCCTCTCTGATCAGAAACCCCTTTGTATAATTATAAATTCCAATCATATTTAAGCATTCTGTAGTCGAACAGAGAAAACACTACAGGGACACATTGTAAGGTCCATTGATTCAGTGTCTGATTAACAGCATAGATTGGAAGCCGAAGGCACACAATCTGCTGCTGTTGAGATCCATAATCTAAACTGGAAGGAACTAAGGTCTTTGAGAACTCACGCAGAGCAACAGAAAGGCGACAAAGTCCATTCCAGAGCAGACAGCTTCAGTTACAGCACCGGACCATCTGGGAGATGACTAGGGATGGGCGAACGCGGTTCGGAAGTTCGAAGTTCAGATCAAACTCGGTCTGTTCGGTCAACCGAACTCAAATTTCAAACCGAACCGAACCAAATTTTCCGAACTCCGTTCTGTTCGCCCATCCCTAGTGGCAACACACACCAAAAAACCTGGTTTTGAATGGCCGAACTTGGTTCGGAAGTTCGGAATGGTTTGAAATTTAAGTTCGGTTCGGAAGTTCGGTTCGGTCGACCAAACAGACCGAGTTCGGTCTGAACTCCGAACTTTTGAACCACGTTCACCCATCCCTAATAAGAACTTGCCATGGGCCGCATTTGGTCCCCAGGCCTGAGGTTCCCCTCCCCTGGCCTACAGCATGGGGGTGTGTAACATGGTTGGAGTGTTCTGCCCTGTTCCAACGCTATTGTGCTGGTCCCTTTAAAGGAACATACGGTAGTGCAGGATTTAAACCTGCCACCTGTGCAGCTGAGGGAGAGAGAGACGGCTCTACAACTGACTGACTACAGCTGTGCAGCACAACCCAGATGTTGCTGGGCATCCAAAGGAGACAACGGGAAAACATCAGAAGCGGCGAGGAGCCTGATGACCCAGGAGAGCCATGAGTAGCGGTTTGGCTGCAGAGAAAGACCAGGGACTGGACTAAGGAGCCCAGAGAGGAGCAAGATTCCTGCTTGCAGGGCTGAGTGGAAGCCCTGAGGACTTTGAGAAGCAGCCTGAGCTGTTTGCTGATGCCACTTGTGAAGGAGTTGTGGACTAGCCCAACCTGAGCATGTTGTGAGCAGGGTTAAGGTATCGGCTCCTGAGGCCCAAGAAGGGCAAGGGCATTGTATGGACATGGGGGGGGGGGGTTTATCAGTGCCTCTGTGTGCCTGGGGATTGTGTTATAGTTGTATCGTTTAGTTTGGAGATTAGTCTTGTGATGAGACTTCTGTAAATAAATTATTTGGTGCAAACATGACAGAGCCTGGGACCGGTAGGCAAAGTGGCCCAGTGGCAGCCCTTCTTGGCCAGATGGAAACTAGGGGACCCTGTCCCCAGAATATCACACACAGTTACAGTGCGGCTCACCTGTTTGGGACATCAGAATCCTTCTTTTTCTAAAATTCTTTCCTGTTATTATCTCAGGCATCAGGGTTGCTCTGCTTGGTCCCAGTCTCCACTTGTAGCTATTGGTGGGATTTCTCCGTGTAGCTAGTCGGGGTGTGGCAAGTCCTGCAGTGGTGCAGGGGGCTGGACTTAGATGACCCTTGAGGTGCCTTCCGGCCTAGTGACTCTATGGATTGTCCGTGAGCTGGTCTGTGCTGGGCACATTGGTCCATTTGGACATACGTGGATGCGCAGTCTGACACACTGAACAGCTTCTTAGGGAATCAGACATCGTCATGTCAAAATGACAGTCATTCAGCTCAATATATCCATGAACCTATTCATTGAGAACCTGTGTGGTGTAATGGTTAAGTGTACAGTACTTGGACCAGGAGGTAGAGGGGACCCCAGTTCTAGTCTAGCCTTAGCCAGAAACTCACTGGGTGACCTTGGACCAGTCACAATATTATCTCAGCCTGACCTACCTCATAGGGTTGTTGTAAGGATTAAAAGTTCTGTTAAATTGTTGTTGTTAGCAAGCATTTATATAGCACAAGCTATGTACCTGGTGCTTTACAAAGTAATTGAACAGACACGGTCCCTGCCCTAGGGCTTACAATCTGTTATGTGTAAAGAGCTCCAAGTGCTATGACAGGGGGGGCACTATATAAAAATAAAGATGATGATGATGATGATTAATCTGCACCCTGCTCATGGGTGCCCAGAGGGAGGTGTGAGGGGGTGAGGTTGTACCCTCAGCCGTGCTCATTCTGAGCATCATGATTAGAGCTAAGAATCTGACACAGTCATGACAAATGTCACATTTTTAGTGACTTTTGCCTCCCTCCATAACTTTTGAGATCTTCCCATGACTTCCGTGATTTTCCCAAGTTTTTTGAGATTTCCCCCAAACTGAAGAGCAGAGTCAATGAGAAGCTGGTGAGAAGAGCACGCTCAATGGTGCTAAAATGATTCACGGCGTCTCCTTGGAGCTTCAAACCCTTCACTGGCTGTGGAGACGTGGCGGCATAGCAAGAAGCTGATGAGAATAGTACGCTGGGTGCCACCGGGTAAAGCCACGGCCTCTCCCTGGAGCTCCAAACCCCTCCTCAGTGTTGTTTCTTGTGGAGGGCGGAGCTTTGGGCGTGGTCAAGTGGCGGCACGGCATGGTGTGGCGGTGGGATCAGAGGCAAAGAATGTTACCATTGTCAGAGCTTCAAGAGGCGCCCAGGAGGAGATGACAGCATTTCCTCTGCCTTTACCCCTGATTGGGCTTACAATCTAAGCCTGGGGCTTTCAACGGGATTTACAATAATGATTAGGGCTCAAAACCAATTTCGCTAAACTCACACATTTAGTCAAGAATGGCCTTTCGACAAGATTTTTGAGATTGAGAACAAGTTGAGAACTGGCCATTCTTGACATCATTCTCACAAGATTCTCAAAAAAAAAAAAAAATACGCTGTTCAAAATGGCCACTGTGGCTGTTCTTCACATGAGTGGCCCTTTTTCAAGATGGTGCAGACCATGTCAGCGCCATTTTAGAAAATAGCAGCTGGTTCTGCACATGTGCAGACCAACTTCCCTTTTTCAAAATGGCGCCGATGCAGCCCACGCCATCTTGGACAGGGTCTGTGCACACGCAGAACGGTCACAACAGTCATTTGCATATGCACTTTGTGTTTTTTTAATTTTTCAACAATCTCATAAGATCTCATACCGTTAGCGTGATCTCGAGATCTCGCTGCTGGTTCTCAATTCTCACGAGAAACAAAACAATTCTCGTTTTATCCCTAATTGTGACATCCTGACACTTGGTAAGGTGACGGCCTCCTATAAAGGGGATGGGTTGAGCGTTTGGGGTTTTTTATTCTGTTAAATGTATTGTTTTTATTTGTTTTGTAAGCTGCTCTGAGCCATTTGGGAAGGGCAGGGTAGAAACTGAAATAAATAAATATTAAAAGGGGGTGGTCACCCCCTTTGCCCTCCCTTTATGACATGGGCCAAAGCAGCTCTCCTGCCCTCCTCTGAATGTAATTCTCCCGGTGCCCTTGACCTACAGGACTGATTGTGACCATTACTTTCAATCTTGTTCCACACATTCGCCATTCCTTGACCAGCCTGCTCCAATTTCAGTTCATTCTTCCTAAGCACATGTGGCCAACTCTGAACATGTTATTCCACATATAGACTTACAAAGCCTTCACATGATGACAGCACATCCAGGGACTTCTTTAAAGTTAACTCGTGGCCTATACTTTGAGTACCATGCCTTGGTCACTTTGGTTAAGGTAGGGGTGGCCAAGAGGTCGATCATGGTCTATTCGTAGATCACAAGCTAATAGCTAGTAGATCACTGCATGTGAAGGGGAACCAGTCTCTCAGAAATTGCCTTTGGGGTGGTGAGGGGGACTGACATTCCAGGGAGTGTCTCTGGTGAGGAGACGGGCTAGGAGAGGTTCTCTGGTGCAGCAGGGAAGGCTCTCTCTAAAGAGGAGTGGTCTTTTCTACTCCTGACACCAGTTAGTTGTTGAGGTTCCCTAGAGATGGAGCGAATGAGAGGGGTCCTGGCTTAGAATATCAGAACCAAATGGGGAGGGCAGAGTCCTAGCAGATCACCTGAGGCTGATGCTTGGATATCACATGCACCACAAGTCGGGCTACCCCTGGGTTAAGACATGACAGTTTTTGTGGTCTATGGTGCACAAGAGAGTGGTGTGGCCAGCACCATGTCTGACCACCCGTGACTTTCCCAGCCCAGTAGATTGGTACTACAGCTGAACCAAATGTGCGCTCTCCGAATCAAAACCAGTAAAGGCAATAATAACCGCCATTGCACTTAGCTTCATTGCATACTTGTTCGCAATATTTCTGTTTGGTACAGTTATTTTGTCATTTCCGTTATCTCATTTTGGCTATGTTCATATTTCCGTATTTCAGTTACTTCATTTTGGCAGTATTAGCGCTATGGTGAAGGGCAGCAGCTGAAATGATGTAAGCTAAATACTGAAATAATCAAATAACGCTATCAAAATTTATTTATTTATTTATTAGATTTATGCCCCACCCCTACTGCAAAAGCAGCCCGGAATAGTCAATAATGAAATAATCAAAGCAACTGAAACAGAATTCCCAGAGACCTCCACTCACTACATTTTCCCCATTGCTCCCGGTGAGGAAAAGGAACATGGGTCCCTGGGAATACCCAAATTAGTGTATATGTTATAGAGCTACAATGGGCACTTAATTAGTACTCGCAGGTAATAACCGCATTTTCGGGTACTGCACTGTTACAGGTTACTCGGTACCGATGCAATACCAGGAAACCAAAAGTAAGTAACTTCCAATACTGATTTTCCAATCTTCTGATTACTGATCAGTATATCAGATTGGAAAACCAAAAAATTGGGGTGGAAAAAATTATGATCGGAAATCAATTTCCCAGGACTGGAAGTTGAGTTTCCCGGACAAAAGTCAACTTTCTGGGACAAAAAATCAATAAATATGTGTTGGAAGTCAAAATATCGGTATGGACGTTGAAAAATCAGTACCGGAAGTCAATATTCCAGGACATTGGGTACCCGAATTGGGTTGTAATCAGATACCAATCAGTACCAAATGTTGTTGGGTTGATGCAGGTACCAGAAATTCATCAGGCTGGTATACCCATTCTTGTGGGTACTTGTTTCGTCTCTAATGAATGCTTATTTCAGTTGCCAATATTATTCAGTTATTTATAACTATCAAAAAATGTCAATAATATTGCTGTAGGGACCTGTCTATCATACAGCACCAGGTACATTGCTTGTTCTATTATAATAATAATAATAATAATAATAATAATAATAATAATAATAATAATAATAAATGTATAATTAATAATAGATTGATGATGATGATGATGATGATGATGATGAGAGCCAGTATGATGTAATGGCTAAGTGTGCAGTACAGGATTGGGGGGAGGGGGGGACCCCTGTTCAAGTTTTGCCTTTGCCAGAAACTCACTGGTGACCTTGGGTCAGTCACAATATATTCTCTCAGCCTAACCTACTTCACAGGGTTGTTGTAAGGATTTAAAGTTGTGTTAATTTGTTATATGTGAAGCGCTCCAAGTGCCATGGCAAGGGGGCGCTATATAAAAATAAAGATTATTATTAGTTTATGAATAATAATTGTTTCCATTCTAATCAGGACCCATTCACAACAGGGTAGAACTGGAGTTGGCTCATTTGATGCATGGTGGAGGTGCGATGAGAATAAACAGAACTTGGACCCTTAACATTCCAGGATGTAGCTGAGTTTAACCACTCATCCAGCACAATCTGCTACAGCGACCGCTCCAGAATTGCATTTGCTTTCCTTACTGCCTCATCCCTTGCATGGCCAATGCCTGATGATCCACTAATGTCACCTCAAATCCATCTCTTCCACTGTTCCACTCTTCCACTGTTGAATCCATCTCCTTCACGGCCATTAGCAACTGATGTTCTCCTCCTGACATGTAACAACAAAAGTTTATACTTATTCCCTGGATTAATCTAATCCCCTAACTATGATCTAAGAAGGAATCATGTTATTTGTTTGCTCTCCCTCTGTCTTGTGTGGCACCCCCTGCTGTGCTGTAGAAAAAATCAAGAATAAGAAGTAGGTTCTTGTCATCAAAATTCAGAGCTGTCCTACAAGATAGATCTCAACTACTAGTTAGGGACTAGTCAATGATGCACCAGCCTCCCCATGGAGGCGTCTATTGACATAACCCCCGATGTGTTCACTCTACTCTCAAGTCATTAACACCAGGTCATTTTTGTCTGCATTAGCAACTTTTCTCTCCATGCATTAGCAAAACAAAACAACAAGCCAAGGAAAGGGGAGCTGCGTGATGGAAAATGACAAATGTATGAATATCACATCGGATTAGCCAGAGAAGAGCAGGCTGACGTTAAAACAAATGATCCAATCACTGTTTTCTGCTCTGCTTCCCATTTATGCCAGCGCCCAGACTTTGATAACTCATCTGACCACAGATTTCCATCAGGAGCAGGGTAATTTCTTGGTAATTTGAGTCCTGTCAGGAAGGCATGAGAATTTTTTTTTCTACTGCTCACACACCTCCAGCAAAGACACAAAAAGAAGAGACAATCTTGTTTGAGAAAGAAAAGCTGAGTGAGACGAGAGAGATGATTGACTCCTTTTATGACTTTTCCATCACACTGGCGCCTCATCCTAGCGGTCAACGCAAACCTGTCATTAATCTCAGCCCCATGAGGTCAACTCGGTTTAAGAAAATCAAGCGGTGGACTGTCTGCTCCATGCATCGCCACTCGAAATCAGCAACAATAATCGCTCCCCGATCGGAACTTGTTTCCTATTATCTGTCTGGTGTTGGCCGATGATATATGAAGCAATTTCAGTGCCGACAGTCGCGTTCAGTGCGTGTTCAGATTCTTCTCGGCAAAATCTATATACTTTCTTCCATCATTCCCCCCCCCTCACACACACACACAAGTAATATTTTAAACTAAAAGAAGTTTTCAAAGAAGAGCCTCCATAATTCATCTTTACAATCTCGGGGTGCCCGTCATCCCTTCATTAGACACTGAATTTCTCTCTATTATGGCACCATCTGAATGCGTTTATTTGGCCATTTGTTGGAGACTGTTTGATGGGGTGTAGGAGGAGGAAGAACTAAATTAAAGCGGACGATTATTTGGTTTGCACATTGTGAGCAAGAGAGTCCATAAAAGTATCTAGATTTAATCACGCCCATAACTCGGAGAGCTGGAGATAAATGCACAAGAGGAAACATTTGACTGCTGGGGTGGAAGGAGGGAGTAAGAGGAAAAGCAGAGATCTCCATCAAGCATCTGCCGCCACGAGCTAATGCTGGTGGACTGAAGCAAGGGCCGGACAAGGGAGAGAGATGGGTGTGCAAATGTTCCAATCAATGTCAAGCACTGTATTCCTACATTGCACTGGCAGCTGCTTCTGCTGTCTCGAGACATGATTGTCTTGTTAGATGCACCTTGCTTTGAAGGGTCTGTAGGAAGAAAAGATCGAAGGATAATACATCCAGGCAGGTTTGATCACTCTGAGTGCCTTGCATCTTCACAACCCTGTCTGCGTTTTGTGGTCTAGTTGAAAAAGGCTTGGGGCAATCAAGCTGGGAGGTTTATGCTTGCACGCTCACCTGATCTCACATCCCACTGCTGATCTACCCAAGAAGTGAATGTTAGATTGATTCACTGTGGTTTATCAAATCCACCTGAAAGTGGGAACTAAGGACAAGGAACTAGGGAAAGTGGGGAACTTCAGGTCCAGGGGCAAAATACAGTCTGTGTTTAATTTTCATCTGGCCCCTAGATCCAGTCCCTAAAGCCAAGCACTGAAAGAATGAGGCAAGGGAGCAAAGATGAGGGCATGCATACAACGACAGGGGATGGATCCATGGCACAGATCCATGATCTTGACCCTCCTCTTCCTGAATACACCCCTAAAGCACCTCCAACTTCTTCAAGCTTGTACTATTTTTTTTTAAAAAAATTAAATTTCAGAAATATATTTTATCTGACAACCATTTTCAGGAGTATCAGGTAATAGTATAAACAACTACAATAAGTACAAAAACATCAAGCTATCAAGTTTCAAACTCATGGTCGAACGACACAATGAAACCTGACAGCTCTTTGTAACAGAGCCTACATCAAACCAGTCAGGATAGGGCCCTCCTTTATATTCCATGCACTTCACGTAAGTCTTCGGTGTCGTTGCAGATTTGACTCCAAATATTTAAATGCCCAGTCAGTCGTTCCCCAGAATGCTATTGCAGGCAGCGTTGCTTGCCGTTTTCAAAAACGACACCCCTCCCAATGCGATGGCAATCCTATTATATAGAGAAACAGGGGAAATGATTCATTGAAGTTTAGACTACAGAATGGAACGGGGGGGAGAGAATCGCGCACCTTCTATGTGATAGAGAAAATGAATCTAAATCCTCAAGAGGGGTCTCAAATGGCATAAAGCCAACGAGTTATGTCAAGTATCCATCCTTTTCAAGAAGTGGTGGCGGGTCACCAATCTTGGGTCCCTTCCCTGCAGGCAGTAGTCATGGCCTCACCACGCTTTGCTACTCCAGATCACCTGCCAGACGACTTTTATTCCCTCAATGCTCTAGTCTTGTCCTTTAAGGCCAGTGCCAGGAGAACTGACTTGTTCCCAGCTTCCTGAGCATGAGATACAAACGTCACCAGGTATTTTGCACAGACATGGACGAGAGGCTCATCCTTGTCGAGCAACACTTTTGTGGTGAGCAAAGGTCTGCCGATATCATTAGCTATGATGTTGGGCTCCACCAAGACAAGCGTTCCCAACTTCCTGTACTGCATGACCACTAAAAGAATGGAGTTACCAATGTCTGTGACACCACCACCGTCAGGACAACTTCCTCCACCTGCTTGGAATCCAGGATGGGTTTGGCCGCCATGGCAGAGGTGTTAACTGCGTGCAGTCCTTTGTCCGGCTTGGGGTGGAAGGAATGGGAGCTGCTGCTGCCGCATCTGGAGATGATGCCTCTGGGATGTGCTCCGCTGCCTCACCCTGTGCCAGGGCTTCACTGGTTGCCGATCCCCGGTTGTGTCCCCGTGTCTCTTCCTTGTACTCATTTTCAAAGCCGCTCCTGGGAGGGAAACAGTTCCCCATCCCTGCTCTAGAGACTGTCATGCTCTGGGGAGCAATGGTCAAGCTGTCTTTTTATGCTGGGTTTCCGTTATGGAGAGAACAGTAAAGCCTAACCTTAGAAAGGGTGAATTTAGGACTCCAAGAGCTTTTTTACACCTAACTCTTTCCAAAGATCAATGCAGCAAATGGCAACACATGGAATACCAAGCAATCAAGTAGCAGGATGTTCACGCATACACTTCATCCCATGGTGCACATGGTGAGCAGCCTCTTGTAGCCCCGCCCTCGGTAATGTGCTTGCCGAGATCGCATTTGAAGATATCGCTCTCCTATGTCCATGATTGAACAGACTTATGTACTACTGCTGAATCTGATAGCCAAATTACTAACTGGTGGTCACTGGTTACCACTGGTTATCAAAATGGCTAGGCATTCCCTCCCTCCTACACCTCAGGGAGGTGGCATGGGGGGACTACGGGTGGAAGGGTAGCATGGCATGACCCACACTGACTCCTACTACCACCAGAATTGCTATGGGACAGTAAGGGATTTCTTTATCATGCCACTCCATTCCTCCGCCACTACCCGGATATCTGTATGGATACTGTCTAGAGGAGTGTTCCTAGAGGCAGCTTGGATACCACAAACCCATAGTGGTTATTAATTATTAATTATTATTATTATTAACAAACATTTATATAGTGCCAGCAGTGCACCTGGCACTTTACAAAGTAATAAAATAGACATGGTCCCTACCCCTAGGGCTTACAATCTGAGAGACAGAAGCTGGGGGAGAGACATAGGAAGGGGAACAGAGGGAGAGACAAGGGGTCAAACATTCATGAAGATGCAAGGTCTCAAGTGCACGTGCTTGGCTTGGTTACGATGAGAATGACAGCAGGCAGGTCCATGTTGCAAGGATAAGGGTAAACAGATCGTAGGTATAGGAATAGTGGTTCAGCAGGATAAAGAGTCAGACAGAGCAGAGCGAAAGAGGTGAGTTTTAAGGAGAGATTTGAAGGTATGAAGGGAGGGGGCAAGGCGGATGTGGACAGGGAGGGAGTTCCAGGCATGGGGGGCAGCAAGTGAGAAGGGACGAAGGCGCTTAGGGGAGCAGGGAAGGCGTGGAAGGGTGAGAGAAGGGACAGAGGAGGAGCGAAGTGCACGGGCTGGAGTATGGAGGGCGATAAGTGCAGAGAGGTAGCGGGGAGCAAGGTTGTGAAGAGCTTTATAGGTGAAGATCCTTTTTCAGTCCTTTATAGGTGAAGAGCTTTATAGTGATATCCACTTGGCTACCCATTTGTACTCTAACAGGTACACTACACACACGCACACGTACGTGCACACACACACCCCTTCTTTCCACTACACACACATTCCTTCTTCCACACATCTCCTTTGCACTTCACACACTTCCTGTAGCCTGCACTACGCAAACACACACACACCTTCTCTGTGGCCCACATGTTTCCTGTGCACAATACTGCACACACAAACCTCACACTTGCTTCCACCCAGTCGCGTGAGGGAGAATAGACCTCTCACATTTCTGATCCTGTTTTCACAGGCCACTTGTGAGACAGCTAATTTCACAGTTTTGTCATGATTGGGTTTCTTTGTATTTTTCTCTTTCAAAACAAACAAAGACAAAGACATTTCGCATTTTCCTGTGGGTTGTTATGAATCCTCTGAGGAGAATCATAATAAATTTTTTTAAATGGTGCTATTTCCATCCAAATATTCTTAAAAAAATTAAACAAAGCAACGCGAGGCCTCACAGTCCAACAAAATCCTCATGTCTTTTGTGTTGATCTTCCACGGTGGCTTTCGTCTCGCAGAAATACCCTGGTGCCGCTGCAGTGCTGTGTAAATGTCATGATGAATAGCAAACTTATACATAATTTTCAGATAGCAGGACGTAAAACAGGATTACAATCCGGTAATACAATGAGAAGAGATGAAACATTCACAAGAGATCAAAGTCATTTGGGAAAGGAAAATGTAATATTTCCAAGGGAAACATTACTTAAAAATGGAAAACACACACATCAAAATCTGCCTGTGGAATTTACAATCTGCCATGTCAAATATACCGTAGAGGCCCAAATAAACTTAGAACTAAGCAGGGGGGTGGATTTGGAGTTTGTTCATGCTTAGGAAAAGGTCATCTAATGTCAAGCTTCAGGGCATGAACTGCTTGTGTTCTATTGGTCAGGAAGATATCATGACCCCCACCCCTCCCCGGCATCAGGTCACGAATCATCAAGTGCATTGTGGGAATTTCTTCCATCCTCTGAAGGACGAGAGATAGGCCACTATGTAAGGTAAGGAAAGAATCGGTCTGATCCAGGATGGCATACAATTATTTCCTGGGGTAAAATCACCCCCCAAAATTGGTTAAAAATTAGGCGCGGTCTGCCAGAGGAAATTGTGGTTTGGATCCGCAATTTCCGGATTTAATTACGGCTCTGTATTATGGATCTTTATTTAAATCAGTAAAAGAAACTGTAAAATAATGTAAAAATTAAAAAAAAATCTGCACGTGTGCAAAATGGCCACCAGACCATTCTGTGCATTCACACCCTTTTGCACGGGCAGCTGTCTGCTCGTACGCGGCTGCCGTTTTGCACGGGCACAGCAATTTCTTTTAAAAATATTTATTTTAGAACCGAACCGCAACAGGCATGTTGTGATTCGGTATGGGTTGATCCGTAATAGCCTGTTACGAGTGGTTACAGATCAAATCTGAATCTGAATACTCACCTCTATTAAAAACAAACCACGCTATTAAAATATATTGAAAAGAGAATGCCCTGTTACGTGGATGGAGAGGAAGATAGTAGCATAGTATTCCTTCACCCTTTCATCTGAAGATCTCAGAGAAAGTACGGGAGGGTCAGGGGCAAGGAGGGGCATCTGGGATGCAGGCAGATGTGGGGATTGGGGTTCAGGATTGGGACACAGTGTGAGGGGCATCTGGGTCATGGGCAGATGCGGTTTTTGGGGTGCAGGAACAAGGCCAGGGCCAGGGGAGGGAAATCAGAACAGAGAAAGGGGAAGCAAGACCAGGGTAAGGCACCAGAAAGCAAGGCACAAGACAGAATGATGACAAGATCCCAAACGATGCAGATGGTGAAGTTGGTGCTACCATCTACAGCAAACCTTATATGCTGGCTGGTAGCCAACCAGGAAGCTAGGGTGTGACTGAGTCTGGAGACTGGTAGTGGGGTTTACTACCATGTGGTAAACCCCACCCTTTTTCGGAGGGGGCAGCACATAGTAGCCAGCTGCCGATGTTCACCCTGCCACAGGGTGGGGTGAACATCGGCAGCCACTGGGCATATGATGCAGTGCATTGCATGGTAAGGACCCCCAATGTGGGGTAATGCTGCCCAAATTGGGTTAACATCTCATCTGGCTGTACCCCATGTCTCTTAACCCCCACACTGAATGCTAGACCACCCTGCCCCCTGTAATCAAGAAGACAATCTTGAATGCTAGTTGCCCTACCTTTGCCATTAGACTGCACGGCCTGTTGGAGTTGGGAGCAGAAACCAGAAGAACAGAATCACAGAATCATAGAATGCCAGAGATGGAAGGTACTTCGAGAATCATCTGGTCCAACTCCCTGCTTGGATAGAGGATGACCACAGCTACAACTCCCAGTCTGAATGATTATTGCCAAAAGGGAAAGGGAAATTAAGGGTCCTTTCATTTCCCAATTTAAATATTTAGCCCATGGAAAACTACCATGTGGTAAACCCATTGAGGAGTTTCCAATCTCCAGTGGAGCTCTTCCATGGATTACCACAGATTGACCATATAATAAAGAGTTCCCATACTGCTCGTGGGACCTCAAGTTGGGTCATACCATTTGTGGATGTGATCACTACTCAACTGATATTTGATATACCTTCCATATATTTGTGGCTGCCTGGGGTCATGGAATTAAGAACATAAGAAGTGCCATCTTGTGTCAATGGCCCAATGGCCCATCAAGCCTACCATCCTGTCTCCAACAGTGACCAACTTTGGTCCCTTTGGAGAAGTTCCCAACAGTTCTTGATGAAGTGATCCATTCCCTACTGTTTATTCCTAGCTCCCGACAGACAGAGGTTGGGTTCCCCAACCTACCTGACTAGTAGACATTTATGGACCTATCCTCCAAGAACTTATCCAATCCTTGTCGAAACCTTGCTATGCTACCGGCCTTCGGCAACAAGTTCCACAAGTTCATTGTACCTTGATTGAAAAAGTCCTTCCTTCTGCTCATTTGAATTCTGCTGCCAGATTCATTGAGTACCCCTTCGATCTAGTATCTTTGAGAGGATAAATAATGGTTCCGAATTTACTTGTTCCGTGCCGCTCATGCTTTTATGAACTTCTATCTTCTCTCAGACATCTCTCCTCCAAACTGAAGAGTCCTAACTTATATTTATGTTACAAAATAAGGTCTCACAAGCTAAATGTGTTGAATTGCTGATGGAACAGAAGTGTTCCCATATCACCGTGGTAATTTATCACAGATTTTCAGTGGCTTTTGCATTTAAAACAGTGGCCTCCCAAAGTCCCATCACAGCACAAAAATAGCATCAGAGCTGGACAAAGTAAAAGTCCTTGGAGGAACTTTTTCAAGAGCAGTTCCTTGCTGAGATCATTACTATTCTCTAATTACATTGGAAAAGGCCTGGGGATGGTTCCAAAGCATCGTAGGTTTCTCCGCACAATGCTCACCTTGGTCTTGAGTATCCAGGTGAGGAGAGAACCCCTGCTAAATTGATGGATGGAGTTCCCTCAGCTGATAGTCTTTCGGCCTCAGAAGCCAAGCAACTCATCGAGGTCCTTAATTAGATTCCGTGACCTCGCTGCCACTATCAACGCCAGAGAGATTTCCCCCCACCTGAGATACAATTCACCCCAGATAAAATAAACAAAACCAGATCAATTTCAATTTGTTCAGAGCGTGATGTATTTTGTCTCACCTGACAGGCTCTGGAAGAAGCCATTCTTTACTGTCACAGGTAACTCTAGTCTCTCTCTTCCGCCTGCGTTCCAACCAGGGAAGCGGACGAGGCCACCTCAGGAGAAGGCCTCGTCGCAGCCTACTGAGAGACGGTTTCACTTTCATGCCCAATGTGCTCGGCTTTGGATAGTCTATTGAAATGGAGGGAATTTGCTAAGCAGATGAAGGGAGGCAGCAGCGGCAAGATACAATAGCGGAGGGGGATTAGGCCTGGAATAAGTGTCTGTACTTGGGAGGATTAATGAGGAGTCTGCAATGGATTTTACATGGTGAAAAGGATTCGCTCGATGCTTTAGGTGAAATGAAATTAGTCCCACTCATGCTCTCGCGGGGCGGGAGATTTGGAACCGACACCACAAACGCAGTTCTCCCCCCTGTCTTCCTGGAAACAAACCTCCAGTCCCCACCCCCATGCCTTTATGGTGCAGGGATGTGGGGCACACGTCTGCCGAGAGTATTGGCACATACACACCAGCTGTAAGGCACTGAAACCGTATGGAGTGTACTTGGGTTAAAAGAGCAGACAAGTCTATTTTTGAGGTGCTCACAGTGGTGGAAGGTACCAGTCAGACATCCGCGGGGGCTGGATGAGGCCTCTCCCTGCAAGAGAACAGGGTCATTGTGAGAGCCTGGCAAGAGATCTCACAAATGGGGGGCACTGAAATAAGGGGGGTGGTACCATTATTTCCTATAGAGCTGTGGGGTTCTGGATAAGAGATGCCCATTATGTTCCGTGGAGCTGTGGGGTTCTGAAATAAGAGACTCTGGACCCGATCATCAATCTGTGCAGGCCTGGTCACGCATGTTGTTTATGGGTTGTGTGCAGTTTGTATGCAGGTTGCATGCAGTTGCAGCACTTATCGCATTCCCTATACAGGGGTTGTGCATGGATCAAATCATGCACCGTGCACCCTTTTGTGGGTTCAGAATTGGGCTGACCCATTGGATGTAAACAGATGGGCATGGAGACTGCCTGCTCCCAGAGCTGTTCCGGGCGTAAACCCCCACGTCTACCCACTTGCAGCCCCATCTGGACCCAGTGGTCCCCCCACCCCACCCCTACACCATAAAGTCATGGGGGTGGGGGGATCACCTGCAACGCTATGGGGTTGCCTGGGGCAACAGCCATCCAAAAGCGGAGCTGCAGCATGGATCTGCCAAGCAGACAGACAGCAGCTCTGCTGCGTCGGGCCAGTGCTCTGGGTTTGGCCAGCCCACTCTGCAGGCAGAGCTCTGGAGTGCCGCACTCAGGGCTGCCTGATCCACTTCCACATCTGGGTGGGGGGCGCTTTTAAATGGACCAGCCAACCTGGGAGTGAAGCAGACTGGCCTCGCCCTCACTGGGGCAGCTGTCCGTCTAAAACCGCCCATTGTGTTCTGTGGAGCTATAGGGTTCTGGAATAAAAGCAAGGCATCCATTGTTTTCTATGGAGCTTTGGGGGATCTGAAATAAGGGAAACTCATTCTGTTCTCTGGAGTTAGGGGACGTTTGAAATACGGGATGGACATTCTGTTCTGCAGGGCCCTATCATTTTCCATGCTGCTCTGGGGCCCTGAAAAGAGGGACACTTGTTATACTCTGTGGACTGGTGAGGGGTCTTAAATAAGGGATGCCCAGTATGTTCTATGGGGCGGTGGGTTCTGAAATAAGGATTGTTCCTTAAAGGAAGGGACATCTGACAATCCTAGCTGTTTCTCACCAGGAATCCACAGAACTCGAGCCTCCTAGATAGGCAAGCTCCAAGCCCTGTTAAGGGGTCCGGGAGTTCAGAATGGGCAACATGGGGACTCAGAAACTAGGAACATCTTCAGGGGCAATTACAGATGTTCTGCCTTCCCCAAATAAACAGAAGGAAGGGTCTGAAAGAAATGAGCGAAGGGGAAGAAACCGGATTCCTCCTGATGCCTTGATTCTTCAGGATTTACCAGCAACTTGTCCTGTTGCAGCTTCCGCTCCTCAGCCTGCTAAATGGAGCTGGGTACAGTGGGCTATAGGGGTCTCCGGGTGAAAGAAGAGTGGTGGCTTGTGGGTGCTCTGAGCAGCTCACAGCAGACGCTCCAGAATGCAGAGAACACGCCGTTAAGATCAGGCCGCCTGGCTCTCTCTCTCCTGCGCATTGCGTTCCAGTCCATCATTCTTTCTAATTAGGCACCTCTGACACCCGATTAATCCTATTTGCCTGCAGGCCCTTTTATCTTTTCCTCCCGCTTTTATCGGACAGGGAATTAGACGCCGTTAGTATGTAAAGTGCCTTGTGCGGGGCCGGCTTTGGTGGGGCTGGAGAGACTTTGCAAGAGGCAAAAGTCCAAACGATGTGCTGAAAAGTTGGATAAAAGTTCATTATTGTTTTTTTGGGGGGGTTGTGTTTTTTTTTTAAATATTGCTGATTGTCTTACCCTTTCTCCTGAAAGCAAAAGGCTGGGAAAAACTGCCAGTGCCAAAGAGACTCCAACAGGAGCGGTGTAAGCTTCCTGACACAGATGCAGATGGGCAGCTCTGGTGAATGCCGGTCCTGGTTCTCCCCCAGCTCTGTCCTTCAGACACAAGGAACTCACCGCTTTTTTAGTGACCTGTAGACAGAGGTCAGCATTACATATTTTGCCACCTTTTAGGAGGTAGGAATGGGAAGCCTCTGGCCCGCAAGCCAGACAGAGAGACCAGGGAAAGTAGAGGGTCAGGGTGGGGAGGCTGGGGCCGAGGGGGGGGGGGGGGGAGGGGGCAGGTTGGTTGCAGGATCTACCTGAGCAGGAAGTGGGGAGGCACAGTCTGGCAAGCCTGGCTTAGTACCCTGCAGGTGGACAGGGCCACCTACTGACGGAGGGCTTGGTGCAACTGTCGTCTGCACCGAACCTGACCCCACCGCTTGCTCGGGGAGGACTTGTCTCCCCACTCGTACACCCCCACAATCTACTGCTCCGATGTCCTCATCCCTACACCAATACCTCCACCCCTGCAACCCCAGCCTCCCTGCCCCATCCCTGCTTTAGAGCAGCAAAGAGGGTCAGCATTTTGCCATCTGACTACCTTGCCTTAATGACAGCGCCAGCCCTGCCTGCAGTCGAGGGTAGCCATACCTCCCCTTTAAAAGAGGATGCTTATCAAAAATACTTGGTGCAGGGTTGCACTGGAACCAATGCAGCCCTGCAACATGTATTTTTCATAAATAGCTTCTCTTAAAGGGGAGGTCTGGCCACCCTACTGCAGTCCCCCTACTAACACACACAACTCTGTCAGTGCCCCTCATCCCTGACCTAATCCACACCTGAATTATGCCCCCGCCCCCCAAAGAGTGGGGACAGCGGTGGACCCACTGCGCTGGACTCCAGAGCGTCCAGGACCCAGTGTGCTGCCGGAGTCCTAGCTCGGGAAACTGCAGTTGAGTGGAGTCTTGCAGTGGGTGAACTCCAGCCAAGGCCTGGGTGAGGAGAGGAGGAGATAGCCCCAGCCAAGGCACAAGGGGTGAGCTTTGGAGACTCAGGGGTGGGTAGAGACACTGCCTCCTCTCCCTATGGAGTGTTCTGACTCCAGCACTTCTCAGGGGAAATGGGAAGAGCCAAGGGCAACTCATAAGTAAGCCTAGCTCCATCTTAGCTCCTCCCATGAGCTGGTGGGGCCATTCATTCATCACCCTCCCTTGGCCAATAAGCTCCACCCCACAGGGAATAAGCCCTGCCCCTGACTTACAGACGTGGAATGTGGCTCCCAACGTTCCAAATGGGTGACTGTCCCATAACCCCCTGCTTTGGGGGTCCCCGTCAGAGGGCATCGGCCCAAGTGAGTCCCCATTTCTGAAGCTCTCTGTCCACAGCTCTAACTCCCGGGAGCCCAAACACGACATGACAAGGGAGGCCTTTCGTCCCTGAGAGGTTAATCAAACAATACTTCACAGAAAGTCTGCGTGGCTCGCCAGGACGGGATCTGCACAGCGGTATCCATGCAGCTGAGCCAAGTATTTATCACTGTCACCGTCCCCCCTCAGCCTAAACCCAATTCCAGAACCAAATGACGAAGGCCTGGCCTTGCCCAGAGCATAATCTCCCTGTCATTTCTAATACATATGCCTTGTCCTTTAGTGATGAATTGCAGAAGCTGCCAAGGCCGAAGGGCTATGAACCTCTCTGGGACGACGTGCTGCTTGTCTCTTGTCCAGCCTGGTGCAGGCTGCAGCGGCCAGTGTGAAGCGCTGACTGCTGCTCTTCCCTGGCTTGGCCGTCTCCATTAGGCTGGACTATGCCCTCTGTCAAGGCCTGCATTTCAAAGGGGCTTCCTTGTGCCTCATGCAGGGGCGGGGTTACATCAGAAACGGCAGCCGTGACTGTTTCTAAATGACTTCCCTAAACCCATGCTGGAAATCTTTGGCAGTCGGAGACCCAGCTGGGTCACAAGAGTCATCCTCTCCACTAGCATACCGCCCAACATTTCAAATGGCCAAAGAGGACCAAGCCCCGCCCCTTGGCCAATCAACTCCTCCCTTCAGGGAATAAGCACTGCTCCTGACTTACATGCCTGGAATGACTGTGTCTCTCAACGTTACAAATGCAACAGACACTCTCTTGGTTATATCGTTCCACTTTGTTTCTTCTTATTCCAACATCTCTCCATTGTCCTCTCGAGTGCCTTTCCTGGGAGGCAGCCGGGAAAGAGATAAATTGAATACTGACCTTTCTCTCTCACTCTCTCCTGGAAGAGGGATTTTGATCCCCTAAATGAGGGACAGTGGGATTCAGCACCCAAAGAGGAACTTGCTCTCCTAAAACACGACTGTTCGGAGGCATGTACTAGGACATCCTTCAGGTCTCTAGGATTCTTGCCCTTCTTCACCACTTACAACCATGTAGACCTTCCATCCAAATAAAGCCACCATAGCAAGGCCCTCATGCCCTTCCTGTCTCCCAACAGCCTCTTTGTTCCCGACCCCATGATTCTTTCCTCAGCCCCTCCCCCCTCACCACCCAGGGCCAGACTTAGGCCCTTTTCACACAGACACTCTAACACTGATAAAATGGGTGTTACATTTTATTATACATGTTTCAGGGCTGCGGGTGTGATCTATGGGTGCCCTGCATCATGTATAATAAAATGTAACACCCATTTTATCGGTGTTAGGGTGTCTGTGTGAAAAGGGCCTTAGATACAGGCAACATAGACACCTGCCTAGGGCAGCAGATTTTGTTGGGTTTTTTGTGGGGCAACAGATTTTGGGGGGCTTTCTAATCTCAGTCCACACCTGCCCGGTTATGGTGCCCTCTTCCCCTGCCACCGCTGCAACCACACTGCCTCACCGGTACTGCCTGCAGCCTGAGGGGGGACGCCCCATCCTTCCCCACCTGGAGAAGGATCTGTCCCTAATGTGTAGGGACGGGCAAACAGAACGCGGTTCGGATGTTCGGTCGTTCGGTTCAAAAACCGATTTAGGGTTCAGCTGTTCGGTTCGGCGGAGTTCGGTTCAGCCGAACATGGCCGAACATTCTAAATAGCACTATCTGTACTGATATCGATACTGAATTCAAAGATTTTTTCGGTATCATTTGGCCCTGAGACCACCCCTGGTCTCCACCCCTGGTGCCAGGAAGTCTGCTCCTCAGCTGCCTCTCCCTTCCAGTCACATTTTTCCCACCCCCGAACTTATCCAAACTCACCCGAACATGACTGAACTGTTCGGTCATTTCTGAGTTCGGTTCGGTCGTCCGAACAGACCGAGTTCGGTCCAAACTCCGAACTTCCGAATCGCATTTGCACATCCCTACTGATCTGATCTGACCCAGGTTCTGCCCCATATCCCACCACAAATGTGCACTGTGGTGATGCCAAGCACAGAGGAAGAGACTGATTCTGTTCCAGGTGTGGCTATGGTCTCCCTCCCTGCCTCAGATGGAAGCCCGCATGTGCACCAGAGCTCTGGGGGAGGAGGGCGGAAGCCTGATTTGCCATGGCGAGCTAAAATCCTAAGTCCGGCCCTGACATCACCCTCAGAAGTTTAGAGGCTTTGTCTTGCTTGTTCCTCAGCTCAGCATGGAACTGGAAACCAAAACGAAGAAGTAGGGTGTCCTCCCACGAACTCCTCAATCCAGCTGGAGTCCTCCTGCCAAGACATTTTCTTCTCTTGAACGCCATCCAGTTTGTCACTCTTTTATGTCAGTGTTGTTATTTCTTTTCTTGATTACTGCAAAATAATGATTAACAAGACGTTTCTGACTTAGCCGGGCCCACAGAAAGCTGGGCTAATTCTTCATAAGCTTCCCAGGCTGCCTTTTATATCTCAAACTGAAATGTAATTATCTCCGCAGCTTGGGGTGTAAATCAGGAGAGTGCGTCAAGGAGATTTCCTCCAGGATTTTCTTTATTTTACTACATCATATATTAGACATGTTGCTTTAAAGGCGTCGTTACCCGCCTCATCGCATGAGATGTTTCCCTCTGTTGGCAGCTAGTTGAAGTGAAAGCTGGAATAGAGCAGGCCTGAGGGCTGGCCACAGGACTGGGCAGGATATGACCATAAGAACACAGAAACTGCTTTTCCACCACCAAAGGTCTTTAGTAGACCTGACAGGTCATGGGTAGAGGTGAAACGAGTACACACAAAATGGGTATGCTTGTCGAATATCCTGCACCAGAATCGACTCAAAATTTCAGATATGAATTGGTACTGAATTTCAACCCAGTTTAGGTTACCAGATGTCCCAGAATGTCCAGTCCTGGAATTTCAACTTCCGGTCTCAATTTTTCTTTTCAGTTTTCAATCACAATTTTTCAGTTTTCCATCCCAGTTTGACCAATTGGAAAACTGTAAAATGGAAATAAACCAGTGCCAGAAACTACTGACTCTGAGGTATCTGGGTACCTGATGGTTGATTGGGTAGCCTGTCAAATACCCGAGATGGTATTAAAAAAATATGGGTATTATCGACACATACCAAATTAGGTACTCGTTTCCATTCTAGAGGTGGGTTGGTTATTTATGGACACAAATAGTCCATAAGAGGGGGAGGAGGGGGGCTGAAAGGGTTCATGGATAAACTGGAAATGACAACACATGTGGCAGAAGCTCTGGTCTAAGATACAGGCCCCCAGACCTCAAATACGGAAAGCCCCAGTCTATGGAGGGCCTGTGGCAATTCAGGAGGGGTCCCTCAAGACATAGCCCCCATGAATAAACTAGAAACAATAACATCTACACAACCAATAGGCTGTGTAGGGACTCCTGATCCCTGAGGAGGATGTCGTGTCTAATTGAACATCAAAAATGAATTACGGTAACTTTCCCCTTTTTCTAATGGGTAAGTCAGTGTGTGTCTGTAAGACAGGGCCCAGATCACCATTTCACACAGAATTCCAGTTCTTCTAGGTTCAACCCTGAGCAGGACTAAGGAACTCTGCTGCCCCTTTAAGAGCATTATGACTTCACAGGGCTCCTCGTGGTGGGGCCGTATCTCAAAAAGGACGGGAAAAGTCCCGTTGCTCCGCCTCTTCCCAATTTAGCTCCGCCCCACCTGACAATTATTCTAGCAGTGCCCCTGGGAAACCCAGAGACAGGAGATTTATTCAGAGTTTGCAGATGGTGTGTGAAAACCTGGAGACTCTGGATCAAAGTCGTGTGTGTGTGTGTAATGCGGCTGGTAGCCAGCCCCGTGTTTGTGTGTTCACATGGGTGTGGGCCAGGGAGGGATAATAACCACAGGGAAATCAGAATGTGTGTGGACCATCTCTTGGCTGGTAGACGGGGGCAGGCCAACCAAGGCCAAAGCGGTGGAGAGGATTGAGTGTAGAAGACTTTAGTAGCATTATGGGTGTAAACAACATGACATTAGCCAGTGCCCGTTTGTATGTGTGTGTGTGTGTGTGTGTGTGTGTGTGTGTGTGCACACACGCACGCTAAACAACACAGAAAATCAGGTCAGTGACTGTTGAAACAGACAACACATCCCAGTGAGTAACCTGTCTCTAGCCACCGAGCTGATGTGGGGAATGTTGACTGGAAGCTGTGGTGAGGAGTGGACTGGGTCTTCTCTCCACTGTAGCATCTGCTGCTTGCACCGGGGTAGCAGTGGAGGGGAGTGGACTCCGAGCCTGCTCCCGGTATCCCTCGCCACTACCTCAGCATCCGCATAAACAGCCACTTCGGCTTCTGCTGATGTCCCCGGGGTAGCAGCGGAAAGGGAACTCCAGTTAAGTTCCGTGGTCCATTCTACACCACCACTACCCCAACAGCAGCAATGGGAGAAGCCACTCTTGTTACGCCTCCACCGGAGAAGCAGCAGTATCAGAAGCTACAGCAAGGAAAGGACCCGGTCTGTTCTCTGCTGCACCTTCCAACCTCTTACCCTTCCCACCCTTGCACAGAGTTGTTGCAAGGTCCTTTTAACGGACCTCACAACAATTACCTCTAGTGCCGCGCCCCCACAGTGGGCCTGGCCTTACACCAGGAATGAGGGATGAGTAGCGGTTATGTATCAGTACAGCAGGAAAGCTCAGGACAGAGAAGAGTGAAAGAAGGTGAAGAAAAGTCACCAAGCCTCAGATAGGAGGAAGGGAATGGACATGGCTAGGGACGTGGCTTGGAATCCCCAGAGTGCACCTCTGCACGGTCCTCCCTGCCAGGATTGATCGCCGCCAGGTTCTGGATTGTCTCACATCAATAGCTCGCCTGGCTGGCTGCGGCCCCTGCTTGGATATAGATTTTTGCTGTGTGTGTGCTCAGTCTCTGTTGACAACACTCTGCTGCTTTGGCTTTTCTATTTGCTTCACTTCCCCCACACTTAGTGTACGCTCACGCATACACAGACGAGCATCTCCTCAACCTGCAAAATGGTGGCCAGGCACAGAGACAGCGGTGGGAGTGTAGGTTGGAGGCTCACTGCTTTGGAAGCTGATCGAGGTTAACGGGGGGCTGGGGAGGTGTAGCAGGCATGGGTGTGTAAATCAAGGGCATGACTCCTACCATTGGGGCTGAAACTGGGGCTCGCGCAACTCTGCTCCCTTCTGGCATTCAAATCTCCTGGAAGCTTGGCTAGTAGACAGAGCCACTGCCATTTTGATGAAGGAAAAGGGACAGAGCTTTAGTCGTCGAGCGGAAGGAATGTCCTTCTTCCACTGTTAGAGTCCCTAGAAATCAGTCTCTTGTCAGACTCTGTGATGAACAGTAATATTTATTTATTTATTTATTTATTTTCGTCAATTTATATCCCGCCCCTCCTGAGAACAGCTCGGGGCAGCTAACAATTTTAAAAGCATAAAAGTACAATAATAAAATGTAACAATCATAATAATAGAATAGTTTTAAAACACAGTTAGAACAAAAGAATAAAAAGAAAAATATATAAGGGTATGGCAGAGTAAAAACCCCTAACCCCCCTACCCCTCTCCCCAAAGGCCTGGGCGAACAGCCAGGTTTTACAAGTCCGCCGGAATGTTTAAAGGCTCGGGGCCAGGCGAGTTTCCTCTGGGAGGGAATTCCAAAGATGCAGCCTGGCCACCGAGAATGCCCTCTCCATTGTGGCCCCCCGCTTAACACGGGGGATTTCCAAGAAGGCACCCCTGGCAGACCGAAGGAGCCACTCTGGGATGCGGAGGGCGAGGCGGTCCCTGAGGTACGAGGGGCCCAGACCATGAAGGGCCTTATAGATCAACACCAATACCTTGAACCTGGTTCGGCACGCTGTCAGCAACCAGTGCAGAGTCTGGAGCACAGGTGTTATGTGCTCCGGATGACCTGTCCCCGTCAGGAGCTGGGCCGCCGCATTCTGCACTAGCTGCAGCCTCCGAACCAGGAACAAGGGCAGCCCCACATAGAGCACATTGCAGTAGTCCAGTCTTGAGGTGACAAAGGTATGGATGAGGCAGGCCAGGTTCAGCCCGGACACGTACGGGCGCAGCCTCCGCATCAGGTACAACTGGTGGAAGGTGGCCTTCGCCACCACCTCCACCTGTCGATCCAGGTGGAGATCCAAGTCCAGTATCACCCCCAGGCTCTGAACCTGCTGAACTATAGGAGGGCGAATCCCCCCAATTAGGGGGGGCCGACACCTCCCTCGCCCTCCCCACCACCATCACTTCCATCTTATCGGGGTTAAGCTTCAGTCTGCTGTGCCGTTACCATCCGCCATGGCCTCCAAACACTGGGATAGCAATGAGACAGCCGGGTCTGGGTCAGCTGAAAAAGAGAGGTACAGCTGAGTATCCTCAGCATATTGGTGACACCGCATCCTGAATTCTCTCACGACCTCCCCCAGGGGCTGCATATACACATTAAATAATAATGGTGCCAGTCTGGAACCCTGTGGAACGGCGCAGGACAAGGTATGGGGGCAAGATGTTTCAGCTCCCAACACCACCCGCTGGTTTCTCCCTGAGAGGAATGAGCGGAACCATTCAAGAACAGTCCCATCCAGACCCCCCAGGTCACACAGCCGTCTCAACAGCAATCCATGGTCCACGGTGTCAAAAGCGGCCGAGAGATCTAGCAGGATAAGAAATGTTGAACATCCTGCATCCATCTCCCGGTGGAGATCGTCGACCAAGGCCACCAAGGCCATCTCAGTGCCATAGTCATGGCGGAACACAGATTGGAAAGGGTCCAGGAAACCGATGCTATCTAGATGCGCCTGGAGCTGGATCGTCACCGCCTGCTCAATAACCTTCCCTAAAAAGGGAATGTTAGAGACAGGTCAGGGGCGGTGGGCCCTCTAGGATGGAAGGGGCAATGCCCCTCCTGGCCCCTCCAGGGTTTCCCCAGCCGGTGGCAGCTGCCGCTTTAAAAAAAAAAAAAAA
>QEPC01009472.1:6308085-6340374 GCA_003113815.1 Sphenodon punctatus | reverse complement strand
TGGGTACTTTCAGACATGACGCTAACCACCCTTTAACCACCCTTGGTGGTTATTTATGCATGTTGCATGGCTGCATTGGTGCCCTATGCAGCCCTGCAACATGCATAAATAACCACCAAGGGTGGTTAAAGGGTGGTTAGCGTCATGTCTGAAAGTACCCAATGACACCATTGGCCTTCATAACTTCTAATGGCAATGAGTTCCGCAGGTTCATTGTGCGAGAATGAGTGAAAGAAAGAATGAAAAAACAAAGAAATGAAAGAAAGTATGAACAAATGAAAGGTGAAAAAAAGAACATGTGGAGATAGATGTTTATGAAAGCTAGGCTAGATTAGCATGCTAGGGTAGGAAATGTTTGAATTGTATTACAATATCCTGGACAAATGCACAAACCTCCAGCACTGGAGGAAGCCGTGGCTATGCTGGTATGTGTCCTGCCCTTCTGAGTATAGAAGCCCTTGAATTTAGGGTGTAAATGGGGCACCCACCCTGCCCTCTGCCTCCACATAAGGAATGTTCTGGTCCTCTGTCGGCTTTTAAACTGTCTCCTTTCATTGGGGCTCTGGGAAATAATCGCCAATGGGGGCGGGGAGAAGCCAAAGAAAAATCCAGCTGCTCTTGCTACAAGACTTAATAAATGTTGACATTTTTACCGAGGGAACTGTCTAAGTATTTTATTGGTGTTAATGCGATCTGGGCAGGATTAGCAGGCTCCAGAAATTGTTCTTTCACTGAACAAGTACGGACAAATTTGCTCCTTCCTCTTGCTCAGGCTTTGCTGATAACCTTTCCCTCCCACCCTCCTCTCCACTCCTTCCCTGCCAGGATGGGAGGATAAAGGTTTGGGCAGAAATCTCTGAACAGCAGACCATCCCCGCGGCTTCCCCTCCAGTGACTGAACCCGGTCTCCTGCACGTAGCGTAGGCGCCGCGGCTGCACGGCCTCTCATCAGCTCACTGCGCGCGCTTTCCCATTTGACCCTGCCTTATTTTTAGCCACCCTCGCCGCTTCCTGGATTGTCTATTTCTGAAGCTTTGATTGCAGCAGCCGAGGTGGCGATGGAAAGTGCAATTTCGAGACTACCTTTTTTTGTGTGTGTGGTTTGGAATAATACCACTGCATTAGGCGGAGCTGAAGCCATCTCCCTCCTGAGTGTCTGCTTAGTGCAAGTCTGCAGCATTCTCTCTCTCTGCTTTATCTCCTCCCTCATGCCATCATGTGCATCTCTCCGGCCTACCCCACTGTGTGCCAGCCTGGAGCAGGTCCATTTACCCACCCAGATAGCCTGCCAGCCTACTCCTCACCTGCCTGCACCCTGAGTCACCAAAGTCAACCTGTTACCTCCAGGGCTGCCCAACTGGCGGTAAGGCTTCGTCTGCCGTGCAACCTTAACATTGGATTTGATTAAATATCAGAATTTTCAAAATAAAATGTTAAGAGTTGAAACAGGGAACCAGTTTATTATTCCCAGGTATTATTCATATTTTCAGGTAGTCCTTGTAACAGGTGCAGGGCCAGGGGTGTCCAGCACAGGGATAGACAGTGGGTTTGGGGTGCAGGGTCAGGGGGAAACACAGGGTGATTTCAGACGTTACGGGGCCCTTTGGCCCCGTACCGAAATCACCGAAATCATTCCCCCCTGGGATCACCCCGTAACGCCATAGCAGACGTGCCGGGGAGATCCCGGCGGGGAATGTGGGAGGGGGCGGGGCCACGCGGCACAACGTGCAGCCACACGGGCCCGCCCCCTCCACGCACCCCACCGCCCGCCCTCCAGGGAGACGGGCAGGCGGTGGGGCCACTGCGGCATGGCCCGGGATCCCGCCGGGGATCCCGTGCCGTGGCAACCGGCCAGACGTGACTTTTTTTTGGTCCCCGCTGGGGATCTTTTTGACCACGCTTCCCGGGACATTCCCCCGGCTAGCCCGGGAAGCGTGGTTCAAATTGACCCCATGTGGGTATTCACCGTCTCGAACATCTGGTGGCCGCCAAACAGATGTTCGAGACACGGTGACCACAGGTGGGTATTCACTGTGGTTCACCGTGATCTCGTAACGTCTGAAAATACCCACAGACTGGAGTAGAATGAGGGCTGGCAGCCACCAACTCAAGAACAGGAACAAGGACCAACAGGAAGACAAGAGCTAGGATTGGAGCAGAGACACAGTAGCAAGGACAGGAAGTGAGGTCAGGGAGGCCGATGATCCATCCCGTTTCCTGGACGATCCTACTAGCAAGCCTTGCATGCTGGTTAGCAGCCAACCAGGAAGCTGAGAAGTGTGACAGTAGGTGGGGTGTGGCGAAGCTGCACAAGGGGACGGCCTAGAAAGGCAGCAATCTAGGGTGAGCCAGGCAGCAACCCTGGTGTTGTTCCAGAAGTCCCGGGTAAAGCAGAAACAAGAATCAATTTGGTTCTCAAAATCTCAATTGAGAAGCGATCGGGAACTAAGAACCGGGGCTTTTGTTATTTCCCGATTCTTGTGGGAATCGAGTCAAGAAGCTTGATTCTTGATGAGAATCACGAAAAAAAATAGCGAGATTTCAGCCCTAATCCTGGGGATGTGGATTGGAGATCTGGGTCCTGCCAGTCTCTGAACACTATCTGTGATGAAAATTGGGTATTTGCATATCTGATATTTTGGGGATAATTCTATTTCAGTTTGGGGGATTTCTGAGTTTTTTGGCTTGGTAATTTCCATTTTTCGTCTCAATATTTCGGTTGTTTCATGTTCGGCAATTGTGCGTATGCAATAGTGCAAATAGTGCCAAAATGGTGTAACTGGAATAACAAATGAAATGACCAAGGTATCAAAATAATCAGTCCAAAATCCCCCAAACTGACACAGAATAACCAAAATGGATACCTGACGGGACACAATAGATACCAGCTGTTACCTGAACTGCCATGTTCCGTTTGGATAGCGTCAATTCAACGCGTTAACCCATTTTTGTGGGTAGCCATTTCAGTTCTATAAAAGATACATTTCCAGGTGACATCATGCAACAACAGTTCCAAACTCTGCCTGTTTCACTCACACAGTTTGTGCCGATAACTTTCAACTGAGTTTGATTACTCCCACGCAGCAGAAATAATGTACACTGACTGCACGATGAGATATTTTTATGCAACCCAGCCTGCTAGCAAATTTCTGTGAGGCAATCTGGCCTGCAGGGGCCAAGAACTTGGACAGCCCTGCCTTATGTCCTACCTGCCCATCCACCAAGCCTAGGATTGCCACCTTTGGTCATTTTTTAACCAGACACTTCCATTTTGGCCCATGGGAGTGTCAGGTAAAAAACCACCACAGGTGGTAACCCTAACCAAACCAGTCTTACAACCTCAATCTCCCCTTTCTAGCCCCCAAGTCAGCCTCTGAGCCCCACCCACTGGCAGGTCTGCTTAGTTGCTGTTCCGTCTACTTTCCACAGGCCATGGGAAAGTAGGAGCCTTCCACAAGACCAATGGCACAGCAGAAGATAGAACGAGAGCTGCAACTAGGCACCTGAAGATTCTGGAGTACCTGAATTGACCTGGCCCCATTTGGGCCCCATTGATGCCTGGACGGTACCCAACAGGCTGCTTGAACATGCCAACTAGCCTTTGAAAGTCACAGGGACCATTGCAGAGCCCAGCTCCACAACAGTCCTAGCCAGGTCCTCTCACTTTCAAATGCCACTTCCCCCTCCCCACAGCACCTCTCACCTGAGAGGCACTGTACCGGGGGACGCGCCAGCCTTTGAAAGTGACAGGTCCCATCTGGGACCACTGTGGAGCCAAGTTCCAGATGGGGCCTGTCATAGGTTCCAGATGGGGCCTGTGGAGCCACGTTCCAGATTACTCTTGGCCGGCACTTGTCAGTTTCAAAAGCAATTTCCCAGCCACAGTGCCTATCTGTGCACTGTGTGGGGGAAGCCCTGGCCTGCCTTTGAAACTGACATGCCCCGGATGGAGCGCTGCAGAGATGGAATCTTCAGTGCTCCTAGTTGGGGCATGTCATTTTCTCTGGGTAAGGCTCACATTTGGGGGCATCAGGCATCCGATAGGTCCTCAGGTAGCCTATTGGGGGTCCGATGGGGTGCCCCAAAATCCAGGCATTACTTGCAAGTACTCATTTTATTATCCAGTGTAGCTCTAGGAACCCAGGAGTTCTGACTCCAAGTCCCCGCTTCTGTATCCACTGGGGCTTCCCTTTCTCAGGAGCCATGGGGCTGGTAATATTGCTGTGTTCGTGCAGGTTGGTAGCACTCTCTGAGCCACAGTTTAGCTTCAAGGCCTAATCTCTAAAACACCGGCAGATTATGGAAGAGACCCCGAGTGCTTCCTGGCAGCTGCAAGTCCTGGTGGTAGGCCCCCAGTAGGTTTTGATCTCTTACAGTCAAAATGAACAACCTTAGCTATTGTGATGGCCGCGGGTCCAGGCTCAAACAGCCCAAATGACCACAAGATCCCTCCTTTACCCCAGGCCGGGAAATTACCCCTTTCATCTTGGGTGGAGTTTCTCCTCTATTTTGGTGGATCTCCATGTGACATTCTAAACCAAGGGTGCCAACATTTTGTGGATGTGCAACAAGTGAGGAAAGATGCACGCCCAGGACTTCCATACATGCAAAGCACAGGCGCTCTTTACAGCTCCCCCTTCCCTCAACCTTCCCTCTCCCTACCAGTCACCTCCTCCCCTCTGGCCCCCTCCCTACCTGCTGTACAGATGCAGCCGCTACTGGTCCCTGCCACCGTTGCCCAGTGACTAGGGGCCGTAGTGCTTAGTCCCTGCCCAACCGTGTCACAATGGACGTGATGTCACCTGTGACATAGGGGACCACAGAGCCACAGACAGACACAACCTCCACGTAAGGCATTCCCTTTACCTACAGGGAAAGAACGCCTAAAAAGGAGTCTTAGTCCTGCAGAAGCCCAGGGCACCTCCGTTTTGTACTGCCATGGCCCTTTAGAGCATTCAATGTCATGTTGCTTCAAAGGGATTGGAGCCATGTGAAAAGGGGTGGGAAAGCCCTTTAGCTCCACCCCCTTTCTGAGGTGAGCCCACATTAACCTGCCCTGTTTTCCCAGATAAACTGGGGAGAAGGTCCACCCAGAGTCTCTGCCTCTAACCTATCTGTGCTCCCAAGCGCAACAGCGTTTCTTGCCACTGTTCTCTAGTGCCCCCAGTGGCGGCTCATAGTGCAGCTCAAAACCTCTTTCTCAACACACACACACACAGAGTAGGGATGTGCGAACCCCCAGGGATTCGGGGTTCGGCCCGTTTGGGGTTTGGTCAAAACTATTCAGTTCAGCCCATTTAGGCTGAACCCGTTCGGGCGGGGGAGCATTTTCCCCTCCCCCCTCCAGGCTGCGCGGGTGGAAGCGGCACCGGGAAGCACCTCCCTCACCCACCCTGCTGAGCCTGGGATTTTTTTTTTAACCCCACCCCACCCCACTAGGCCTTCTGGGTCAAACCATAAAGCCTAGTAGCGGCCTGAAGCACTCCGGAGCGCCGTCACCACTGGACCCGCCGCTGCTTCCGCCACCAGACCCAGGGCCAGAGCCCCGGCACCACCAGGTAGGGCAATCCCTGGGGTGGGGTGGGGTTAAAAAAAAAATCCCAGGCTGGGCGGGGGGGGAGGTGCTCCCCTGCACCCCTTCCACTCACGCAGTCTTGGGGGGGGAGAGAAAACCGGGTTCCTCTCTGCCCCCGGCCCCCTTCCCAAACGCGTTCAGAACCCAAACATTGTTCGGTCAGTTCGGGCGGGGGTTGGTTCAGATTGGGGGTGTTCACAAACCGGCCAAACACCCCGAGTTTGGGCCGAACCCCGAACTTCTGAACCGCGTTTGCACATCCCTAACACAGAGGTAGAAGCCACAATCCTCCCATCTCTGTCTCACAGAACGAGCATGATCCCAGGGAAGGTAATAGGAGGTCTGCAGACTCCCTGTCCCTGAACAACATCAGGACCAAGGCTGGATTTGTGTAGGCCACCTTCATCCCCGCTCTTCCTCATTATTTAGTAATAGAAAACACCACAGCAGAATCAAGCTATTTAATGCTCTCTAGCTAAGCTGTGTCTCTCCTCTCCCTGACACTAGCCTCTGTTAGAGAGAGGGAAAAACCAAATGGAAAAAAACCAGAGGGTCTTAAGGGATTAAAGGTGGCCTCCTCCATCCTTCTCTGGGCGGGCTCTCACCTGTAGACTCAGCCCTCTCCCTTGGCTGTTAATCCCTCAGAAAGAACTGCAAACTGCTTGGCAGGCTGGGCTTTGGGTAATTCTCGTTCTCTCTCCTGTTTATCCCTTGGCTGAAGCTGTCAGGATTTACAGCCACAGAAAAGCTTCTTTGAACTCCCAGTATCCTGGATTCCCTCGATAACCATATTATTCTTTGTTATTGTGATGGGGAGGAGGCCAGGCAGGGTTGCTATGTGGTTGTGAAGGGATGGTCCTTCACTTATTTGGGGGGGGGCTTCAGGAAGGAGGGTTGAGATACCAGATCTGAGCTATGGAGCTGCCCCATCTCCTAGTGTGCATGCCCTCTGCTCCCTTACTCTGAGCTAACCCTTCCAGTGTTTTGGGGGTGGGAAAGGGATCCAGGGGACAGATCCAGGGCTGTATTTGACCACCACCACCACCCGACCCCAATCTAGGGGTTAGAGTGGTCCCACAAAATAAACAGAATATGAATCAGCAATGGGATACTCTTGCAAAGAAGACAGATGCCATTTTGGGAGGCATCAGTAGAAGTATTAGATCTAAGGCATGAGAAATAACTAGGGGTGCAACTTGGGGCAAGCAAAATGTTAGTTTTCGTTTTCTATCGGTTTCAGTTCTCTGTCTACCATTTCTTTGATCAGTTCTCGGTTTTCAACTAGTGCAAAAGATCCGTTACCGAGGAAGAACAGTGATATTGGATTAATCCGATATAGCCATTATCGGGTACTTTCGGTTCTCGGCAATACCGAAAATCCCATCCCTAGAAATAAGGGTACTGTTGTTGGTTAGGCCTCGGTTGAGGTACTGTGTTCAGTTTTAGTCACCATGTTTTAAGAAATTTTTTGGACCAAATATTTTATTTATTGTGAATGATTTAAGTTTTTAACCTGCCCTTCTCTAAAAAGGCTCAGGGAGGCTTACAAAGAAATAACATGCATATAAATGCATATTAAAAAGTCCATAAAAACAATAAAAGACAAAAACAACTTCCAAAACCCCCATCCCTCCCTACAAACTCCTCACAAAACTCAACCAATACCACCTCCCCATTTCCCACATCCAACCCTCCCCTGTCACAACCCTACCCCCAAACCACCCACCAACTCCCCATCCCTTATCCCTGACTTTACAAGCAAAAAGGTCTTACACTTCCTCCAGAAGACACTCCGGCATGAATGAACTTCTGGGGGAAGGGAGTTCCATAACATCAGGAAAGCAACTAGGGATGTGCAAACAAAATGCTGTTCGAATGTTCTGTCGTTCAGTTCTAAACCCGACTTCGGGTTTGGTTGTTCGGTTCGGCGGAGTTTGGTTCAGCCAAAGTTGGCCAAACATTCTAAAATAGCACTATCAATATCGATACCGAATTTGAAGATTATTTTTTTTGTATCGGTATCATTTGGCTCTGAAACTACCCCTGGTCTCCACCCCTGGTGCCAGGAAGTCTGCTCCTCAGCTGCCTCCCCCTTCCAGTCACGTTTTTCCCTCCTGTAGTCATGTTTTTCCTGCCCCCAAACTCACCCGAACATGACCGAACTGTTCAGCCGTTTTCGAGTTCAGTTCGGACGTTCGGTTCGGACGTCCGAACAGACCAAGTTCGGTCCAAACTCCGAACATCCAAACCACGTTCGCACATCCCTAGAAGCAACCGAGAATGCCTCCCTGTGAGCCCTTGTTGTATGAACAAAACTAACAGACAGTACCCACAGGGAGGCGCTTCCGGCCAATCACAGGGGCCGCAAGTGGCCATGGAAGGACAGGCGGTTTCCCCGATATATGGGGCCCAGACCGCTTACGGCTTTAAAGGTCAAAATCAGCACCTTAAACGGTGCCCAGAAAGCTATAAGAAACCAGTGCAGACTACAAAAGGGGTCGAACCGTTGCATTCTGCACCAGCTGCGACTTCCGAACATTCAAGGCAAGTCCCACGTAGAGCGCAAGGCAGTAATAAATCCAGCCGCGAGGTGATGAAAGCATGGATGACAGTGATCAGATCAGAGTCAGAAAGAAAAGACCACAGCCTCCTCACTGGATGGAGTTGGTGAAAAACTCTCCTGGCCACCGCCGCCACCTGACAATCCTGGCACAACAAGGGATCCAGAAGGAAATAGAAATGATTCTGAGGAGAACGAGTAGTGTCCTAGTTCTATCTTTCCCTAGTGTGAATGAAACTGAAATTGCCCATTCATATGTCAACTTAGCATTAACTGGTATCCAACTGAGTGATCAGCTTGGCAGCCATAGCAACATAACAGCCAACTAGAGGAAGCGTACCATGGTCGGTAGCAGTCACATGGTTTGAGTTCAGGCTTGGGAGACAGGACCCTGAGTCTTAGGTTCTCTCCAGTGGTTGGATGTAGTGGATAAAGCAAGAGTCTGAATGAAAGTTGAGACGTCTCTATGCTTTCCTCCAGCTCTAGGAAGAAGGAGGATCTTGTGGTCTGAGCAAGGGACATGAGGTCAGGACTCCTGGTTCTTCTACTTTTGACCAGAGTCCTGTGGATTCTGCGCTGCTCTGATCAAAGCCAGTTTCACAGAATTTTGAATTTGGTCAAATTATTGCAAAACTTGCCTCTGGCATTGCAGGATGACAGCCTGAGTGGGGGGTCGCTATGAGTACACCAATGAGATGTCTGCACTGTAAACCAGCCAATGGGGCACTGGCATTTCAAGCTACTGGCATCACGATGTAGCTAACATAGGTGAAGCAGGGGCAATGTCCCTGGGTCCACAAGCCTGGGGGCCCCACAAGGCATGCAGAATTTGTGTGCAGGACAAGGAATCTACCCTATTCTGCACTGGTCAGACCTCATCTGGAGTACTGTGTCCAGTTCTGTGCGGCGCATTTTATAAGGACATTGACAAACTGGAACAGGTTCAGAGGAGAGCGACACAAAGATGGTCAGGAATCTGGAAACCAAGTCCTGTGAGGAAAGGTTGATCAATTAAAGCTGTGGCTGTGGAGTTCCTGCATGGAGCAGGGGGTTGGACTATATGTCCTCTGAGCTCAATTGCAACTCTAAGATTCTATTCTATGATTCTAGGTCCATTCCATCGTCTTTACAGAGGCCCATTCGAATCTAGCTACACCCCTGGCTGACATATATTCTGGGGACATGGTTATTATTCTGGAAACAGTACACACGGTTTCTTTTAACACAGGACGATAACCAAGATGGATGCAATGGCATGCTTGGAAATTCACTTGCATTCAGAATTGGTAAGATTTGGTTAATTTACCTAATATATGTTCCTTGAAAAATCTGGATTTTCTGTTCACAGTCTGGCTTTCCTGGTTGCAGAATAAAGGGCAGTTGGCGGGGTGTAGTATTTGTAGAACATACAGGATCCTAGCCTTGAGTATGCCACTCATTGGACAAGTAGGTTCTCATGGTGTACCGCAGTTTCCCATTCTACAAGCTGGGGATAGTGGGGTCTAAGGAGTGGATGTTTTTCTTGATTAATTAAAGCTATAATTAGGGATGGGCGAACAGAATGGAGTTCAGAAATTCGGTTCGGTTTAAAATTCGAGTTCGGTTCGGAAGTTCGGTTCGGTTGACCGAACAGACCAAGTTCGGTCGAATTCTAAACTTCCGAACCAAGTTCGGCCATTCAAAATCAGAGGGTTTTTGTGTTTGTTGCCACTAGGGATGGGCGAACAGAATGGAGTTCGGCAATTCGGTTCGGTTTGGTTCAGTTTGAAATTTGAGTTCGGAAATTCGGTTCGGTTCGGTTGACCGAACAGATTGAGTTCGGCTGAATTCCGAACTTCCGAACCACGTTCGCCCATCCCTAGCTATAATGCATTTTCAAACCCACTGAGGGAAAGTCCCAGAGAAAGAGAAAGGATGGGTCAGGCGTGGGGGGTGTCAATTTTTGTTTTTAAATGGAATCCAGTCATTTGATCCATTCCTATGAAATGGATTATCCAAAATCAAGACATCTTTGTGCGGACGGGTCGGCTCTCCAGCACAGGAGGAGCCAGTTAGGGAATTAGCTCAATTCACACCCACACAAAAATCAGTCTTTCTTTAGCCGTTGCAGGGCATACACTAATCACCCCACTGGGGTGCAGCAATTGTAGTGCCAAGTAGCAATTTCAATGAGACCTTGATGGGGCTGTCAAGCACTCTACATCAATCTGTTTGTCTCAGGGTCTAACACCCCAGACTAGTGCTTTAATTCCCTCCCGGCCTCCACTTCTCCCCATTCCACCAGGTTTGTGAGGCATCTCCCAATAAGTGGGTCCCCAAACATAAACTATAACAAAGTTCTTCCCATCTGGGACAAACATTCTTTCTTCATTACAAGCTTCTAGGCAAAGCAAAGTCTCTGAACCAGGCCCCAGGCTCTGAGTGCTTCCTGGCTTTGTCCTCAAAGGCAGTCCTTGGCTTCCTTCTAAGCCTGACAAACACTGTCCCAGCTCTTCCAGGGGCCAATTTAACAAAGAAAAGTCCCACCTTAGGCTCCCAAGACGTCTGCGTCAACCATGGTGTGAGCTTAACAGTCCAGGAAGGTTTGGGAGGCTTGAGGCTTGCCACATATGTATCTTTTTCCAGGCCACTTATGAAAATACATGTTGCAGGGCCTGCATTGACACCTATGGCACCAGTGACGGCCCTGAAACATGTGGCCTGAAAAAATATACACAGGTGACAACTCTAGTCTCTTGCAGCTCCTCATCCAGTTTTAGGCTGGCCAGGCTCAGCCACCCTACTAGCAGCCTTTCTCCTCAAACTCCTCAAGTGGCAAGCTGCCTGTTTATAAGCTCCTCCCCTAACTGGGATTGGCTGGAGCTTACAGAAACCTCTCCTCAGCCCTCTACACCTGTGGGCTTGTAGTTAGAAGTTATCTAGCTAGCTGCAGAGTTGCATAGGCAGCTGCTTTCAGTCATGGGTGCAGCAGCTAGCTGGCAGCTTCAACTTAGCTCTAGTGGATGTTCTCTGGCCACACTGCCAAGCAGGATTCCGCGTGGGTTGCGCGTGATGCAACGTATTCTCTGTGGACATGTGCGTCATTTACGCATATGTCCACAGACATGCGTTGCGCACAGCAAACGCAGGGCATGGGATTGACCCCACCGTCCCTGGGAATCCACTCTGTTACACTACAATTTCTCAGAAATGAATCAAAAAAAATTTCAGCTGATTTGCGCATCCTGAAGTACGTTGACCACCATCCTGTTGCACCGAGGCCGTCGTTCTCTACATGCACAGTATGTCCATGGCCATTTTGTGCAGTTGCAAATTATTTGATCGGAATTCTTAACGAAAATTTCATTCAGTCGGAAATACAGTCGAACTTTTGATTGCCATTCCTATTTTGCAGGCAATTTCCGCAGAACTGGAGAGGCCAATTCGAACCACCATTGTGTGGAGCCAATCTGGTGTGGAGGATAAGGTGCTAGACTTGGATCAGGGAGACCAGCGTTCAAATCTCTCCCATGAACTCACTGGGTGGCCTTTGCCAAGGCACTCCTCTCAGCCTCAGTTCCCCATCTGTAGAATGGGAATGTGTGTGTGTGTGTCTGCCTTTCCTGTGTTCCCCATAGCCTTCTCCATCTTAGACTGTAACCCCACCGGGCAGGGACCTGTCTCCAAAAATCTCTGACTGTAAAGCACTGTGTGCGCCTAGAAGCGCTATAGAAATGATAATTAGTAGTCGTTCCCCTATGGTGCTTTCAAACATGATGGGGGCCTGCTTTGCCATTGTTTCCCCTGCTTTGGCATGGGGGCCACCACCGTGTTGGGAAGTGGCTGCCAGATATTTGCACGGGATAGATCCTAGGCTGTGATTTGGGTGAATCTCTGAGTCACAGCCTATGCTGGGCACCACCATAGCCAGGATCTGGCCACTCGAGTGGGAGTGAATCCTGGTTTACCCACCCTGGTCCAGAATCCTTGGTGGTGCCGACTGCCTGTCAGGGGTGGGTGAGGCCACTGGGCACAACACGGGGACGGGTGGATGCATGTCTGCATCTCCCTGCCCTCCCCGGAAGCTGGGCTCCCATCATGTTAGTTCAGGAGCCTGGCTGACTCCCAGCTGCGGTGGCAACCCAAGCCCAGAGGGGGATAAGTCGGTGGTGCCGTCTCGCACCGCCACGTTACTTTCCACCCCTAGTCAAAAGAGGAGGCTCAAACACAGTGAGTTAGCACCGCCAGGGCCTCTGATATCTCTGGACAGAAAGACGGGTAATATCTACTTTCTCTCCCTGAAGCGAACAAGCTGTTTGCTCATGTCATACGGGCCAAGCTGAGTCGCATCTCCAGCATGTTGGCTTTCTTGGCTGACACTTTTCTGTGATTGGGGGCCATTATCAGCCACCTCCGATAACCCTGTCACCACACGAAGCTCTCAGCCCAGTCCTGCATTCCCGCTCTGACAGCTCTAAGCCAGGGAGGGCAGTGAGAGGGATGGCCCTGCCTGGCTGGTCATTATCTCCTCAACCGAGAGGGGTCACCTCCCCGCCTGACCTTGTGTCTGGTCAGGTGCCAGGGATGAAGCCGTTAACCGATGTCATAGCTCAAAAAGATTATTTATAGCAGTGGCAGGGATGGGTCCAGTCAGTAACACCAAATTAGAGCTGAAACTGGTACTTAAAATTACTTAATGGTACTGAGACTAGTACTTAAATTAGCACCCATGGATAATACCCTAATTTTCAGCTACTGCATCGGCTGCCCAGTCAGGATACTACCAATCAGGTACCGGGATACCAAAAAAAAATCAGTAACTTCTGGTCCCGATGTTTTGATTGTATTATTACCAATTGGTATATTGGGTCAGCAAACCAAAAAATCAGGATGGAAATTTTAAAATGGGACCAGAAGTCAATTTTATATGACTGGAATTTGACTTTCTGGGACCGGAAGTCAATTTTCCAAGGCAGAAAATCAATAATTAGGTGTCAGAAAACTGGCAAATCAGTGAAAAAGATGAAAAATCCATCCTGGAAATTGACATTCTGGCACCGGAAACCAGCACTCTGGTTCCAGAAGTCAACGTTCCGGGACATCGGACATCGGTTGGGTAGCATCGGTTGGGTCGGACATCGGTTGGGTTGCGACCGGTTGGGTCGCAATCGATGTCAGAAACTCAATGGGTGTATGCCTGTTTTTTGTGGGTACTTGTTTCAGCTCTACATCAGATCCAATGGGATCCCAGAACTGAGGGGTCCTTTGCGAAATCTGGATGTGGAAGAGTCCATAAAGAGAGAAATTCACCCAGGGCTGAAGAATGCCAGGCAACCTAAGCAGCAGTTTTATCCATGGTTCATCCACACCTTGAATATTGTGTACATTTGTGGTTACCCCATCCTCAACTAGGGCATCGTAAAACTGGAAAACCATGCAGAGAAGGACAGCAAAGATGATCCAAAATATGTAATGGTTTCCATACAAGGAATAGATCGGAGTTCTTCGGCTTAGAGAAAAAATGGCTGATGGGGCGATAAGACAGAATTTTATAAAATCACAAGTGCTGCACAATAAGTAAATTAGGGAGCTGTTATTTACCCCTTCCCATAATGCTGGAAAATAGGAGACACCCTACATAATTAACTGGCAGCAGACTGAAATCAAATGCAAGGAAGTCCTTTTTCACTCAACTGGCATTTAGCCTGTTGGATTCCTTGCCAAAGGATGTAGTGAAAAGACCAATAGCATAACTGGATTCAAAATCGAATTGGGTAAATTCTTAGAGGATAGGTCCATTGATGTCTATGAATTAAGCTGGTCAAGGGACGAGACCACCAATGGACAGGGACTGCGAGTTAGTAGGAAATAAATCACTCCATTGTGACCTGTTGGATATTTCGCTTGAGCCGATGAAGTTGGCCGCTGTCGGAGACAGGATACTAGGCTAGACAGACCATTGTTCTGACCTGGTATAGCTCTTCTGATGTTCTTATGTGCCATTCTAGCTTTTCTCTGTAAGTATAACTGTGGGTGGCCAATTGTCCCACAGTTAAAGGAGATATTCCTTATTCCACACCCCCACAGCTTCATAGAGTCTCTTATTTCTGAAAGTTTGATCTGGCAGCCCTAGATAGGCTTGACCCAGTAGCCCTTATTAAGGGGTGCACAGAAGGCACACCATTATTATTATTATTATTATTATTATTATTTTACAAAAGCCCCTTCGTTTTCAGGGGGGGGGGTTGTAAACAAAAAAGGGCTAGCTACCCTTTTCCAAAATGGTGGCAAAATGCTGCCAACACCATTTCGGAAAAGGGTGCATAGGCACAGAACAGCCCTTGTTTATTGTTTATGTTTTTCTTTAAAAATGAAAACAGACGAAAGCAAATGACAATCGTTTGCTTATTCATCTGTTTTCATACCCTTTAGTTACTAAAACGAATGGGGCTCCATTTGTTTTAGTAATTTTTAAAAAATGGAAACTAAATGCACACCCCTATTGGCAAGGCTAGTGTAGCTAGCTACCCTCCTTTCTGGGGTATCCTGCAATCTTCAAACCCAGTCCACAGTGGTAGCCACAGGGGCCTGGAGCAGGGCAGGAGCTTGGTTTTGCTCACACAAACCAAGTCGTACCCTCACTTCCCCCTGCACGGTACAAAGAGTGCCTGGACATTTGGGGAGCTCTCCTGCTCCTGCCCTTTTGTAATGTGGACCCGACCCCTGCCCTTTTCAGAACACTGTGTCTTCATGATCATCACGTCTTCTGAAGGGGATGGAGCCAGACGGGAGTGGGAGAGTTCCTTTGCCCTGCCTCCTTTCTGCATTGTCCCTCTCTCTTCAAGTCAAAGCCTTATGGAAGGTGGCGTCCCTGGCTATATCACCAGTGGGGTCTAAAGCTACCCGCCTTGTGTACACTGCCGTGGGTGTGCTCTGAGCAGAGGCCTTCTTCAGCAGGTGCACAGTGTTCTTACAGCGGATAGCGCAAGATGGTGGCCTCTTGGGCAAACTAACTGCTCTGCGCGCCCTTCACCCGGGGGGAAATCGCGCCACTTTAAGGACCCTGGAGAGCTCCCTCTTGCAGTGCCCAAGTGCTCTGTATTCCCATTGATTTCAGTAGGAGCAGATCACAGCCAGTGGCATAATTTAAATGAATAGGGCCCTGGAGCAAGTCAAATGATTGGGTCCCCCCATACCTACTGGGATGGTAAGATAGGTGGAGGTTGGGGTGGGGAGGGGAGGCCAGGGAATGGGGGGCACTGAAGCAGGGAATGGGGGAGCAGGGTGTGTAAGCTGGGGTGAGGGGGCAGTCACTGACAGAGTTGGCACCAGCTACTGGTTGACTAGGGAAGGTACAGGAAGCTCCAGCAAAGATCAATCTGGATGTCTACTCCTATTTTGATGTCCCAGTGGCGTTGGTCCTGCTGCCCCCCCCCTCTGAAAGCCTGGGCTCCACTTGCCGCACATGTAGCTACACCCCATATCGCAGCCTAGGTCCAGCCTGCTGTCAGGTCCCTGCTGTTGGTTGATGCTTTCTAATCGTCCCACTCCCACCCCCCCATGCTTCCTGATGCGCATTTGCCTCTTCCCCCTCAACGATGTTGGCTTCTCTTTCCCAGCGAGTGCTTTGAGTGTATTAATTTTATCGGTGAGCGCTGTCAAAGCCACTCGTCCTCCCCTGCGTCTGCATCTGGAATGCCGGCACATTTCATTTTCAATCTGACCCACTGAACACTGATTACAGACAATGATTTCTTTTGCTTCCCAGTTGTCGGCGCGACGCCCTCCTTTCTGGTCACTGCCTCCGGATTTCTTGTTGTTATTTGTCTTTGTTCCACATTTTAACCTTTGTTATAAGCTCAGCTGTCATGAAATTTCTGCTCAGTGACCTACAGCACCCTAATTTAGCTGGCATTTTGATCTCGGAATCTGGCGTACAGTCTAGAATGCTCTGCACTCCTCATTGCCCCACTCTCTCTTCCTGTTCTCATTTCCTCTGGCTCTCTAAACTCTTCGTTGTCTGTCTCTAGTACCTGCTAATGGCACTGGGCTCTTAGGATATAGCACCTGGCATCCACAGATCTCTAGGTGCTTTGCTAAAATGCTTGGAATCATTATTCCCAATTAACAGATAGGTAAACCGAGCACACAGGGTTCAGTGACTTGCCTAAGGTGACCCAATGTATCAGTGGCAGAGTCAGGAATAAACCATACATCAGGGTTAGAGCTGAGAGATAGTACACACACAAAAATGGTAGCCTGTCTAGTTTCCAGTACCTGAATCAACCTGGTAATGACAAGGTACCATGTGGTACCTGATTATAATCTGATTGGGTACCCGATATTTCAAAATGTTGACTTCTTGTTCTAGAATGTCCCAACATCAATTTATTAGGTTTCCATCAAATTTTGACATTTTTTCAGCAACTTCTCATCCCAAAAAACTACTTACGGATCCATTTTTTTACTCCCCCCTTCCCCTGGTTTTTCTTCTTAAAACATGTATGGGTTTTCCGTCCCAGAAATTCTTCTGTCAACTTGACAGAAAGTCAACTTCCACTCCCAGGAAACTATTTTTGGTCACTTTTTAATAATTTTCATGCCAATTTCTTTTGTTTCCCAACTCAGTGGGCATTTACACACACCTTAAAGTGCTGGTCTTTCAATCTTCTGGGTTTACAAGTCCACAAGTAAGTTCCGGATGCATTTTTTACACACACACTGACCTGAGGCAGTTCCTGGATGCATTCTTCACACAAACACTGCCCTGAGGCAGCCTAAAGTAGCCGCAGCTGTAGACGTGAGAGGCTGCCATGGAAACCAAGTGACCACAGCTGCCTGGAGCAAAGCACTTTACCAGGAGAACGTTTTACACACAAAAGTTGTGGCAGAAGTTCTATGCAGATGTTCAAAGAGTCGGATGTTTAAGATCTGGGTGAGTGATTTAGAGACACAGAAAGTTCAGGAAGTAACAGAAAACACGCGGGAGAAATTAGGGATGTGCGGACGCGGTTCAGATGTTCGGAATTCGGACTGAACTCGGTCTGTTCAGACGTCTGAACTGAACGTCCGAACCGAACTTGCAAATGGCCGAACAGTTCGGGCATGTTCGGGTGAGTTCGGATGAGTTCGGGGGTGGGAAAAAAGTGACTTTGGGTGGGAAAAACATAACTGGAAGGGGGAGGCAACTGAGGAGCAGACTTCCTGGCACCAGGGGATGGAGACCAGGGGTTGTTTCAGGGACAAATTATACCAATATCGAAAAAAAATCTTCGAATTCAGTATCAGTATCGGTATCGATAACGCTATTTTTGAATGTTCAGCCAAGTTCTGCCAAACTGAACTCCGCCGAACAGAACAACCGAACCCAAACTCAGATTTCAAACTGAACGTCCAAACATCCGAACCGCGTTCTGTTCGTACATCCCCAGGAGAAATGTGTGTGTAAAAACACTCAGTCTATGGATTGGTATACCAATATACCGACTGGAAATCAGTAAATTGAAAAACTGGTCCAGGAATTACCCAACATTTCATGTTTCCGGGTCCCAGATCAGTACCCAGGTAACCCATCAAATACCTAAATGATAGATTACCCATAGGTACTAAATTTAGTTCCTGTTTCAATTCTAGTGAGTCACATGTCGTCGACAAAACGTTTTCCCCAAAATTCTGCAACCAGAAAATCTAAATCCAGAAAATCCTGATTCTGTGAGCAGAATTATGCAAATTAAGACAAATTATGCAAATTAAGACAAATCCTGTCATGGGTTCCTGCTCTCCAGCAGCTCTGGCACATGACCCCAGGATATACACCAACAGCTAACAATGCCATACCCCATTGGTTAACTTGCAGTGCTGACATCCCATTGGCTAGCTTATTGTGCTCCCCACTCAGGCTGTAATTCTTCAATACCAGAAATAAGTTTTGCAACAATTTAGCCAAAAGCAAAATTCTATGAAAATGGTTGCAATCACAGAGGTTCAGAATTCATAGGCCCCCTCCCTATGTCTCCTGTTTCCCAGTCTAGTGCTCTAACCACTAAGCCACACTTCTGAACATACCTTTTCTCCAGGGCTGCAACGAATAGTAAAAAAAAGTACTAGTTATTTGTGAGTATTTCCAAATTTCCGAGGACCGGCTCTGAGTGTTCAACCTCGATATTCGGTAAAATACTCAATAAAATAAAACTGAGTACAGAGTATTTTCCAAATACTTAATACTGAGTACTGGGCCAATTCCTTGGTTACTCAGTACTTGGTGAAACCAAGTCGAATACTGATATACTCGGTAAAAACAAAGTAATTTTGAAAGTTTCAGCACTACTTTTTTCCTTCCAAGTCTTTCTATCCTCTTCCACTTAAATTTCTTTCCAGCCTATTCTCCTTCCTTCCTTCCTTCCTTTCCCCACACTCCTCTCCTCCTTCCCTCAGCCTGTGCTACTCTCTCTCTGTTTCCCCCTAGCTCCCTGCCTGCTGCACACTTTGTTACTAGAAGGCTCTGAAGCAACAGAGCCATCTGTGGATCCTCAAAAACATAGGGCAATAAGGAAGGGGCTGCTTTCTGTTGAGACTGGAAACTTTGGCAAGGGAAGAGGTGTCAGTAGAAGAGATAAACACAGAAAACAGCACATCATTCTCCCAGGGACTCATGTGTGCGCGCACATCTGTGTGTGTGTGTGTGTGTGTGTGTGTGTGTGTGTTCCTCCCAATCCCTCTACAGAGAATGGAGGAGGGCTCTTCTAGCTTTGCTGTTGTGAAGCTTACTAATGTGCACTGTTGTGTTGCCAGAAAGTGGAAGCTAAAGAGTAGGGATGGGCGCGAACACGGTTCGGAAGTTCGGAGTTCGAACCAACCTTGGCCTGTTCGGTCGACCGAAACAAACTTCCGAACCGAACTCGAATTTCAGACCAAACCAAACCAAACCGAATTTCCAAACTCCGTTCTGTTCGCCCATCCCTAGTGGCAACACACAAAAAAAAACTGGTTTTGAATGGCCGAACTTGGTTCGGAAGTTCGGAATTTGACCGAACTTGGTCTGTTCGGTCGACCGAACCAAACTTCCGAACCGAACTCGAATTTCAAACCAAACTGAACCGAATTTCCGACCTCGAATTTTAAACCAAACCGAACCAAATTTCCAAACTCCGTTCTGTTCGCCCATCCCTACTAAAGAGATGATGATGACTACTACTACACTGCTATACAATGACAACTATGACTACTAGTACTATTAGTAGTAGTACTCCTCCTATGATGACGATGACTGACTACTACTACTATACTACTGCATTAGATTTACATGAAATCATTCTCCAAAACAAGACTGGGAGCAGCTTATAATGGGTGTTTTTAGATGGACAGCTGCCCTGCCTCTGCTCCACTTGACTCCACAGGCAGGCTGTCCATTTAAAGGCGGCCCACCCGAGGGTGAGGCGGAGTTGAGGTAGGGCAGGCTGTCTGTGCTCCAAGGCAGCTCTGCTGGTGAGGCTCCAAAATGTCCGCCCAAACCCAGAGCTCCGGCTGGGGGTGGGAGAGCTGTTTGCCTACTCAGCAGACAGGCCGCTGCAGCTCCACTTCCGCAAGAGGGTTACCCTGACAACACCACAGAACTGTGGGTGTCCATCTAGAGTGGTGGCCAATCCACCCAAGGCTTTATGGTGCGGGAGAGGGGTGCCGCACGGTTGGACTGTGGTCCAAGAGAGTGCGGCGTCCATTTAAACCTGGTCCTGTCAGGGCTGTGCGCAGGCGATGGAGCAGGTCCTGGGGTGGTCCATCTAAAGACACTCAATGAATAAAAAATCAAATTCGAATATAAAAGAAAAATACACCACAGCCTCCAACACCCCTCTCTGATCCTTCCTTTCCACCTTTCCACACCTCATATCCCAAAAAATATCATTACAATTGGGCAACTCCAATACAATCAATATACGGATAGGCAGTCCTGAAATCTAAATCCCTCACCTGCATCCCTCCCATCACAAATGACTGGTAAATGGGTGTATGCCAACCATGTTGATCCTCCCATCTTCCCCACATTTCCCATACGGATGAATACATTTTTTCCCCTGGTTTCCATTTCTGACAGAACCAGGCATTTCATTCAATCTGATCAGAAATCGGACTGAATGATTGGTCGATCAGAATTCCAATCAGACTGAACAACAACAAAAAAGTCTGGCCTTTTAGGCTTGCACAAAATGGCCTCCACCATTCTGCGCATCCGGAAAAACCATCCGATTGGAATTCCGACATGGCCACCGCCCTACAACAAGGCAGCAGCCACCATTTTTCTGCATGGCAGCAGCCACTCTGCGCATGCACAAACTGCCTGATCGGAATTCCAATTGGAAATTTATTCCGATCAGAATTCCGGCTGCCATTCCAATTTTGCAGAGCATTTCCGTGAAATCGGAATGGCTGTTTCGAACCAGCCCTCATTTCCTCCTTCCCATGCCATAGTCCCCATCAAAGTCCCATCTGCATCAGGCTGTGTGACTGCTGATTGGTTCTCAACTTTCAGTTCTTCTTTCTCTCCCCTCCACCTGGGCTCAGCCAAGAGAAACAGCATCAATGGGAATTGAGCTACCACCAATAACCAGGCCCAGATTCTCTGACCATCCCTGGTTGGCACTAAAGTCTCAATGGCCAGGGCCCAAATCCATCCACTGCACTGAGCAATGACAATGCTGAGCAACGGCAGCATTGGTTAGTCCCAGGTACCCAGAATCCATTGTACTGTGGTCCAGTTGGTCAGGGCCCAGCTACCGAGAACTGGGCCAACCTCATAGAGAGAAGCCCAGGAAAAGATTCTGGCTGGCAGGAGGTGGCCGTGGCAGCAGCACAACAGCCCACTTGGCGGGCTGCTGAGTTCAGTCAGTTACCCAGACAGACGAATTCCCCATGAAATTTTTGCTGCTAAAAGAAGGGGGGGTTGATGGGTGATCCATCGTTCTCCTAACTCATCCCTTCTGAGACAGATTGTCTGACATCAGTTTAAGGCAGGAGACATGGGGAGAGGGAAGGGAAAGAGAGGCTTTTTATTTCCACAGCAAGTGTTGATGATATAGGTTGAGTCAAGGGCTATATGGTCCGCCCCGATCACACTGATGCAAGGGGCAGGCAAGTCAGCCTGACTTTTAAAAATTGAATTCCTCCTCCCACACCGCCTCATTCATGCTCCATTGCATTTTCCTTTCACAAGGACTCAGCTGTGGACGTTCCTCAATAGAACATGAGCACATTGTTTCAGGGCCCCAGGGGAATCAGATACTGCTGCCCCTCTGACGGCTGTAGAAGTGTTCAACAAACCAGACATGAATAGGTTCCTCCCTCCAGCATTCCTGCTTCCAGCATGGTTCCATTCCAGAGAGTGGCTCCATAGAAAATGGCATGACGGGCCGCAGGCTTCCTCTCTCCCTGAGACTCCATGTCCAAACTGCCCAATGTACAAGTGACAAAATGGATCAGGGTTCCCCCCACAATTACTCAGTCTGTAGGACTCACCGCCACAAGAAATCATTAACAGCAAGCGTTTCACAGCGTTGAAGAAAGAATCAGGCATTTACATAGATGATAAGATCCTCCAATGAATATTTCAGAGTCAAGAAACAAGAGTTCTGTACGGCATTTAACACAAAAAAAATAATAATAATTATATCCCACCCCTCCTGCCCTTAGGGCAGCCCGGGGCGGCGAACAGCATTCAATAAAAACAATACACACATTTTAAAAAAAATTTAAAATACAATATGGGGGAAAAACCCCACCCTACCCCTCACCAAAAGCCTGACGGAACAGCCAGGTCTTACATACATGGCAAAACAGCAGGAGAGTGGGAGCCAACCGAGCCTCCTCTGGGAGCGAATTCCACAGCACAGGGGCGGCCACCGAAAAAGATCTAACATGGGTGGCCACCCGCCTCACCCGGGGAACCTCCAAAAAGACTCCCATGGATGATCTCAAGGGTCGCACGGGCACATGGGGAGTGAGGCGGTCCCGCAGATAAGCAGGGCCCAGGCCATGAAGGGCTTTAAAGGTTAAAATCAGCACCTTGAACCTGGCCCGGTGCTTTATAGGCAGCCAGTGCAGAGCCCGGAGCACTGGTGTCATGTGCTCCCTGCGACCCGACCCCGTAAGGAGACGGGCCGTGGCATTCTGCACCAGCTGTAGCCTCTGGACCAGCTCCTCGGACAGCCCCACGTAGAGCACATTGCAGTAATCCAGCCTTGAGATGATGAAGGTATGGATGACAGTGGCGAAGTTGGAGTCTGAGAGATATGGCCAAAGCCGCCGGACAAGATGTAACTGCCGAAACGCACTCCCCGCCACAGCCACAACCTGAGATTCCAGGCTGAGCCGCTAATCGAGGAGCACACCCAGACTCCACACTTGAGAGACCATGGGAGGGCGAACCCCCCCCCCAACAAGAGGAGATTCAACCATCCCCCAGGTCCCCCAGGCCCTCACCCACCAACATCACCTCCATCTTGTCAGGATTCAATTAGAGATGGCTTGACCTCATCCAAGCCCCCACATCTGACAGGCACTGGGAAAATAAGGAGACTGCATGGCCTGGGTTGATGGAAAATGAGAGGTAGAGCTGAGTGTCATCAGCATACTGATGACACTGCATGCCCTGAAACCCCCTCACGGTCTCCCCTAACGGCTGCATATAGATGTTAAACAAAAGGGGGGATGATCCACAGCCCTTAGGGAGCAGGAAGAGATTAGCATTGAAGCAGATTTGGTAACATGGTATCTGCTGGAGTTGAAACTAGTACCCACAAAAATGGATCTTCCTGTTGGAATGATAGTATGTGACCTGCCCCAGGAACATTGGGTACTACTAATCGTTATCCAATTCATGCGTAGGGCTGAAACAAGAATCTGTTTTGATTCTCGCAAGGATCTCATGAAAATCCCCTTAGCAAGATCTCGAGAAGATCAGAGTAACAGTGCACGAATCTTGTGAGAATCAAACTGCACTTGTGCAAAATGGCCACCAGGGTGTTCTGTGCATGCGTGAATGGAACAGCAGCCAATTGTGCATGCGCAGTTGTTTTTCTTATATTTCCCCCCAGCGTGGAGCTGGTGACTGAAGAAAACAAAACGAAGACAGACAGACAGACAGACAGACACGGGACGCAAGACTTGGCACAGGACACGGTACACCGATAGCTCTGGTAAGTAAATCGATACAAAGATCTTGATTGAGAAATGGTTGTGACTCTGGGATTTTCTAAATTCTCGTAGGAATCGAGTCAAGAATGGAGGTGTTCAGAATAGAAATAAATTGTGATCGTTCTCTGAGGGTCCAAGGAGCAGTCCCGAGTGTTCGGGCCACCCCTCGGACTCTCAGAAAATTCTCAGTTGAGTTTCTTTGAGAAGGGCCGCGCATGCTCAGTGGTTGGTTTTTATTCTTTCAAACTTACAAGTCAGGAAGAGGCCACACATTCTGTCCTGATTTTTTCCAAGTCCCTGTACCAATTTACCATTTACGAATCGGTAAAACAGTAAATCAGCAATAGTAATACCCAGTATTGCCTGGTAATCAGGTGCCTGAGTGATCAGTACTCAGGTAGCTCCTTGGGAACCCAACATAGTACTTGAACCCTGCGCTTCAACTCTAGCATCTGTAGAATCAAATGTGGATATTTTATTACTGAAACCCCCATCTTTTAGCCCTTATTTCCCACTATATTCTCACCTGAATACTTTGCTCCTCCTCGACCACCAGCATCACCCACAGCAGAGTCTCCAGCTCCCCAAACCATCTTCACTCCTCCCCCTTCTGCCCCTGTGCCGGGAGCTCCCTCCCTGAATAGACCTGAAACAAAAAATCTCACTGAGGGCTGCTTCCTTTGGAAGCAGGGCATTCACCAAAATTTGCATGATATGGAAACGTACTGGCTTTCCTGCTGTTTTCACCATATTCCGGTCTTTTTTGCGTGGGCCGGTACTAAGCTACATGTGTGCCCAGTGCACCCCTCACCAGGGGCTGTGCAGATGAACACGCCCCCAATAAGCACCAGGGAAGTGCTGGAAATGGTCAAAAAGTGCTGTCAAACTGCCGTAAAACTATCGTAAAAGTCCCCAAATTGATGAAACAATCCCAGAAAGCGATGAAAGTGACAAAAAAGTCCCAGAAAGTGACAAAAATGGCAGAAGTGCAGAATCACAGGAAACTAACAAAGTATCAACAGACATCTGTAAGCACTCCCGAAAGATCACCCTTCTCATGAGATGGAAGCTGCGCGTCTTTTGAGTCCCTGACTTACCGGCGGCGCTGATGGGTGTGTATTAACACATGTGAGAAAGCGCCCCGAATGTGGGGCCATGGTGGGGGAGCGTTTGTGTGAATTCAGTGACCCATGCACTGCCCACCCTGTCCACGCATGGGGCACTCCAGAAAAGGTCAGACTGGGTGAGCAGTGCTTAGACTGGGCAGTCATGCCTGGGGCCGCTCATTTGAAGCATTCCCCCAATCACAGTGCCCGACATTCACTGACCATGGACCCCTCCCTCCTGTCTTGTGTAAAAAACCACTCACTTATGATCTTATGTATCCACTTATTTGGGTATTCCATTTTGGTAACTTTGGTTATCGCGGTCACTTCATTTCAACTACCTCGCATACATAATAGTGTGAACAGTGCCTCGATGAAGTAACTGAAATGGTAAAATAACCCAACTGAACTACGCAGAATGGGTATCCAATGATACACAAAGGAATAGCAGTTCTTATCTACTTTATTGAGTCTGGGTCGAATAGCACAAATACAACAAGCTTATTAGTTTGCACAAAGAATCGTTTCAGGTTTATTTCCATCCAACTGTTTGAATATGGTGAATTCATTGAACTCGACTCTGAATATTTGCTTCAACTCCTGAAGAAACATCTCTCGCGGACAGGCCGTCACATGACTACTCAATGGTTCTTTTTGCGCCTTCTTCCAATGCCGCCAGTACCAGCTGTAGCGGACGCTGGACTAGATGGAGTGCTGGTCTGATCCAATATGGCAATTGTTATCTTCCTTAGATGCTGCCCTTTTAATATCCTGTTCTCCCTACTGACTGGTAGAAGCATCTTCAAGAATCAGACCTCAATTAAGACAGGGATGATAATGTCTTATTCACTGTTATGGAGAATTTGGGGATCAGGAAGGGAAGATTATTCCTATATTAGCAATAAAAATGCCAAACGATAAAGAACAGGAGGATTAGCTTAAAAGGTTGGTTTCCTCCCATATCTGCCTGACTCTTTATCTCCAAATAGGCCTGTTCTTTATCATCTGCCAATGTGTTTACATAGCCCCATCTCCTTGGTACACCTTTTCAGGCTCTGTGGGCCAAACGTCGCCTTGGCGTATATCAACAGCAGCTACAATTGGCCTCATGTCTCCCAAACACCCAGAGGGAGGCACAAAAGGCCCCAATGGCTCCTTTGCCAGCTGACACTTCTCTCTTTCCCCCTGTCACCATGGGAGCATTGTAATGAAACAAGCACAAACAGAGATAAGAGAGAGAGAGAAAGAAAATAAAGCATGTTTTCCTTCCCTATTGGAAATAAAAAAAAAAACCACAAACAAGCTGTGGCAGAGGCTCTGTTAGCTCAGTGATGGTTGGTGGGAGAAGGGAAAGGTAAGCGCTGTTGTGGAGTCCATTCTGCTTGGCAGGGTCCCCTCACCGGCTTGGGGAGAAAGAGGGGGAACACACACACACCACTCCGCGTGGGGTGTGCGATGGGAGCCAGAGTCATTTGTTATCAAAATGGAAATGCGTCTCTTTGTTGATGAAGGTGTATCCGCATCCGATTGTGTCTCTTGCTGGCTTGCTGAAAGCCTCCTTTGATGGCTCCATGTTTGTGCACTGTCTATGAAATTGCTTGAGAAGACAATGGGAGCTCGTGTTTATTGATAATGAAAAGGAGGCGAGGGCTGCGTCTCTCTCTAACCTGACTTGCCGCACAAGCGCAATTTCCCGGGAGCAGCTGTCAACAGCTTACAGAGAAAATTGGAAGGCTGGGCTCGGCCCACTGTACGGTGATGGACAGGGAGCCTTGGTGCTCTCTTATGGGACTAATGTAGCCATCTGGCCTGATTTAACAGGCCTGTTTGGATCCAAATGTAGAAATATCCTTCAGGCCACTTGTTCTCTAACCAAATAATTGCCTTCCATTAGCAGCAGGAGATAGGAGATAAATGTCCGCTGGACACTCACGAAGTTTCCTGCTGGAATCTCATTATCCCAAGCACTGATCAGTTGAGAGAGAGGCTCAGAGAAGGGGCTGTATGGTTTCCAGGCAAGTAGGGAGTCCTGGTCTGTTGGTCAACCGATTCTCAGGGAGCTCCTGTCAAGGTGAGCATCTGTTTCACTCTGTCTAGAGAAGCAGGGCAGTGGATATTGAAGTATTTCCTTACAGTGGCTAAGCCACCATGTGAAGGTGCTGCTAGAGTTGAGGAGCGGAAGGAGCCAGGCCTTAAACCGATGCCCTTGGAGACTAGCAGCACCGGCTGGGTCCACAGGTCCACCATCATATTCTGGCCAGGGCTTAGGTTTCTCTTGTGAAGCAACTGTGACAGCCAAACCAGACCCCTTCAATCCTTTGATAGGCCCCTGGTTCTGGTCACACCCTCCCAGCCACCTGATTGTCTTCTGGCCTGGATAAAAGCCCACCCAGTGACCACAGGAAGCTGGCAGCCACTTCATTGTTCACTTCCTTTTCCCTGCTTCCTGCTTCCATGCCTGAAGCCTTGTCGAACCCAATATTGCGACTTTGATTAGTCTACCCATTTTTGCAGGTACCTGTCTCAGCTGAAATTTTGGACTATCTCTTGGGCACACATGCCACTTCTCAACGTAAGAACATAACTAGTGCCAGACTGGGTCAAACCAATGGTCCATCAAGTCCAGCATCCTGCCTCCAACAGTGGTCAATCTCTGTCTCTTGGAAGAAGTACCCAACAGGTCAGAACGGGCAATCCATTCCCTGTTGTTCCAAACCTCAACTGTAAGAGGTTACGTTCCCCAAACCCACTTGGCTAATAGCCATTAATGGACCTGTCCACCAAGAAAGAATCCAATCCTTTTTTAAAACTAGCTACACGAACAGCCGTGACCGTTTCCTCTGGCAGTAAGTTCCGCAAGTGAATTGTGCTCCGAGTGAAAAACACTTTCTCTTCTTTGTTTTAAATCTGCTACCAGTTAATTTCATGGAGTGTCACCTTGTTCTAATACCGTTACAGAGGGTAAATAACCGCTCCCTGTTTACGTGTTCCGCGCCACTCATGATTTTATAAACTCCTCTCCTACCCCTTCTCAGTCGTCTCTTCTCCAAGCTCAAGATTCCTAACCTGTATTAAGCCTCAATGAAGCTCTCAAGCTGTTAATGAAGCTCTCAGGAACTCCTGCTCCAACCCAGACATTTTCCCCACCTCCAGAATCATTAACCCAGGACACCTCTCTCGCTCTCTCTCTCTCTCTCTCACACACACACACACACACACACACACACACATTCCACTGGGCACCCTGCCCTTCTTAACTCCCCCACCTCTCTCGCAGAGCCATCCGCAAGCAGTTTCTCTGTATATGCACCCTGTCTTCCCCCCCCCCCCCCCCCCCCTCTCATTAGCTAATAGCGGCTTTAATAGGAATGTGTCTTTTTTCACCTACCCTCCCTCAGATGAAAAGTTTAATCGTACGGTCATGCTCAGCCGAGCCAGCTCCTTTATCTGCGCAATAAAGAAATGGTTTATGGGAGATAGACGGTTCAGACCGAGCTGTCAATTTCAAACAGGCCCTTATCAGTGCTCGCACATGGTGTAAGTCCGTCGGAAATTAGACGCAGGATCCGAATGTCTAACAAGCAGGGTTAAATGCTTTCTCCCCTCCCTACATTCCCCCCACCCCCTGTCCTCACCGATTACAACATCGACAGTAGCTTTAAAAGGACAGTCTCTCTCTCTCTCCCGTCTTCCCCAGTAAAGACATTAATTTATTGTAGTCAGCTCTTTATTTGATTATCGTTTTATTAAAACCGCCCGGGGCGATAACATTTCAGCTAGAACAAATCCTCAGCAGCTCCCTCGTTTAATCTATTACCCACCCAATTTATTGCCAGGCGAAAGCGAGTGGCTCCTATTTGCGTCTGGAGAGACATGGTCCCCTCTTCGTTGACTGCACAGCCCTGAGAGGACTATCAAGAACAGGGCCTACCTCAGCCCATCCGCCTCAGAGCTGTCTTCACCCTGAATGGAAGGCCCCACTCTAGTAAGATCTTTGCGGCCTTGTTCTTACTCTCCTTAGTTTGGCTGACTCACACTCTTTGACTTCATGCTTGGGGGGAATATTTCCCTCCTAGAGTTGGAGGGTATGATGAACAGCCCACCCAGCTAGGCTATGTCCTTGCAGAATCAAACCCAAACACCTCACTCAGGCTAGGTTTGACTCAGTCATGCCTTTATTTCACTCACAGACCAATATACAATAGGCTCGAACCCCTTCCTATACTGCTGTTGCCTGCTTCCCCTGTGAGCTCCTCTCTCTTCACCAGCTCACTGCAGACTGACTTGGCTTCTGCAGCCTTCCCCTGATATACTCTTCAAAGGGAGTGGGGCCAACGTGATAGGCAGGCTTGCCTTAAAGGGGCTATGGCCTGAGTCATCACAGAAATGTATTTGTATTTGGTCCCCATGGTCGATGACGTGGGTTTCCACAAACTCTTCCAGCTCAGAACCTCACTTCTTTCATTGTCATCTCCGTCCAGCAAAGGTTGGTTCCAGGATGGACAAGTCTTTGCCACAAGGTCGTATCACAAGCCTGGCTCACTAAACGGCAGATGCTCGGGCTGCTTGCCCCGGTTACACAGTCTAACGTTAATTCCTATCTAACGTTAGATTGTGTAACATGGGCAAGCAGCCTTCCTCATTCAGCAGGGAAATTAACATTAGTGTCATCACGGATGACCGCCCTGTCACTCACGTGAGTAGAAACTAATGTTAAATTTGAATGCGTGCGTTCAGATTTAATGTTAGTTAAACTAATGTTGAATCGTAGGAAGAGGGAGGGTGGGGGGAGGCGACGGCCCCCATCCAACCCGGCCCATCCCCAAGGGAGGAGTGGGAAGGGGAGCAGCAACAGGAGGGCCAGAGGGGGAATCAGGGACCTGGAGGCCCAACACTGGCATGGATCCATTGTGGACCAGTCCCACTTTAACCCACATGTGAGAAATCAGCGTGGGCATTCCGCCCACATTGATCTCATGTTAGTGCTGTTTTCTCGTGAGATTGAGTCTCATGAGAAAACAGAGAATGTGGGCAAGCAGCCTCGGTCCTGACCAATCCATTCAGCTCTGCTGCCGTGATCTACAGCAGGGGCGGGGAACCTCTTTCCTCCCAGGGGACGCTTCGAAAATCACTACAAGCTCCGAGGGTCCCATACTTAAGGGGTGTAATCAAGAAGAGGGAGCTTCAGATCGTAGATCTCCGCCATGGACTGGCTCCCTGTCCTTCTGTGAGTGCCCTCATCTCTGCTTCTGTACCCTGACTTACTGGAGCCAGGAACTGGTTCCAGGGGTCAGATCTAGCAACTGGAGAGGGGCCGAATAAAAACTTTCTGTGGGCTGCACTTGGCCCCTTGGCCTGAGGTTCCCCGTCCCTGGTCTACAGGGCCTCTCTCCGCCTCTTCCACCTGAAATCCCCAAATCTTAATCCCTTCTTCCAAAAACCTCCCTCTCCCAAAATCCCAGCCTCTTGGTGCTTGAACCCACAAAACCTTTTACACCGCCACCCTTCCTGCGACCGCCTTTTCTCGCCATCCCAAAACCATCCCCCCCTCCCCACCCCCTTCCCACCTAACTCCCCTGCCTCCATTGCTATCCGCTCCGGAGCATTCTTACAGCGGCAGCAGCTAGTTACAGACTGCCGGCACCTGCCACATAAAAGTCAGAGGCAACGTGGAGAAGCGATTAATGATAACGGCTGACATTTTATGCGATGCCTTCCAGCCCGAAGCATCACAGGGCACTTAACAAACTGTGTACAGACACAGGCAAACATTTCATCCAGCAGCGCTGGAACTGTGTGAGTGTGAGAGGAATGCCGGGGTGTAGTGAGACAGCCCACGAGAAAGGAGAGAACATGGGCCTATTTGAAACTACAGAGCTCCCCTGGGAATTGGGGGGCCAGCACATGTTGAGAGACAGTAGCTGGTAGGGATGGGACTATCGGCGAATTATCGGTTACCGGTTTTATCGGTATCAGATGAATCCGATATCGGATTTATCGGTATATCGTTTTTTTAACGTTGCCGATTTTTCAGATCTTTAACATTGCGGCCGTTGTTAAAATGGCCGCAATGTTAAAGATCAGAAAAATTGGCAATGTTAAAAAAACGATATACCGACACCGATATTATCGGTATTATCGGAATAATCCGATATCACCAATTATCGGCCTTATCGGATGAATCCGATACCGATAGTCCCATCCCTGGTGGTAGCTGGGCCTTTTTGCAAAGACCTAAATGCTCCTGCTGCCTTTTCCCACCATGTACTAGGCTTCTAAACAATGAATGCCCAGATTGACACCTTTTTCTTCCATCTCCTCATTGCTATGTCCCTCACTCCCTTCTTATCAGGCCCCTCCCCTACTACTCATTGCTATAGTGCTACCAGGTGGACGCAGCGCTTTACAGCCAGATTGTTTTTTGAGACAGGTCCCTGGCCAGTGGGCTTACAATCTAAGATGGACAAGGGGAACACAGGGGGAGACAGAAACACGCCCATTTTACAGATGGGGAACTGAGGCTGCACCTTATCCACTACCGCCACACTGGCTCTCTTCTCCCTATCAGTTCACATCAGGAAAGTCTGAAAGAACTGAGTATGTTCTGCCCGGAGAAAAGAAATCTAAAGGGGGAGACATGGGAGCAGTTTTCAAATATCTAAAACAACGTCAAGAAACCGACAGTGAACTTTTGTTCTCCGGGTGACAAGAGGCAGAACAGGGAATGGCCTGTGGCCTCCAACGGCAGCAAGGCAGATTTCGATGAGGCATTAGGAAAACCTTTCTACCTGTAAAGAACTATTGGGCAATGGAATAAGCTGCCCACGGACGGTTGCAGAATCTCCCTCCTTGGATATTTTCTAAAGCTGGCTGGAGAAGCATCTGTCCACAGGGGTGTAGCTATAATGGATGCAGCAGGTCCAGCCGCCCTGGGCGACCATGAGCCTGTGGGGCCCACATGCATGTAGAATGCATATCCGTGACGTGCCCCAGCAGGGGCGCTTTTCCATCTTCTACACCAGGGCCCCCTCCCACCTACCTACGCCCCTGTCTGTCCGTGATGCTGTCGTCAGAGGATATCATTCCTTGAAGCAGGGGGTTGGACTAGATGACCATGGATGTCCATTCGAAACTTCAGCTCCACGTTTCTATGTCGCGCCCCCTAGCAATGATGTCAAGACGAGACAATTTAGGGCAATGGTGCTCGGAGAAGCAGGGCCATTCTGAGCTAGACAGAGAGAAGTACAAGGAGACTCTGGGGGAGAAACTAAAAACGTCGGGGCAGTCTATGGTCACTGCTGGACTTTGGGGAAGACCTGCAGGTCAAAAGGGAGTGTGACAGGCAGACTGCTTGCTGCCTTTTCGATGATGTCCCACCCCCCTTTAGAACATGGGTGGAAAAAATAGACATGCAGCTGGCACGCCAACTATACGCTCTGGAGGGCAGTCCTGACGGTGTCAGGTTCGCGCATGCAACACATGCTCACCCAACTCCCAGCCAGAAAGCCCTCCCCCACCTGAATAGACATGCGGCCGGGGGGCCCTGGGTCCAGTTCTCACCCCCCGCCACAATGATGGTTAGGCCCCTGCTCAAGAAACCATCTCTTGACGCTGATGCTCCTGCCAGTTATCGGCCGGTCTCCAACCTTCCCTTTTTAGGGAAGGTTATTGAACGGACAGTGGCACGGCAGCTCCAGGAACGTCTGGACCGCACCAGTTTCCTTGATCCCTCCCAGTCTGGGTTTCGGTCTGGGTATGGTATGGAGATGGCATTGGTGGCCTTGGTTGACGATCTCCGTTTGGCATTGGACCAGGGTTGTCAGACCTTATTGGTCCTGCTAGACCTTTCGGCTGCATCCGACACAGTCGATCATGAGGTGTTG